>CM022470.1:10889228-11075722 GCA_011952105.1 Coreoperca whiteheadi
CCCCCCCCCCAATTACATTCTCTTGTGTAAATATGTTTGTGGGATGCCAGTTAAAATTTCCCTGTAAATTTGAACATGGCATACTTTTGCATTCTGTCTTTTGTGGGAACAAATGAAGTTCAAATATTACATTACACAAGGATGATAGATTTCAAACCTACTTTGTTAATGTTTTATAAAAACAAAACAAACAATATTCTATTGTTACTGGGAATTGCCTATTTCCATTGCGAGTGCTGACATGGGAGACTCCAGTTCTTGCTCGACTCTTTTTACTCAAGAGTTGACAACTTAGAGGACTCTTATTTTTTTAGAAGCTTATGTTCCAGGATGGAATTGTTTTTGAGTGTCTCTTCACTGTTTTGCTGGATGGGTCACTGCATCCCTCCTGTCCATTAATAATAGTCAGAATTTCTTCTGGCCAGGTCAGAGTATTCACATACAGTTCTATTTGTGTATCGCTCATTCTGGCCAGATCCTTGTACATGTTTCAAACTCCAGTCACATTTGTGTATTTGGGGATTGGAAAGGAAAACATCTTGTACAGACTCTCACTGAAAGCCAGTGTCTTGTTTTATTTAATGAATTAGACTAAGTGTAGTTTGGACTGTAGTGAAAGCGAATCCCCACATTACTGAACTCGGTCAAATGTCTTCAGATTTGTAATTTTTCTTCCTTTGTCCCCATCCAGGAGCAGATGGTGATGTGGATGCTGCAGCCTACCACATCACTGCCATGTTCTCATCATGTAACCGCAGTCCTGGCAAGCTTGTGTACCACCACTTCACCACTGCCACAGACAGCACTAACATACAGGTGGTCTTTGACATGGTCATAGATCAGATTATCAAGGAGAACCTAGCAGCTGTCCAGCTGCTGTAAAACACTCAGCAAGTCTGTTCTAGATTTGTTTTTAGCACTGGAATTTTAATCTTATGTTTTCCTGTGGGCAAATGTATTTCCCTTTTTAGAATCACTTATTTAAATGACTAAATAAGGTTATTTAAGCTGCACTTTACCCAATTTATTTTAAATAAAATATTTATTAATAAGCATGCCTAGTCCTTTTGAATGTCATTTGTTTAATATATCTCTTGTGCTTTAAAGAACAGTTACCCATGCAGGATTTTCTTTCTCCAGTTATAACAAAACCTCCCCATGTTCAACATGCAGAGTTATCCTTGTCAGTAAGATGTTTTTAATACATGCATGTTAAATATTACTTGGGAAAAATGCACCAATTTTTAGTCAGTGGTTTAAATCTTAGACACATATAATGTTTCTGAATCACCCATAAACTGAATTATTTAACAATGATTGTGCAAGTTACATGTTTATGAAACATTCATGTTTGCAATAAAAGCAAGTTTTCTCCAGTGAAGATGAGATGAACTGTAATGTGTCTTGCATTCAGTAATTTCAACAAGGGGCTGCAATATGATTCATTTATTAATGAAACTGAGATCAAATATGTACATTAATACATTACTTTTACAGCTTAAAGTTTTAAGACAGGTTTATCAAAATCAATAAATAATTGGTGAAATTGTAAATGAAAAGTAGCATATCTTCAATCGAGTGCAACACCAGTGTTTAAATTTGAAATTAGATAAATATACAGTTTTTTTTGTTTGTTTTTAAATATCATGGCTTCAAGAAGTAGGCTTCGTCATCCAGCCCAGCTGCTGGCTTTACTGCTCAGTCTCCTGCACAGGCGGAGGAGTCCAGAGAGAGGAAGACCTCCGCTTTGCATTTAAATGAACCCTTAGTTTCCTGGAGGAGTTCACAGCTTTGCAGGTTTGGTGTAATATCTTTGATACAAACAGGCTGTTAGGAGACAAACAGATGAATCATGACGTTACTTCAGAATATGCATAAAATAATTTAACCTCTAAATTCCTTACACTTGAATCAGACCAACAATGAGATGTTTGACATCAGAACAAATATCCCTGCAGCGAATTACATGAATCAATAGAGTTTATATGGCCCTCGTCTCAATATTTGTCCTCTCTGTCATAACCGTATAATGGCAACTAAATATATTTACTCAAATACTGTCCATAAGTGTTTCCATTTTAAGCTTTGTGACACTACTAGTAACTTGGAAGATTAAGATTTTACATATAGGCTACAGAACATGAAGCCAGTTTATGAAATGGGATGCATTATTGGATTAAACTTCCCAGAAGTAGTTAAAATTAGCTCGACCTCCACCAGCTACATTAAAATGCTTCACTTATGTGTATCAGTACTAATCCACCAACATTGTACATAACAGAATTAGACAGGGCCCATTCTGCCGCATAATGAGAACTTGGTATTTTAAGTAGGCTACATTTTGCTGCTAATTTTGAATGTAAGACATTTACTTGTAACTTAGGGGATTTATTGTGTTGTGGCTACTTCACCTGAATACTTCATCTTCTGCGCTACAGTGTAAAAGTAAGAATCCAAAGACCACTATGACTATTGCTATCAGAAATTCTTTACAATTTCTTGTAGTACATAGTTTTCATTGGTGCTGACTGTACAGTTCCCTTCTGTCTGAAGTGACCATGAGTCCAGGAGAAGAGGATTTCTATAAAGAGGGATTTCACTGCCAAAATGTAGCCAGACGTTAAGAGTACTACAAACTATAGCCAGAGCTCACATTAAACTCTACTGAGTGCAAACATTCCCTGAAGTTTAAAATCTGAAATGTTAAAGTAATTTCACTGGCTTCCAGCCTGTGCAATTTTTAAGAAAACAAATATCTGATGTTTTGCAATTTTAAGGAAAATGTGACAAACAATTTCAAACAACAACACACCGATTTGAAATGTGGATAATACACTTTTTGCGCCCATCCAAGACATAATGCCTTGGTGAAATCGATGAGCACTGACCATCGTCTTCAGGATGAAGTTTAGCGGAGTTACTTCCGAAAACACGCTGTTGGTCGCAGACTCGCCGCCGTCTGACGGGTCCGGCTCGGCTCTCCTGACGTACGGTGACCTCCGGATACCGGACAGCAGGCCGGACGCCCTGCCCACCGAGTAGTAGCTTGGACCGGCCACCTGCTTGTACCACGCCTCCGTCGGCCTGCAAGCGACCAGCACGGAGATGATCACGATGGGGAACACGAGTTTAGCGAGCATCTCCATGTCGAGAACTTGGCTTGGTCCCGCGCACTTGTAGTTTGAGCGACTGGTCCTCTTCGCTGCCGCGGCTCGCTGCTTCCATCCTCGCGGTGAGAGTCTACTTATACGGACCCCGTGACCATCCCCGCAGTTTCGTCAACGAAAACTGCCCCGGAGTGGGCGATTCACACGCACCTCAGAGAAATCCACTCCTCCTGGCGAGCTTTGTTTGAAATGAGTCTATTCTCCACGTTTGAGATGAGATGTTGAACTTAAAGGCATCAAGTTCGGGTCATAAAATCTTTTTTTCTAAAAGCAATTGTGAATATTCCAATGAAAGTCTGATAAGTCTTCATACATGTCCTGGAATTAATTTTAGGGTAACTGCTAAAATTGGATTTATGAAGTTATATAAAATAACAAGCAGTTTTTAAGATTCTTTGAGATTTGTAGAATGAATGTTATCAGCCTTACTCAAACATGTGAAAGTATGCACCCAAAATGTGCACAGAGGGACTCATACAGACAATGTTACAATGCATGTTGCAGTGTTGTTTGGGGGCAAGTGACATAATAAGAAAGACATGCTCCTATCCATTTTATTTAGTCATCTAAATGGGTTTACAGTGATTACAGCTTCTTAAACCCCACTGTGGTGCTGTGAAGGGGTGGCAGCCTAAGAGAACATTTTCAAATTCACTAGCTGAACTTTTCATGCCCTGTCACCATCAACTGTAAAAAGTACAAAATGGCAAATGAATTAAACAAGCACAGAAAACCCTCAAACACACATTCAACAGTAATAGCAACACTTGGTCGGTACATTGTCTGGTGTTGAAAGAAACCCATAAAAACTCAGAGTGCTAACTCTGATCAGACTGTGCTTTGACCACAACAAAGCCCCATCAGCGTGGCAAGTATGTGCACAGGACATCGGTTTTCGCCGTGATGCTGCTTTCATACTTTCCACTGAAGCGGCACACTGACTCTGTGGTTATGTGACCTCATTTCAAGGGCTGAGAACTTAGTTAGGGCGACCTAAAAACGTAATGTTTTAATTACAGGAAGCTGTGCTTAGTGTGTAGATTACGAAGCAGATAACAAACAGAAGAAACACATTCACCCTGTATTTTGAGTAGAAAACCATCAGCATTTCCTGCAGAGCTTTTAACAAGCATTTTAGAATTTTCTGCAACCTTGATGATTTCACTGGATTGTAACTGGAAACATGTGCATTGAACTCAGAAACTTGACATGGACACTGATGCCGCTGTTCCTGCATGGTATGTAGAACTTTTCATTTAACGTTTTTATTCAAATGATAAACTTTTATGAGGGAATCCATCTCTTTCAGGTGTACTCTGCAATACGTGGAAAGTGGACTATCAACAGCAACGTATCTGTGCAGTGAAAGGCTCCTCTGTTGTCATTCCATGTTCATTTTACCATCCTGACGACCGGAGAGTGAAGAGAGTCATGTGGGGTCATGTAAAGTCTCATCATTTCAAGGGTCGTTTCATTTCTGACAGCAATTTAAGAAAAGTCACCACAAGATTTCAGTATATTGGTGACAGACATTACAATTGTTCTTTAAAAATACAGCAAGTGAAGCATAGTGATGCAGGAAAATACACTGTCATATTTAACACCAAAAAAGGCAGATTGCCTGGTAATGTTAGCCCAACATTAAAGGTTGTTGGTAAGTATTTTTCTTAGTTTTTATAAACATCGACTTCTAGCCTGTAATGTTTGATACTTTAGCAGTACTTTGCTCTTCTAGATTTGAATGTTTTGGTGACGAAACCCAATGGGAACAGAACGACGAAGGAAGGCGACTCCGTGACTCTGACCTGCATAAACGACTGTGATGGCGGAAACCTTTCATCTGTTCTCACCTGGTTTAAGAATGGAGAACCCACGAACGAAGGACCTGTGCTTTATTTAAGCAACATGTCCTCCACAAACTCTGGAAACTACACTTGTTCTCTAAAGACACACTCAGGAACAACTTCACGAGTCATAAATATTGATGTTGAATGTGAGTACAGGACACAAGATCAACACTTTATAGAATGAGGGGGGGGGGAACTATGTTTTGGATAATGAAAATTAAAAACACAGTATGGTGTCTATGAATGCACTAAACCTCTGTAAATGTCCCTCCTGACACAATACAGACACTCAAACTGCAAAATATTTGATTGGAGAGCGTGCCAGATGATTTCTCTAACAGTTAACAGCTCCAGTTTTCTTTCAGATGGCCCTAAGAACACATCAGTGTCTGTCAGACCATCGATGGAGGTGGACGCCGGCAGCAACATCACCCTGATCTGCAGCAGCCGTGCAAACCCCCCAGTGGAGAATTATACTTGGTTTAAAATAGATGATGATGATACTATGGCTGTTGGACACCAGCCTGAGTTCTTCTCTGGCGATGGCGGCCAGTATTCATGCAGCGCCACCAACAAACATGGAAGTCAAAACTCCTCTGTTGTCACTTTAGAGATGAAACGTAAGTAGGTTAAAAAGGTTGATATTACCAATTGCTTAGTGACTTAGTGTGTTGTTTAGGGAGTGATTAAATCATGATGATTATGGTTTGCATTCTTTACAAGGATTATAAAAGTTTAACCCTTTTGTTTTGTTGACATTGACTTCACTTCATCCTTGTCATCCCACAGATCCCACTGCGATATATATGTAATAATAATAATAATTGCAAAATCAACATGATTTTTTTTCCTGCAAATATATATTTCTTAATTACATCTGTCCTTATTAAAACGCAACATCAAGAATAGTATTCAAGTGCGAACCCTTCCCTTTGTCACAAACTGGAATTTTGATCAAGCAGATCAAATATGGAGGTTATGATAAAACACTGTTACACCAAACAAGGAAATATTTAATGTTTCCTGTGTTATATAGGATATGCATGAACAAATATGCATATTTTTTGTTTGCCAAAAGGTCATTTACAGAAAAAGAAATGTACAGTATGTTATAGTGAGTCGGACCTTTTTACAAATAAAGTGTTATAAAACGGGACCCAAAACACAACATTAGGGTTAACTGAATGAATCGCTTTTGTAAATGATATGTCACATGTTTTAAGATTGATTTAAAAAGGGAGGGAATGAAACAGTCGCTCTCACAGGGCTACAGTAACACACTGCCTTGGTTTCACAGCATATCGGGCAACATTTACCAAAGATGTACTTTTCGTTCCTGCTGTCGCTGTGCTTCTGATTGGGACCACCGTTATTGCCGTCAGAAGGTAAGCTGTATTTATAGCCCCTTTCAGACATGTGCCGCTCTAGTTTATTTGACGACAATGCAACATGTCAATCTCATGTCTCAGTAAGCACCCTGGTCACAGTTACAGAAGTCACGACTGCCATTTTACTAGCTCAGAACTAGTAACATTTCTCTATCTCTTCAAACCACAGCACAAGTCTGAATTGAATGCCTTGGATTAATGTAAAGACTGCAGCAGCACTCTTCTTCCAGCCTTCAAAACTCACCGGCAACAGCACGGAGCTCAGTCCGTAAATGTGCTGCATGTAATGAAATCATGAGAAACATTAATATAAAAGTCACCTATGGCTGACTGACAAAAAGCAGTCACTTTAAGTGATACATGAAGCCAGAATGAGTGGGAG
Organism: Coreoperca whiteheadi; assembly: GCA_011952105.1. Classification (NCBI taxonomy): domain Eukaryota; kingdom Metazoa; phylum Chordata; class Actinopteri; order Centrarchiformes; family Sinipercidae; genus Coreoperca; species Coreoperca whiteheadi. Next base: position 10,896,013 of record CM022470.1, read on the forward strand.
TATCCTGATTGGCTGAGCACATACATGCAACTTCACAGGAATATGCAAAGATTAATGGTTAAACCTTGAGAGAATGATGCCTGTGTGAAGTAATAGATTTCCTCTTTTGTCACCGAGCAGCTGGGAAGTACATGTGTACTCTTAGCACAAACATATGAACGCAAATACAGACATGCATTCTAAATGAAGTAAGTAATGAGTACCTAATGATATCTTACAAGTCCTGCCAGCAAAGGAGACCATGGCCTGATTCAGCAGACGGGTGACAGACGAAAAATAAGATCCTTTATTATGTCTAATAGCAATGATCATGATTCTGTTTCAGACTCAACAAAAAAAGGACGTGGGAACCAAAGGCAGACTGTGAGGAGGACATACAGGTGACACTCTTATTGCTGGTAGTTTACCTCACTCTGCCACATTTTATTGCAGTCTGAGTTTTTTGAGGTACACATTATATACAGTACACTCTAGTCTATATCACATTTAGGGATGTCAGTTGCACTGAGGTTGTTTGCGACTGAGTTAAGCAGGTGAAAGGAAAGTCGAACCCACATCCTAAGTCTCTGCGAAATGGCAGGTACGATGATGTGCATCAGATAAGAGAATTTGTTTTTGTTGTTTGGGTAAAATGAGGACATTGGTCTGCCTTAATTCACCATGCGTTATTTCTTTATGATTGTTTGCAGAATACAGACTATGTCAACTGGCTCATCTGTGACAATAACCAATCACAAGTGGGAAGTGAGTGTGAGAAAGGAACAACAGAACTCGTCTATGAAACTGTATACTTCATCAACAAAAAATCAAACATGTGAGATGTTTTTACAGTTATCCATTTTTACACATTTGCTGCAATGGAGAAACGTACTGATTGACTGTATCACCTAAAGGCTGCAGCAGATGGACTCCCCTAATGATGATGTGATTTACAGCACAGTGTGCAGGTAAAGCTCAGGAAACACACATTTAATGAATAATCATTTGCATGAAATAGCTTAAGTACAATCATTGCCGCTCTCTTTTTTCAGGAACCAACTGTTGACAACTGTATAGAGCCTCCCTGATTTGACAACAAGCGCAAGTCATTTGCAGTAATAGGTGTACAGACAATGTTTTTAGGGTATTTGGTTTATGATTTTTGTTTTTATTTTCTTAGGTATTACAAATTCGTAAGACGTACTGCAGATGCATTGCAGTAGAGATAAATATTATAATCCAGACAGCAAGAAAATGTGAAAACCTCGGAAACAACACATCTTCCCCCTTTAAACTAATACTTGTAACTCAAAAAGAAAAGACACCACCAAAAGTCACCAACCAAAACAGACTTCAACAGAATCTCATTTGAAATACTGTGCATAAGCGATGTCATCATGAAGGTACAAATTAACGGTATGTTTTAAGAGAAATCAAAAGGTATGAAACTGACTTTTGGAACATGTGAAATAAAGTATACCCTCAGCCTCCACTCTCATACTGGTAATCTAATGGGAAATTTAGTTAAACGTGCTGGCCATGGATTAAGTGTTCCATGCATCATTTCCCCACTGATGCAATGATTTTGTTGGGTGTGTGTATAAGAATTCATAAAGCTTCTTCAGCATAGAGTGTGCGTTTCATTGTTCTCATTATGCCTGATTCAATACAAAGGAACAACTGTGAGTCTGAGACCCTACTGACACATTTTCACATGATGCCCTTTCTTGTCTCTGCTTCCCGCAGCATTACAGGAGGGCAACGTCTGCTGGCAACTAAAATAAATGTTATTAATTATCAAACACACCTCAGGGTTTCATCAGAGAAAATTTGTATTTTTAAAGCATGTTATTCTATTAAGTTTCACCATGCCTCTGGGTCAATGTGTTTGGGTGTGCATGCACCTGACTGTTAAGTTGCTTTCTGGTGCTCAGTGTTTTTCTAAATCAAATACACTCCTGTTTTGTGGTTTTGGCGCTGAGGAAGTTGATTTGATTTCTGTAGCCTCTAGTTCCTGAGCTTCTCAAGCGTATGATCTCAACTGTAAACTTATGCTGCTGACAATTGCAACAGGTTGAACAGGCTGTAAAAAAACTGGTAATATGTGAAAGAAATAAAATACAGACATTTATGTGAGATACAAACTATCATATTGGACAAGAGAGAGCAAAACAAAAACATTGCACGGTGAAGGAGTAAAACAAATGTTCTTTCTTTTTATTGATTCAACTGTGTGTCAAAATACCAAAGGAGATAAACTCACCAGGTCCACCCAACACCCATGTATATACATAATACATACCACATAGTCATGCATGCAAGTCTTCACTGCAAAAACTGTGATGTTTAAGGAGACACTATAGACAAAAACGTTTTTTTTCACTGGTTAATTTTGAGATTATGGGCTAATTTGCTTCTATAACATGTCTTCTTTCAAACTAGTGGAAAGATGATGCCCAAAATACACATTTAGGCATTTATTTTACTACGCTTTGTCTATTTGTGTCTGTAGATTTCTCTTACATTCACCAAAAGTTAGAATTAGATAATGCCTCAGTTGCATATTTAGACGTAACATTTCAGAAAACTTGAAGTAAAATAATTGTCTTAATGTAAGAAATCAACTGGGGAAGTTTCATGGTGATATCTATGAGTTAATTTTTTTTTTAACCCTATTTACCTGTACGGTCCTGCAAAATATGTAGATTTTTACAAGGTAGTTTTTGCAAAATGAATTTTTTCTCATACTCTGAGCCAGAAGTCTCCACTTCAGTAGCACTTACATGCACCAAACCTTCCAGTTTTATTCCTAGCTGAAGGTTTTTACAGAGGAATTTGTTCATATGTCATTCATAGCCTGATTTTTTTGTGGCTGTTGACAGAATTTTCTGATTTATGGAGTGATAAAAAGAGATCTCCAAAATTCCCTTTGTACAAAGCTTTGACTCTAATATGTCAACAAAATGAAACAAAAATGTTTAATCTGGCTTTCTCCAGTGTTCCGATGTCTGTCCTGGAAATGTATAAAAAATGAGTGCATTTTAAATTAGGCCAGCAGAGCTCTGGTGAGCTCACTGCTTTCTAACTCCACACACCCAGATTCTTTTCACTTTAACCCCAACTGATGCTGACTCAAGTGACATCACTTGATTTTGCTCAGCTCCCTCTGGAGCCACAAAAAAGCTTTACACAACTTTTTTCACATGTGCTGTAGTACTACGCAAGATCTCTGAACAGCATTTGCTGTGTTAAATCTGATGTTTTGTACTTGTACAGCATATAAAATGTACACATTCAACAATATATCACATAGTATATGAATAAAACATAAATAGTCTAAACAATGCTTAAACACTTGAGTACAGTCATTACTCCACAGCGTACCGTAACGCTTGTTCAGAATTGTCTGTGTCAAAAAATATATAACAAATCACAATGTCACACCTCTGACTGTTCTTTGCCCACAAGAAAGCATCTCATTAGAGCTTGACATATCTCCTTTCTGCAGGGCCTGGTTTTATAATACCACCAATGTTCAAATATAAGCTGTGCATTGAGTCTGTGGTGTGTGTGCGTGACCTGATTTCAGGGGCTGTGAACAATCCAAAACTTACATTACAGCTTCCTGTAATGTAATGTAGAGGGAGTAGAGGTAGAGGTAAGTGAGTAAGTAGTGTTAGAAGAGAGAAGAAACGCTAATTCTGTATTTTGAGTAGAAAACAATCACAGTAGCTTGCAGATATTTTAGCAAAAACTTTAAAGATCAAATAGCAGCTATGATTACTTGACTATAACTGGAGAGAGTTTCAACATGTGTGTTGAACACAGAAACCTGACATGGTTACTGATGCTACTGTTTCTGTCGGGTAAGTACAACATTTTAGTCTCATTTAAGGTAACATTAAACAGATGAAATAATATGCATCAATACAATTGTTTCAGGTGCTCTTTGCAGTCGGTGGGAAGTGAAATATCATCAGCAACGAATCTGTGCAGTGAAAGGCTCCTCTGTTGTCATTCCGTGTTCATTTTACTATCCTGACGGCCAGAAAGTAGAAAGTGTCATGTGGGGTAATGAAAAGCATAATATGTATCAAGGTCCTTTCATATTTGACAGCAAGGTGAATAATAACTCCTTAAGATTTCAGTATATTGGTGAAAAACAACACAATTGTTCTTTAAAAATACACCAAGTGGTGGATGATGATAGAGGAAAATATACCTTCAGATTTTTAACTAACTCCATAGAGGGGAAATGGACTGGTCGAGATGGCTCAACATTAAATGTCGTTGGTAAGTTTTCTTATAAACTCATAACCTCATAAACTAACTATAGTTGTGCATATTCTCTGCACTTCAACCTGTAACATTTGTTACTTTAACGGTACTTTGCTCTTCTAGATTTGAACGTTTCGGTGACAAAACCCCATGAGAACAGAACAATGAAGGAAGGCGACTCCGTGACTCTGACCTGCATAAACGGCTGTGATGGTGGAAATATTTCCTCTGTTCTTACCTGGTTTAAGAATGGAGAACCCACAAACGAAGGACCTGTGCTTTATTTAAGCAACATGTCCTCCACAAACTCTGGAAACTACACTTGTTCTCTAAAGACACACTCAGGAACAACTTCACGAGTCATAAATATTGATGTTGAATGTGAGTACAGGACACAAGATCAACACTTTATAGAATGGGGGGGGGTGAGAAACTATGTTTTGAATAATGAAAATTAAATCCACAGTATGGTGTCTATGAATGCACTAAACCTCTGTAAATGACCCTCCTGACACAATACAGACACTCAAACTGCAAAATATTTGATTGGAGAGCGTGCCAGATGATTTCTCTAACAGTTAACAGCTCCAGTTTTCTTTCAGATGGCCCTAAGAACACATCAGTGTCTGTCAGACCATCGATGGAGGTGGACGCCGGCAGCAACATCACCCTGATCTGCAGCAGCCGTGCAAACCCCCCAGTGGAGAATTATACTTGGTTTAAAATAGATGATGATGATACTATGGCTGTTGGACACCAGCCTGAGTTCTTCTCTGGCGATGGCGGCCAGTATTTATGCAGCGCCACCAACAAACATGGAAGTCAAAACTCCTCTGTTGTCACTTTAGAGATGAAACGTAAGTCGATTCACATGCTGGTATTACTAGTCCTTACCATGTCTTTCCCTGATCAAATCATGATCAACGTTGTTTTGAATGGTTAGTTTTTATAGCTTTCAATGTTTAATGATGATAAAAGTTAAATTGAAACAATCTCTTTTGAACACGTAGATGTTTTATCACATATTTTGATTAGATTAGATTTGAGGACTTCATTCTTGTGGTCTCACCGAGCTAACGTGCTGCCTTTGTTACACAGAATATTGGTCAACATTTAACAAAGATGTGCTTATCATTGCTACTGTTGCCGTGCTAATGATTGTGTCCACCGTTATTGCTGTCAGAAGGTAAGCTGTATTCACACTGTATCACTATTATATCTCATATACAACGATCATGTGATCATGTTCCAAAGTCTGTTTATGTGTTTCAGACTCAACAAAAAAAGGACAAGAACACCAGAGCCTGACTGTGAGGAGGACATAGAGGTGGCATTATCATATTATTGACTATTTCAATTCCATTATGGTTCTGTGTTTCTGATTTTGTACGTGAATTAAAGCTTGGCGACATATATACTGTTTGCAGTAAATTACAGGTTAAGCTGTTATTGTAGGGAGGTTAAACCCACCTCTGATATCACAAAGGGCATCAGATAAGACAACAGTTGTTTTGTTGTGTGGTAAAAGGGTCATGCAGGGATTTAGAGGAGAAATGTAAAGGGAGAATTGAATGTAAGAGGAGGACATTGTTCTGCACTAATTTGTCATGTGTTATTATATTCAGAATACAGACTATGTCAACTGGCCTGTTTTGGGCAATAACCAATCGCCAGAGGGAAATCAGTGTGAGGAAACAACAGTAGGAATCATCTACACAACTGTTGACTTTCACACCAAGAGAAAACCAAACATGTGAGATATTTTTTACAACTGTTAATGTATTTTTCAAATAATTTATGTTAGAGACGCACATGACACACATGTACTCAACTTTATCACCTGCAGGGAGCAGCAGATGGACTCTCATAACGAAAGTGTGATTTACAGCACAGTGTGCAGGTAAAGCTCAACAAGATTATACACGTTTCATCAGTAATGGTTTGCTTAAGGCAGCTTAAGTGCAAACATGTTTTTTTGTTGCCTCTTTCAGGAACCAACTGTCAAACCCTTCCTATGTTGAGCCTCCCTGATTTGACAACAGACGCCTGTCGTTTTGCACTAATAGGTGTAAAAAACTATGTTTTGAGGGTATTCTTAAGATGTGCTGTACATGCATTGCAGTAAAGAAAATTATTATAATCCCTTTAACAAGAAAAAATGCGGAAATATCAAAAATAACACACTGTTCAACAGAATGTAATTGAATATTTACCTAAGGTTGCAGTCATCAACATTTTCTTAAGAGAAGGTATAAATCAACAGAAACTTAAATAGAAATTAGGAACAAGGAAGGACGCCTGAAACTGACTTTTAAATTGTGAGTTAAAGTGTGCCATCAGCCTCCACTCTCTTATGTGTTATGTTAGTTGAGTCTGTAAAGGTGATGAATGAGGAAATGTAGTTAAACATGCTGGTCAGCGAATAAATGTTTTGAAATGCATAATTTTTACAGTTGCAATAATGTTGAAAATTGAGAATCATTCAAACTTGACACATCTCAGATGATGTTCCTCCACTCGTCTGCCTCCCTCAGTTTAACAGGAGGGTGAGGTCCGCTGGCAACCAAAATCAATATGAAAATTATCCAAAATATCTCAGCGTCTCATCGAAGAAAATGATGCTTTCTGGTGCTCAGTGTTTTACAAATCACAGATGCTCTTGTTTTGTGGTTTTGTCACTGCGAAAGTTAATTTGCTTTCTGTAGTCTTTAGTTCCTGAGCTTCCCAACAGTAGCTTACTAAAATTATACACCCAACCTAGGCCACAGACAATTGCAACATGTTCACCAGGTTGTAAAAAATGGAAATATGTGAAATAAATTAAATAAATTAAATATAGACATTTATGTGAAGTACAAATTATTATGTTGGACAAATGAGAGCAAAACAAAAAACACCGTAGAGCGGAACAGTAAAAAAAAGGAGTTTTGTTTTTACTGAAACTGAACATTTTTCAGGGGAAGGCTGCACTTAGTGAAAGTGAAACTGTAACTCTCAACTCGCGTTAACGCTCACTGGTCTTTCTTGTTATTGGGACAACATCATTACACTGAAATTTTCTCTTCACGACACTTCAGCGATGCACCTGCACATTTAATATGCAAATATTCATCACTAGTCAATGGCGTAAGCAACCTGCCATTCAATGTAAAATGGCAAAATGGCTTGGACATGCTTTCCTGTATTCTGTATCTGAGACAATAAACAACCCTGCAAACAGCTCCTCTTACTATTATTTCAATAGTATCAACTTTTCAATACATTTTGTGTACAATTTATTTTTGTTATAGCGCCACAGGACTCTCTTATTTGGTGTCGCTTTTTTATTTACATGTTATACAAGTTGCATGGTGAAGACAGAGTTCAATACTTTTGGATCTGACTGCCTGAATGTAGCACACTCCTGACCTGGGAGTGCAGTCCATGTTACCATGGTAACGTAGCTGCCAAAACCGAAACTGACAAGCCAAAGTGTAATCTGAAGTTATCTTGCTGAAACACCAATCTTGGGTGTTTCAGCAAGATAACTTTGGTGACGTTTTGTTCCTGATGAGCACAGAGTCCACTTGTGAAATCTTTTTGTGCGGACGTCTGGTGGAACAACAAAAAACTTGCAGAGCCCCTGCACTCAATGGCACATTGTCCGCCAAAACTTGTTCAAATTCCAGGTTGTTCTGCCCTCTGTTGACAATTTAGGAGCATAGCATCCTAAGACAAGTTAGTGTTGAGCCTCCATTGCTCTAATAAATGCAACACACAACTCGCATCAATGGATGTGTGGGTGTCATGTGAGAGCTGTAGAGAGGCACAGCACAAAACAGGACAAAAGGTCATCCCACAGGCATCACAGGATGCTCAGTATAACAATAAACGTCTGCAGGTTGAGCGTATTTCCCTTTCATGTGAATTTACAGGGGACAGGATAGTAGATCCCACCATGTGAAGCATCACACAACATGCTTTTTTGGTCATACATGATTTTCTCATGACTGATGGTTTAGCCAGAGAGAACATTATGCAAGAGCTACAAACATGCTTCAGGACCAGTTCTTTGATTTCAATACTTGTAAATGACTTCTTTTGGGTTTGGGTGTTTACCAGTTTGGGTCATTTGTTGAATATTTTAGCTGTTATTGATGCAGGGAAAGGCCCGGGTTTTCTTGTTTCATATTCACACACTTTGGGGGGGATTTTCAGTAGCTTGCTGTTGGCCACTGATAATACAAATACAGAAGGAAAATCTCAATCCAAAAATGTGAAACGGAATTTGGACCATGACTCTACCAACCAATCATAGCTACTCTGTTCTTCAAAAAGTACTTATAGCCTAAATCACTTCATAACAATTTTTTATTTACAAGTACTGATTAGTGTCATTAGAGGAGGTACTTGGTTACAGCAGAGAGAGTCATAATTTGTTACTTTCCACACCTGTGCATGGAAACCTGTTCTGTCATCCAACCAGTCCTGAAAAATACCAATATGAATCATTAAGAAACTAAACTTTATTAGTTGACGCCCATTTCTGACAAAACGAAACTTTCAAGACATGCGGAAAGGAAATGACAGTAGGTCCCATGTGATGCTCCGCCGGTACGTCGCAGGTCCAGCTTAGAGGACTTCTGGGCTTTTCATGTTGTAAAACACAAGAAAAGGTGGCGGCGCAGTCAGCTCAGGTAACGTTGCCGTTGTGTTTTACTGTTTTGTAGACAGCTGGGGGTAATAACGTCAGACCTTACGTTATGATGACAAACCAGGAATAAACTAATCCTGTTAGCTGGAGTAGCTATCTGACCTCGCTGTCCTTTCTGGACGCTTCTGAGTAAGTCTGGCTCAAACGGGGTTTAAATGCCATGTAATTCAGGTTGACGCATGTCCTTGTACCTGCACATTTTACCTGGAAAGAGAGTCGGGAACAAACTGAAGAAGCTAATGCTAGCGAGTTATTGTACGCAGCTCAGTAGATTGGCTGTTATAGCGCGAGTTAACACGCTTGTAACAAGGACACTTATTTAGTGTGCTGATAGTTCATTAATAATGGTAGCTACTGTGTGTTTACTTAGTTCGCATTCTCAGTTTTGCTGTTGAAATATTAGGCTACAGGCTGGAAGCGAAACAGGAAGTGACTTAACGCATAGAACTACGACGCAAATGTGATTGGCTAAACTATGGCAGGCAAAGATCCTTAAATTGAGAAGAGGTGTCACTCTATACTGTCCCACTTTCTAGTTTATACATATGAATACTTTCTCCTTCTCCGATTTTTCTTTGCAATTAACCTTGCACACTAATATTACCACAGACATAGTTTTCGTTGTGTTTCGTTTAATGTTGTTTCACACGTGTTCCAGATTCTTAACAGTTTGGGGCACAATTTAACAGGCAGGCTGTATAATTAAGTATGCTGCCAAGCCTATCTCCAGCTATTTTCTTTTAATTTTTCCCTGCATACCAATATTACCACAGTAGTGATTTGCCGACATCAAGATATTTGTACTCATTTTCATAAGAAAAATAATGTTAGTGATTCTCAGTGTGTTATAAACTTTAAACATGTAAAATCTGCACAGAATGAAATGTGTCCGCCTCCTTTTTTATGCTGGCCCAGAGGGACCAGTTACATGATACAAAAGATTAACAAAAACATGTTTGTACAAAGTTTGAAAAAAAAAAATCACAAAACTGTTCTCTGTGGGTTTAACATTCAAGCTAATTGTTTCCTGGGTGTGAAGCCAGAAGCACCGAGGGTTTCAACAAAGAGAGAGCAGAGCAGTGGTTATGCTACTAGTTGAGTTGTCTTAAAAAGGAAATTAAGTATACATAACATCAAAACCAATCGCCTTAGTAAAGAGTAATATACTTCATAATTATATGCTTCTTATGATTTTAGCTTTTTAACAGTAACTGCAGACCTAGGAGTTTTTACCATCTATATGGACAAGGAGCAAAGATAAAATCCTGTCTTATAAAATACACTACCTAGCCTGTCTACTGCCTTTTGCACCATGAGAAGAATTTGGTGCAGCAACATGTGTTAGGTATTTTATGTTTAGGCAAGTTTAAAAAAATGCTTTTTATTTTTTCTTTGGAAGAGTACTTGGAATGTTTCTTATTTTGTTTAGTTTTAGTTGTGTCTTTCTAAAGCCTCAGGGGATAGTGGAGTATTTGTTGAGGAGCTTTGAGGTGTGCTGTCGGGTGCAGTGAGACCTCTTAGTTTTTCTCTTCTTTAGCTAAAGTGAGTTTATTATTGGATGTTAGTTCCCGGGACTGAATGTGGGCGTGCAGTGGTTTGCTGACACTGTTATTCCCATTTCAATCACTAAACGATTTTTGTTGGTCAGTTTGTTGGGCGAGGCTGCTCAAAGTCCAAATGAATTTTGCTCCAGGCGGTTTCTTTGCAGAGCGGAACACTGTCTCATGAAAAACTGAAAGTGAAAGGAATCTGCTACAAGGCAGGACCATAAGGTAACCTGTTTCTTCCTTTGCAGAGTTCACTGAAGCCTGAAGATGAAGTGCCCAGATTGTGGCCATAATATTGTGGAGAAGGGAGCCAGGTTCTGCAGTGAGTGTGGCCTGAAGCTGCCTGTCCAACCTGCAAACATACAGGGTAAGAAGTAGATTCATTTAGAAATTTGGTTTAATGTCTCATTTCAACTTTACATGATTGATTAATGAGGTCCACAAAATGTATAAAAGAGCGACTGTGTGTTTGTTAATACAGCATCCAGAATATAATTTGGAGGACATATGAGGTAAACTGTATACTGACACTTATTAACAGTGTGCCATAAGGGACTGAGTGTATGTTTTTTGGGTGGGACTACTCTGCCACCTGCCACAACCTTTGGCTTGAACATAAAACTGTCCAGCCTTAACTGAATGTCAGTTTCTCCCTAAATTATAAATGTAAACACTTACTTTACATACTTTACATACGGTATGTAAGTATGTACTTATTGTATTGTATAAAGTAAGAATGATGAAAAGTGGTTGCAGCTGTTCACAACTTTTATTCTGTACATTTTCATGACATGAGCCTACATTACATTACTTATATAGGACATTCAAAAGCAAAGTGCTTGACATAAAAATAATAAAATAAGTGTGAGTCTCTTACCTCAAGATGGCAGCATCTCTGCATTATCTGTCCACACCTTTGCAGATAGTAGGATGGCTTGGGATTAAACAAACAGCGTCTTTACACACTGAGCATGATTACATTTGAGATAAAGGGCTATATTGTATAAAGAGCTCATGGGGGAAATGCAAACTTGAGCCATACTGATCGCGCTTAGGTGTTTTGTTTGTAACTGATAATTTAAAACACAAGTAAAAAATAAAAGAGGCCGAGATGGGTCCACGTTAATAACACATGCATCTTTGTTATGATCATATTCACTAATTTGAATTTGGCTGGAATAAAAACTAGTCTATGGCAATACACTACTGTTTAACTCCCAGAGCATACAGCGCTGTGTAGTCATCATTCATTCTCACAGTGGTTTTCACACGTCTTTTGATATAGTTTTATTTTTATACCACATATTTTAAATCCAGATACAGGAGATCAGCCCAAATCCTTGGTAGCAGACTTGGAAGGCGCAGCTGAGAAATCAGTGTCACAGAAAAACCCACCACCAGTGGACGGCAAGGAATCCAACAAATCCCCCAAACAACCGAATGATGAGACCATCAACAACCCAAAGAAAAAGGCAAGTGTAACTGTTTCTGTGTTGCCTCACTTAGCACAGGCAGCTTCATGTGAGTCTAAGGGCAGTTACTTATGGTCTACGAATGACTTTATGATCTCTCAGTTCTAAAAAATCTAATTTCTGTTTCAAATGCAATTTGCCATTGCTGCACAGTATTTTTTATTTGTGTTTGTAAAAGTCAGCAGCTACCAACTTAAGTTTGCAAAATGTTATTTTACAAGGCAGAAATTCTTTATGCAAGAGCTAAGTCAGAATGCCATCAACAATTTTATTATTTCCTGTAAATAGAGAATTATCTCAAGGTTTGTTCTACTTTTAGTAGAATGGTACTTTCAAGTGTAGAATCAACTGGATCATGACTTCAGTTGAAAGCCAGGACATGTTCATTTAAAACAAAAGTTAAAAATACACACCTCAAGTCCAAACATTCTAATTATGATATGATAAATATCACATACTCGCATCATTTGGAACAGCTTTTAGTAGAAGTCGGTTAGATCTTTAGAAATCTAAAATGTTAATCTGTAAATAATACTAAGAATCGTTGACTTTATATTTATATTTAAGACTGTGGCTAAGTGGTTTGTAAAATTGATCCTCTACTTTCTGGTTTTCATAGAAAAAAAAGCGGAAGAAGAACAAAAAGAAGAAAGATGGCACCTTGTCATCAGTCCAAGATCCATGCCACTCTGATCTGTCCCATGTCTCCGCGGGAGACAACCAGGGGCAGAAGACGAAGGGCGGAAGGGACTCTTCTGACAGCGAAAGCTCAGATAATGCAATGGATGAAACACCAGACTCACTCCAAGATGGGCCATCCTCACTAGAGAGCCAGCCTAGTTCCTTAGTAGCTAAGACTCCTGCTGCACCACCTGAAGACACACAAGTCATTCAGAGTGAAAAGACTGCTGCCACAGTAGAGGAAGGAACTGGGAGGCAGCCTGAGGAGGCTCCAGTTAACCCCGATGAGGGAGAGATCAACACACCGAAATCAACTCAGGATCAGACACTCAAGACAGCACCAGCTGACACTCCGACTCAACATCCCACCTCAGAGGACAGCAAGGGTGCGACTTCTCAGTCAGGTTCAGGCAAAGGGACAAACCCTAAAGATCAAAAGACTGACAGAAAAAACTCAAAGAACAAGAAAGACACGGCCGCCACTAAACGACCTACACTGGACCAGAATGCCAACATGGAGCCGAATGCGAAACAGACAAGACAAAACAAACAGAAGGGCAAGCAGGACCAGAAACAGACGCAGACTGCGGCAGCTGGACAAAATATGGTTTTTGGCTCTCAAACACCGTCAAAGGTAATGCTTACTAAAATGTATGAAAAGAAATCATTATCGACGAACAAGCCTACATTTAATTATTTTTGCGGAGAAAGTTTAAGGTGTATATTTAACAAACATATTTAACGCTGCTTGTAAAGGCTGACAGCACAGGCTCCAGTGTGGACCCGGAGGGGACAGCAGAGCACATGGTGGTTCAGCAGTCCGGGAGGGGGCAGGACTCGACCCAAGCACAAACCTTCGATGCAGACGAGGGAAGTAAAGAGGACACTAAGAATAACACAGAATGCAGCATCCCAGCAGACCCGCCGCCCAAAAGGTGATGACGTTCTCTCAGATGGTTGCACACATTTGCTGTAGGTGACAGTGCGAATATAGCTAACACACAATCTGTATTTATTTGTTTTTGCTTTTTTAGGGTGACCCGGAACAAGACCATTGCTGCACATGACAGACTCACAATTTACTTCCATGCAGTTCTCTCAAAGGATTTCAAAATGGATCCAAAAGAAGATTGTGTCTTCATCAGGGCTGGGAGCTGCATTGGGAAATGGAACGAAAATGCAGTTGAGCTGTTTGTGACAAGGTACTTAATTCTTGAAAGAATTGTCAGTTAAACTCAGATCGTGGCTTATTTTATGGACACAACAAACAATGATACATCCAACAAATAATACTCCAAAATCAAATTTTCAATTGGAAAAAAAGTTTCAAATTTTCTTTAATTTTCTTTGCTGATTTCTAAAACATAAACCTTTTCCCATGCAATAATTGCTGAGCTTATACATACTGTATATACATACTGTGCTGTTTGCTTGTGTTCTAACTACATATACAATCCTCAACTCAGGGTTAAGCTGGTTCCCCTAGTGGTAGCGGGAGGATTGGATGTTGATCTTGATGTGAACATGGACAAACTGAGCTGCTCTTAATTTCCTATCTCACTGAAATTTGAATTTTGTTTTCTTTTTCACACAGAGATCTTGGAGAACATGGGTTTCTGGTCGAGGGCAGTCTGTCGACAATCAAAACTGACACTGTGTCTGAGTCAATACCGTACAAATATGTTGTCTATAAGAGTAAAAAGCGCAAATATGAGTATGAGTTCATATACAAACTGGATTCTGCACAGAAAACTACCAACAGATGTTTGTTTGTGAAACCTCACCTCGTCAATGACGACGGTAATGTAACCTTCAATTGGTCCAACTGTAATTGTGTTTGCCTGCTTGTTAATGGCATCTAATTATCATATTATGGAGTATTTGCATTACACACAGTTAAATTTCTGTTGTATCTTTTTTGTAAAGGGGACTGGCATCAATATGATGACATCATCTGTGCTGAGCCATCAAAGAACATGCTCGAACGCATTAAAGAAAAGATCTGGCCTGAACAAAGAAGGAATTTGATTCAAGGCAGAGAGATTGCGGGGAATATAATGCTAGAGACCATATTTGACCTTCTCACGACATGGACTGTTGCCAATTTGAGAAGTTTTCTGATCCAGCTGAATCAGTTCTTTCAGGTTTATGGGAACCCTTTTGTGTATGAAGAGAAACAAAAGAAATGGCACTCCTTAAACTATGGGGAAGATGATGTAAGTTCATCTTGTACAATGTTTACAAAGTCTAGATGCACCCAGGTATGGCCAACTCAGCTTACCGTCTCTGTGTCTGGTATAATTTCCTAGGTGAGGAGGATGCTAAAGGAATTCATGCTGACAAACGTGATACCTCAGTTGAAGGACGGAGACGGGAAGATGCTCTACATTCCGGATCCCATGAGAGCGGCTGTGATCATGCTCTGTGTTTGGAGACAGCATCAATTCAAACTGGAAAAGGGTGAGCTCCATCGACTCTGCACTGTGCTCTGTTTACCCAAACGAGGCAAAGACGACTTCCTCCAGTACTGGACAGAGTTTTCTCAGGGTATCGCTGTTCTCAAAGAGTAGGTACCTAATCTTTTCAACAATCCTGTAGTTATATACATATATCAATAATTTGAAATGGCAGTCACAATCTACTGACTACAGAGAAACAAATACTCTTTTCTGTTCAGATGCTCATAAAATTATCTTTGTTTTAGTCTGCCAGAAATGTTGGTGTATCTGATAAATGCTGTGAAAACAGCGGGAATGCCTCGATGGATTCTGGTATTACCACTCCTCCACCTCCTCAGAGGCACTACAAAGCCCTTTGAAGTACCAACTTCTGGAAACTTGAAGTACGGCTTGTCCTGGGCAGGTTTGCAAGGCCTGGAAATGACTGCCTCATCGTACATGAGCAGTCAAGATAGAAAGTAAGAGTCCCCCTACCTTTGCCGAAGTACAGCTTAAACAAACATCTTCCAGTGCATTTATTTGGAAATAGATGGATATTGATTATACATATGTTTACTTCCTCCTCTGTTTGCAGGGCACTGCTGAATGTGATGAAAAGCCACAGTCACTTGATGGAAGTGGATACACTTTTTGTGCGATCCTGCTTGTACCTCATGTCATTTGATGAACTGATGGAGTGTATCATCAACATTAACGCTGAGCTCTTGGACGTGCTTCAAGTTTTCACCAACACGGCTCCCTCTGATATTTCCTACAGTAACTTCCAGGTGAAATGGAAACACTTGTTGAAAATAATACATTTTTGGCTTACAGTACATTTGACTAAATTAATTAATGTTTTTGGATTTCTGTTTTATCAGATAGTATCTGACATTCTCTCACATATCCAAGGACATCTCATTGAAGAAAAATACAGGTGACTTTCTAAATTTAGCAGATTTTCAATTGAATCATAGGGACATAAAGTCACAGACAGATAATTTCTATTTTTTGGTAAAATTGTTATTTTACAGACAGTTCACATTTTAAGACTTGCATATTGTTCTGTCCATATTCTTATGTTTTGCTGTGTAGATCATGAAATCAAATTTCTAAATGGAAGGTGATGCTCTAATCTTCTATTTTTGTTTTGTTCATAGTTATTTTACTGAGGCTTATGGGAGAGGGTGTCTAGCAACAGCAGTGAAACTGTTGGAGAAGCTCTGCAAAGGAGTCAAACCGACATATAACCAGAACAACCTTGATATTCCTGTAGCTTGTATGAATCTGGTTGCATCAGTGTCAGACTTTGTTCACTGTAACAAGCAACAGGTATGTGAAGTGAATCTTATAAGGTAAGCTGTTAGCATTTCAGACTGAATTAACTCTTGCTAATATCAAATACTGTGCTAATAATCACATTTAGGAGACTCAAGAAGGGGAAAGAGAGCAGCAATATGCAAAAGACTTGGTCTCTCAGGCGTTGGACATTATGAGAAACTGGATCAGTCGGTCCTTCAGACAGCAGTTGCTCAACAGGGGTCTGACATCCCTGTACCAAGTTGAGGCCACAGTGGAGATTGAAGTGAGCAGTTTTGTTATTTTTTGTAAATAAAACACAAAATATACATATGGATTCTCACAACCCATCATTGGTAGAGGAAGCTGGAAAATGGTTCCTTTGTTTGTTGTGTTTTACAGATGTGGAACAACGTAATCTCCATCCACTTTAAAGATGAAGATTACACAAAAGAATGGAGACAGACATTCACAATGGATTTTGAGGGCAAGTACAAACAGGTAAGTCATGCATTTTATGCAGATCCCTGTTAATTGTGGTTGGTTAAATTACAAAATATTTATTAAATGTATTGTCTGTCTGGTTTTAGGAATCTGCTGTAGATCAAATTGAATTCTACTGCACAAAGATGGAGGACCTCAGTAAATCCCATCCACACATTGCTGCTAGTATTGAGAAGTGTGCGCTTGAGGCTGTTACATCTTTGTGCCAGGTATGAATACTTCCTATTGACTTTTAACATTCACATATATTAATGAAACAGTTTATAACAGTCCTGGCCATATGTAAAAATAAATTTCTATAGACAAAAATTTGTGAATTACATATTAAATCTTCCTAAGGAGAATTTTCTTATATAGAAATAAAAGGAACTAACCGAGTCACAGATTCACTGCATCTCTTTAAAAGATGCACAGTAATGTTTATGGCTGTTTTACTTCACATGCAGACCAAGTCTGAGGGAAAGCTGTTTGAGAAGTTGAAGATAAACTGGAAGTTTGGGAAACTCATCTCAGCCATTATCCAGAAATCCTGGCCGAAGGACCATCAAGGAAATTATGAGGATGATGAAGAAGTGGTCCTTCAATACCTCCTCTCTTGGACTGCCGCCAAAAACATTTTCCAACTACACGGTATCTCCTCAGGAATAAATAAACCATTAAAACATGCACAACTCAAATAGAAAGATTCTGTAGGGTAGGGAGGTAAAATATAACAGTTAAATAGTGACACCCTGTCATGATCTTTAATCTTTAATTTATAAGAGCGAACGCCCTCCAACAGTAGGAGGCCTGGCCTCACTTCATGACGTCATGCCAGAAGTTAAGAATTGTAATAATCGACATAATTTTAGACAAAACATTGAAATGTAATTTCTGTCATTACAGGTGCAGACGATAAGCTGATTGAGAAGCTCTCTCCAGAAGCCAGGGACAGAATTGCTATAGCCATATCATCATTCACAGCTATCAACAATCAAATGGTCTATGGAAATATTAAGACCAGCCTGCTCAAAATTATTTTGAAGAGGAGAGACACCTTCTTAGATCTGCTGAAGATTGGTAATAACCGTCTGCTTGCCATCAAAGATACCCCAGGAAATGTATTCAACATTTAATAATAAATAAATAATAACCCCCAGAACAAACTTATTTCATATGATGGCGCTGGTATATGTGTGTGTGATTTGATATTAACAGATTGCCTCTCTGAGAATGAACAATACAAGGATAATGCCAAAATGAGGAGGCTGTTACAGTGCAGACAAGCTGAAGTGGAAGCTGTGTACCATGAGAGGGAACTTGTGAACGTCTTCTTAACAATGAGCCACAAACTTGAGGAACATATCACAGGTATGGTGGTCTTGTCAGGAGAATCAGTCAGTTTGGTTTAATCATGCATTTGCAGCAAATTTAACACATGCAATTTATCTCTATGATAGTTGATGTTGCTGACATGGAAGAGAGACAGCAGGTCAACATTGAGATCATGCCTCTGAACAATTTCATGGAAGTTCATCAATTTGACCAAATGCCCTCTCCCATGGCTGGTGTTGTCACCTACTTCAATCTGGATGAAGAAATCAGAAACATGGCAGAGGTCCTGTACACATTCAGAGACAGTTATGTATTCACAATGTGTTGGGAGAAACATGCCAAACTCCTGGCCATTGAAGAAATGGAGGGCGGCAATCCTGATGAACATGAAGTAGTGGACGTTATGGCAACACCAGAAATTATACATGATGACATTTTCAAGCCTTGCTTTGCTAATTACACAGACCTCTACACTCGTCTGAAGAATGGCAGTATAAAGCTTGAGGAGGTAAAGCAGCTCTTCAGAGCTTACGAGGGCAAGTATGAAGAGCTTGCAAAGGATCTGGACATCATGTGCAGAGTTGATAAATCGACCGACAAACAGTGGATCCACAGCAGGGTTCAACAGATCGAGCAGTTTCATGAGCTTCATCTAGCTGTGGCTTCAGCTGAAATTATCATGAAGGTCAAAGAGACGCTTTGTCTTCAAGGGGACTTCAAGGTTCTGGAGACACTCACAGAAGTTGTAAGTGGCCGTGTTTTGAACAAAGTGTATTGCACCCAAAAATATTACACATTATTTGAAAATTGATCAGGCTAAAAACCTCCCTCTGCATACAACATGTGCGTTAAATTACTGAATTTGAAGATGTGTGCAGATAACTTTTAAGTTTTTACTCTCGTCTCCCTTCAGAATCATGTAGACTTTCAGAGCGAGCAGCTCAATCGAATTGACAATGACTTGATGCAGGCGAAGATGATTCTGGTGGACATCACTGAGCCCCGCAGACTGTGCCTACAAGAGCTGGGACTCAGAGGACACTTTGTAAAATGGGTAAAAGATGCACTTGAAGGTAAGAATAGTTATTATCTTGTGTAGTCACAACGACAGTTTATTTTAATGCTCATTCGGGCAAATTACTTTAATTCTTTTCAGATATAAATGAGTTGAAGGTGTTTGTTGATCTGGCTTCCATCTCTGCGGGAGAGAATGACATGGACGTGGATCGTGTTGCTTGCTTCCATGACGCTGTCCTCGGCTACTCTTCAATGCTATATGAGCTCAAACCAGACTCCGGTTTTCATATCTTCAAAGAGGTGCTCAAGAAACTCTGGAGAGCTTTGGAGAATGACAGCAATCTACCAAAAAAACTGGTAAGAGGTTGCCTTACTAATTCTACTACTAAAAAAACTTAATCATGATAAAGTATGACAGTTCAGCCTTTGTTCCCAAGATGATCCTAAATTCTTTAACTTACAAAAAGAGTGACTTAGTGTTGATGCCACTATGACTCCAAAGACAGTTGTTGATGCTGATGGACATTAAATCACTAAATCTTGAGAAAGATGGTTTTGGGTTCTCTTCTTCTTTACTACATCCTTCTGGGCAATTTGTGTAAAGTTAGACTAGAGACGACTCCAGACATTGTGATTGTTTTATTCACACATAATCTATTATTACCTTGCTTGTTAAGATCTTGCTGAAGGGAAGACATCTCTGAAATACACTGATAATAGATAATACAAATAGTAAATTAACTACAACACTTATTAATTGTAATACAAAAGTGTCAGGTGTGTTGTGTGATAAAAGAGTATCAGCAAGAATGAAAGGAAAGGTGTTGAAGACGGTGGTGAGACCAGCGATGTTGTACAGCTTAGAGACAGTGGCACTGAAGAAAAGACAAGAGGCAGAGCTGGAGGTGGCAGAGCTTAAGATGTTGAGGTTCTCTTTGGGAGTGACGAGGATGGACAGGATCAGGAACGAGTACATCAGAGGGACAGCTCATGTTAGATGTTTCGGAGATAAAGCCAGAGAGGCCAGATTGAGGTGGTTTGAACACGTTCAGAGGAGAGACTGTGAATATATTGGTAGAAGGATGCTGAGGTTGGAGCTGCCAGGCAGGAGGTCTAGAGGAAGACCAAAGAGGAGATTTATGGATGTAGTGAGAGAGGACATGAAGTTAATTGGTGTGAGTGAAGAGGATGCAGAGGACAGGGTTAGATGGAGGCGCATGATTCGCTGTGGCGACCCCTGAAAGGGAACAGCCCAAAGGAAAAGAAGAAGAAGAAGAAGATATTACATATGTTATCATACAGTCAGGGTACTTGGGCTAGCCCTAACCCTAATCTTATACTAAACAGCACAATTAAGAATGTTATCTTCTTTTGTAGCGGGACAGTGCACGCCATTTGGAGTGGTTGAAGACTGTGAAGGACAGTCATGGCTCAGTGGAGCTGTCATCTCTCTCTTTAGCATCAGCCATCAACAGCAAGGGTATCTACCTGATCAGTGCACAAAGTGTAAAGAAGGTAAATAATAAAAATCAAAGATTATGGCATCGATGTGTCCATACACCACAGAGGTGATGTCTGAGAACAAAGTATCTACACAATTATGTATGTGTATTTCTGCTTTTCGATCCAGTTGAGTCTTGACACCGCCCTGAAGCTGCAGATTCCAGAGGAGCATGACGAGGGTCCGCAGATGCGCTGTTATTCTCTTGAGGACCTGCGGGAGCTGCAGAACAAACTCATGCTCATGTCTGGGAAAGGGGATCAAGGGCAGAATGAAGTTGATCACTTTGCAGAGGTATATTGAAACGTTTCCCTTTTTTTTTTTTTTTTATTATACTTTATTTTGCTTAACATAGAAGCTGAAATGCTACTACTAACACTATCAATGCTTCTACTACTACTTATATATGTACTACTGATAATAATTATTATAATAAGCATTTTTTATTCAGTGTTTTATATCTTTGAAGATGCTTCAACTTGTTTAAAACATTAACAGAAACCCTCAGCGATAATAATAATTAAAATAATAAATAAAATACTAAAATAAAAGGAATAATAAATGATGTCAAGAAAGTAGTTTTGTCAAACTTAAAAGGGACAGAGCTAATAATATGCATTGACATCTTCAGTGATGACTATGTTGTACTTAACAATGCTCTGAATATGGAATCATCCTCATTAGGTTAATGTCTGAGAGCTATACCGTACATAGGTGAACTAAGAGATTATGCAATTTCTCATTAATTAATCATAATTGTTTTAGATTGTATTTCCAAAATTGTTTTCCTTGTGAAGGAGCAAGCTTGTATGCCTCCTATGTATACTGTAAATACAAAAAAAGAAAGAGTTGCTTTCCTTTTTCAGGTTTTTGCCAGTGTTCAAAGATTATCAGAGGCATTCATTGCCCTCTACACTGCTGGAAATCCTCTGTTCAGACACTGGGAAGTGCAAATCAACTGCTCTTTAAGCAGCAAGGAACCCAGCATTATTATGGATTTCAACCTGGGCCATATTGTCAGTGTTGTCATTGTGGAGGGCAGCATAGAGGAGCAGCTTCCTGACTTTTGCAGGAAAATGGAGAAATGCCTAGACTATTGGAGGGATTTTGTGGACAAACAGCGATTCCAGCATTACTATCTGAACTACTATACAGCCGAACAGATTGTTTACCTGTGCAGCAAGCTGAGTCAACAAAATGTGAACAATGTGGAGGACCAAGTTCTCATGATGCTGTCCTTCGTCAAACCAAATTGCACAGCCTCAGACTTGAGGCAGGTCTGGCATGCACTCCAGTATGAAATCCTCAAAAAACCAGAAGAGCAAAATGAGGACATTGAGTTCCAGACTTTTGTTGTTGTGCCAAGAACTGAGGTCGGAGACCCGGACATCACCAGTGGATTGGATCCTCTGCAAAAGTTTTTGGAACAAACAAATGGTTCGCAAAAATTTGATCTCATATGGAATGCATACATGAAAGATATGAAGAATTTTCTTCCGCAAATTGTTGATATAAAAAATCTTGGAAGACTGTTAGAAATACTGGCCAACAAAAAAGATGAGAGTGAAGAAGATGAAAGAGAAGAAGACATTTCTGATGATAACATTAGGAATCTCATAATGAGGCAGCTACCTAAAGGCCTTGCCACCGGAAATCCAAACCTGATTGTTTGCCCGCACGATGAGGTCTTGACATCTTGCATCTCCATTTACATGAGTAGTGAAGACGAGACACTTCCCACCTATGATGAGGTCCTCCTGTGCGACTCCTCAACACCATACGAACAGGTGGAGCTATTCCTCAGACGCTGTCTTAGCACAGGCTACAGGGGACAGAAGATATACTCTCTACTGTATGGAGATCTGCTCACTTATGATGTGAGCTCTAAAGTTGAGAACTTTTTTCAGCAAATGAAAATGCAGAGCAGGAAAGACTACAGACTTGTTATCATCTGCAGCTCAGAAAGAGAACATGCCTACCTTCCTTCAGCCTTCAGCCAGTACAGATTGCACATGATTCCCCAGGAGCCATTAGCGAGGATCCAGAGGTACCTCCACAAACACTTTGTGGTCCCAGCAGATCAATGCAGTGCTGCAGCTGCATTCAAAGACAGACTATGCGTTGGTGTCGTCTCATCCAAAAGGGCTGGTGTTGGTGTGTATATATTTATAGTGCTCAGCTATTTCAAATTGATAAATTTCACTGATGGTGAATATTTCACTCCAAAGATTATTGATACCTGCCATAATTACTTTTTTTTATTGCAGGTAAATCTCTCTACATCAAGAGGTTGTATGAAAAACTGACGCACTCAACCAAAAAGCCGCCAATAATGAAATGCATTCGCTTGATTGAACCTAATGTTGATGAGAATGTCATACTTCAATCTCTGTTAAACACACCCAAGAGGAAAGAACTCATGATGTTCCATTTTGACATCACGTCATCGGTAATAATGAGTTTCAAGTTAATGCTTGGCTTAGTGTAATATATATTTATTAATAGGACGTGTCTCATTGGCTTACATTTGGTGTTAATGTACTGTTTTTGTGATTGAAAAGGTGCAGAAAGGTCTCCATGAGTTTCTTTTCAAATTATTGATTCTGCGCTATTTGATGGACTCTGAGGGAAAGACATGGAAGTGCAGCTGCAAGCAGCTGTATGTCATAGAGATATTAGAGCCGACTGTCAAATCTACCAGAAATGCTTCACGGCAGGTAAGAGTTTTGGCACTAACACTAATCATTTGTCATCTGATTTTAAAATGCTACGCATGACACATGTTGCATTTTCATCTCTGTTTTCTGAATAGGCTCAAACTGTGAACAGCACATTCACAGATGTGTTTCCAAATATTTTCTGCCGACCACCCAAAGAGGTGCTGATGCTAGAGATGAGCAACCAAGAAGATCCTAACATTGTGAGCCCTGACGACCCACTGATGGATGATGCTGAATTCAGGAGTCAAGCCTTTCAGCGGCCATACCAGTATCTCACACGGTTTCATAACCACAGTGATCTTGATGTGTTCACATATCAGGGTGTTGAAGGGTCACACGTGGAATGTCTTCAGATGCTTCTCATGCACTGTGGAATACGGGACCCATCCTGGGCAGAACTGAGGAATTTTGCATGGTTCCTTAACCTTCAGCTAGAAGACTGTGAGACATCTGTTTTTTGTGATGCCTCTTGCACTGGAGACACGCTAATTGGATTCAAAACCTTTGTGGTGGACTTCATGATTCTGATGGCAAAGGACTTTGCCACTCCATCACTCAGCATCTCGGACCAGAGTCCAGGCAGACTGCAGGTGGACCTAACTGGTGTACGAGATGAAGACTTGGCTCCTTTTCTGATTAGAAAGAGATGGGAAACAGAACCACATCCATACATCTTCTTTAATGATGACCATGTGTCCATGACCTTCATTGGTTTCCATCTTCAGCCCAATGAACAAAACTCTGTCGATGCCATTGAGCCCACCACTGGAAGGGTGATAAAAAAGAACGTTATGACAAGGGCATTATATGAAGGCCTAAAGCTACAAAGAGTCCCTTTCAACATCGACTTTGATGGCCTTCCAAGAGGGGAGAAAATCGAAAGAATCTGCAATGTTCTTGGTATCCAGTGGCCTCTTGACCCTGATGAAACATATGAGCTCACAACTGACAACATACTCAAGATGCTGGCAATCCATATGCGGTTCCGGTGTGGCATCCCTGTCATTATCATGGGAGAGACGGGGTGTGGTAAGACAAGGCTCATCAAATTCCTTTGTGAGTTGCGCAGGAGTGGAGTGGCCACTGAGAACATGAAACTGGTCAAGGTGCATGGAGGGACAACTTCGGAGATGATTTACACCAAAGTCAGAGAAGCAGAAAACATTGCTTCTGTTAACAAACATGACTATGGATTTGACTCTGTTCTCTTCTTTGATGAAGCCAACACTACTGAGGCCATCAGCAGTATTAAGGAGGTCCTCTGTGACAAGACAGTCAAGGGGGAAAGTTTAACACCCAACTGTGGGTTGCAGATCATCGCAGCATGCAATCCTTACCGAAAGCACACAGATGAGATGATCCAGAGGTTAGAATCTGCTGGCCTTGGGTACAGAGTTCGAGCTGAAGAGACAGATGATAAGCTTGGGTCTATCCCTCTCCGCCAGTTAGTCTATAGAGTTCAAGCATTGCCACCAAGCATGATCCCTCTTGTGTGGGACTTTGGACAGTTAAATGATCACACAGAGAAAATATACATCCAGCAGATTGTTCAAAGAGTGGTTGAAAACAAAGCAATTGATCAAAGTTACATCACTTGGATCACCGATGTGCTTTCAGCTTCACAGAAGTATATGCGGACAAGAAAGGATGAATGCAGCTTTGTCAGCCTGAGAGATGTAGAACGCTGCATGCAGTCTTTTGTTTGGTTCTATGAAAACCACAGCATGTTGTTTGCAGAGCTTGAAGAATTTGAGAGTAAACTAAATGCTGAGAAGAATGAAAGGCATCAGAGGCAGCCTGAGGTCAGAGACTCTGTGCTCTGGTCTCTGGTCATGGCCATAGGAGTGTGCTACCATGCCTGCCTAGAAAATAAGGATAAATACAGACAGAAAATCAGCAAAAGCCTACCACCAGCATATAATGCAGCAAAGGTAATGCAGGAAATCTCACTCATGCAGGATTTACTTTTGCGCGGTGTTCCAATGGGGGATACTATTGCAAGAAACAGTGCCCTCAAAGAGAATGTCTTTATGATGGTTCTCTGCATTGAGCTAAGAATCCCTCTCTTCTTAGTTGGAAAGCCTGGAAGTTCAAAATCTCTGTCCAAAACTCTGGTGGCAGATGCAATGCAGGGCCAAGCTGCTCATTCTGACCTCTACAAAAGGCTTAAACAGATCCATTTGGTGTCCTTCCAGTGTAGCCCTCACTCAACACCAGAAGGCATCATTAACACATTCAAGCAATGCGGACGCTTCCAGGAAGGAAAGAACTTGAATGAGTACATTTCAGTTGTGGTTCTTGATGAGATTGGGCTGGCAGAGGACTCGCCAAAGATGCCACTGAAAACCCTTCATCCACTTCTAGAGGAAGGATGCATTGATGATGAGCCACTACCACACAAAAAGGTTGGATTCATTGGCATCTCCAACTGGGCTTTAGACCCTGCAAAGATGAACAGAGGCATTTTTGTCTCCCGCGGTGACCCTGATGAGAGGGAACTCATCAAGAGTGCTGAAGGCATTTGCAAATCTGATGCAATGGTTTTGGAGAAGGTCAGGGATTTCTTCCAACCATTTGCAAGAGCCTACTTGAACATCTGCCGCAAACAAGGCAAAGGATTTTTTGGCCTACGTGACTATTACAGCTTGATTAAGATGATTTTTGCAGTGGCCAAGGCTTCTCAACGGAAACCCACAGCAGAGGAAACCGTGAAGGCAGTGTTGAGGAATTTCAGTGGCAGGGATGATGTGGATGCAGTTACTGTTTTTACCAAAAGACTGCAAATTGTACCCAACCTGGAGAACATCAATGCCATTGAGTTTGTGAGAGAAAACATTCAGGCAGTTGGACAGGAAGAAGAATGTCGGTACCTCCTGGTGCTAACAAAAAACTATGCAGCCCTACAGATCCTGCAGCAAACCTTCTTTTCAGAAAGTTGTCAGCCAGAAATAATCTTTGGATCCAGTTTCCCGAAAGACCAAGAGTATACCCAAATCTGCCGCAACATCAACAGAGTAAAGATCTGCATGGAGACAGGCCAAACAGTTGTGCTTCTAAACTTGCAGAACCTCTATGAAAGTCTCTATGATGCCCTCAACCAATACTATGTCTGCTTGGGAGGACAGAAATATGTGGACCTTGGACTGGGAACCCACCGTGTGAAATGCAGGGTACACAAAGACTTCCGGCTAATTGTCATTGAGGAAAGAGAGGTGGTCTACAAACAGTTCCCAATACCTCTCATCAACAGGCTGGAGAAACACTACATGGACATCCACACTGTCCTTAAAACTGAGCAGAAGAGGATGGTGGATGAATTGGAGAGATGGGTGAGACTTTTTGTGTCTCTCAGCAGTCAACACGCAGCAGTAGCTCAGACTTACAAGTACCGACCACCAGACGTCTTTATTGGCTACCACTCAGACACATGTGCTTCTGTGGTCCTTCAAGTAATCGAAAAGCAGAAGGATAGTTTGGAAGTCTCAGATCCTGAGAGGAGAGTATTGGATGAGGCTAAACTCATACTGCTCAAATGTGCTACACCTGACTCAGTGGTGCGGTTGGACTGCACAGGCCTTCCCAAAGTGGAGAGTGAATATCTGGCCAGGGTCTACTTTGAAGAGCAGAATAGCAGCTGTTTAGCTGACTTCATTCTTGCTCACACAAGGCAGGAAGTCCATTGCTGCTCTTCATTCACCGAGGTAACCTTAATGTTGTTTTACAATACCAGTTTCAAATATATCCAGAAGTTGTAAGTCCTTATAAGGCCTTAATAATTGTAATTTCAAACCATAGGTGACAACATTCTCCAGACTTCTGACAGCATGTGACTTGGAACCACTGGAACAAATGTTGCATAGTGTTGAGCTTCTCTCACTCCACCAGTTTGACACCGAGCACTCCTTTCTGAAGAAGATCAGGTTTGTTGATACATTGGAGAATCTATCATTTTACACTTGATATAGTTATGGCCCATTAACCTGAAACTTGGTGGTATTCTCACATAGTAAACTGCAATAAACAAAGCTTTGAAAATAGTTACTTTTCTATTAAATACTAGCATTTTTAATTGTGAAGAAACCTATTCAAAAGAGACAGAGAAATGTTGTCATGTCAGAGGGCAATTAAACTCTATGACTGGATTTACAATTTAATGTGATTATTATTCAGATATTTTGATATCTGCATTGTTATACTATGTAATGATATACTGTATGTTCAGAAAAGCATTGAATAATTATTAGCAAGAATATACATAACTCCTATGAACTTGAGGTGTGCATAAAAGCATAAGAATCCCTGTTTTTTTGTAGGAACTTCATCACAGCTGAAAGCAGTAACACTGGACCCTGCAACAAGATCCTCATCATTCAGTGTGATTTTGATGAAGCCTCTCATAGTGCCAATCTCATTGCATCTGCAAAGTAGGTCCAACATTTCCTCTCTGTTGGGTATGTGCTCCTGTGTGATCTTACCATATTGAGTTTTGCTGTTTATTTATTAGGTATTCATCTATAAATGAAATCAACAAGATAACTCAGGAGAGCATGGGAAGCAAGGTGTTTGTCTACTTTATCTCCAGACTGCCTAGAATGGAAGGAGGGACTTCCTACATTGGCTTTCATGGAGGTAAGGTTACTACTACTTGTGAATTGAAATTTTCACATTGTTTGAAGAATAAAGCATAATCTAAGACATGTTAATATTTACAGGCCCCTGGAGATCAGCTCACATTGATGACCTCAGACGCTCAAAAGACATCGTTTCAGACATCAAAGCCTTGCAAAACATGACAATCAGTCAAATGTTTGAAACAAAGATGAGTCGGCCTGAAGGTAACTGATAAATAATTGATAGCAAATGATAATTTATTCTATATACAATGTATTCACATTAAAATATTATGTGGCATTAAATTACTAAATATTTTTCTACAGCCATGGAAGAGGATGACATGTACACTGAGAATGAGCAGGAGGAAGCAGAGTTAGAGGAAAATGTGAGTACAGGCAACATATTTCAAACATTTGCTATTGTGGGAAAACCACAAATTTACAATAGTGTTTTCTACCTTAAACTGAAAATCTACACTTGTCCAATAACATTGGATATACATACTTGTGATGCTAGTTTTTGACCAGTGTGTCCTCCTGCTGCAGGGCTGGGATAGTGTTGTGGATACTACAGCACTGGTGCGGAGCTGTGTGCAGAGTGCAGTAGGCATGCTGAGGGACCAGGTGGAAAGTGGCTTCCGCAGTACTCGGAGAGTTGAGATCCTGCTGACACTCCTCAGTGACAATGACCAATTAAACGGTACTAACAACAACTTTTATTCAGTATTGTTTGAGCAGTTACAGTGCTCATCATGTTTTCTAACTCTTGTCAGGTGAATTTCTGCAAACTGTGAAGAGGCATCTTCACTCAATGCTCGTGACTCACGATAGCAACAGCTTGTCATCCATCAAAAGCAACTGGGTCATAAAGGAGGCCTCAAACATTGATGCCTTGCAAGAAGGAGGCACCTTCAGGTAAGTACTTCAGCAGCAGAATACAAAATTTCTATGTTTGCCTATGTATTAATATTTTTTGGAACTGCACTGTTAACTTTTTGGGGTTTGTGACAGGCACACCTTATGGAAGCGTGTTCAGGCTGTGGTCGCCCCCCTCTTGGCGCAACTGGTTTCAATCATTGACCGCGACCAAAACTTGGACATCCTGCTAGATGGAAACTGTGGTGAATCTGTCAAGAGGCTGTGGTTAGATATCTTTAGCAATGATAAGCTGCTGGAAATCCCACACTTAACACTCGACCACAAGTAAGTGGTGGTAACATTGCACTTTGCATAAAGGATACCAAATTCCAATAAGTAATAATATTTATAATACTATTTACTTTGCCAATTCAAACGTTTTCTTATTTTCTTTTTTCACAGCTCTGAGACAAGATCAATCCTTGTACAGAACTACATTGCCCAAGACAGGAACATGAGCTGCAGCATGCCCTTCAGTTGGAGGATCAAGAACTACCTGGAGGAACTCTGGGTTCATGCACTTCAGCATGAAGGTAATGGCATGCTATTGGGTACTCTCCATAATTGGAATGCCATTACTGTTATGTTGTTGTTGTGACCTTTTGCCTAAACTTTAAATGTATATTTTTGTTAGGTCACACTCAACATGAGTTTGACGAGTTCTTTTGGAAGACACCACTGGGACGATACATTGCGAAAGCAGACCCAGAGATGCAGTCTGAGTTTTTTCACCGCTACCTTCAGGATTTCATTTCCATGACAATGAATGTTAATTGTCAGGAAGATCTGCAGGTTGGTTTTCTGTAATACTTGAAGCCCTTACATTTCAGGCTAGCTTTGTAGGATGGTGTGTTAATGTATGATTTAATGCACATTATTATTTGCTTTTTTAGCTCCTGTGTGATGCCTTGAATTGTTGTGTCAATGAGCTGAGATTGCAGCTCAATGCCACAGATATGGCAGCATCTCTTCCATGGGTCCATGCTGCTTATCATGAGTTCAAGAACCGACTGCAGAACCTCTCCAGAATGATCTGCATTGAGCCCCAGGTGACCCAGGACCTCTTGAAGAATCCTCATGCCAGAGACAGGGATGAACTGGTGAGCCTCTAAAGACTATTTAAGTATTCTGAAGGCAGAATAAGTAGGATTTGTCAGTTTCAATTTGTAAACTCACGATTCAAAGTTGCCCCCTTCTCTCCAGCTCAGAGTGAGAGAGAGCTAGAGAATGAATGAAGAGAGCTTATTGGCGTTAATGAGAACACAGCAGTGAATCAGAGAAACTTTTATTTTCTGATTGTTTATTTGCGGTTACCTTCTAAAGCACAAATAAAGTCGCACAGACATCTGCACTACCCTGTGGGAAGAAGCCAGCTTCATCCTGTCCACTGCTCTCTGCTCTGCTTGGGGGTAGTTCAGCTCCACTCTCGGTCAACCAGACAGACATGCAGTTCTTTATACATCCATAGTCTACTTCCCCCGATCTATCTGCACACTGTTTAAGCGCGGTGACAGAGCTGGAGATACATATATTACACAGACAGAGAGCAGAGAGAGACAGAGACAGCGATGTAACCTGCTCGCTACAAATTTGTAGAGTCCTGACCTCACAGCTGTCATTAGCTGGGGGCTACGTGCCACAGCCCAGGTTGATGCCCAGAAACGTCCCAAACACAGAACTCTAAGAAACTAAGAAAATACAGGTGGCGGGCAGGGTCTCTGCAGATATAGACACCAGTCGTAAGTGATGATTGAGAGGGATTATTTTTTATATTTATTCTGCATTTAATTAATACTTTTCTTGATTACTTTTGTTCAAAGTTTTTAATTTTGGAATGCATAATATAGACTTTTAAGATTTCATTATTTTTGCTCATACTATTATTTAAATTACCCTTTTAGTGTAGTGATCATATTGCCCCTGTCTCCAAGGTACTCGATGTGTATGCTGCTTTTGCATGTGTGGAGTACCTGGAGCCTAGAGTCCTGGACACAGACGCCCAAAGACAAGCCTGGCTCAGACAGGTCAAAAAACTTCAGGTTCCCATTGAGTTGATCTGCTCAGAGGATAGTGTGAGACGCTATGGAGAGAGGAGCAAAGCGATCGTCAGTAGAGTCCAGTAAGTCAAGCTTAACAAAAATGTTTAGTGGTTTAAGTGGGAGAGTCTTTAGGTGCTACTTAAGCTGTATTGCATTGGATATGTTTGTGTTTATTTGTTCTTAGAGCTGGATGGAATCGGATATTTTCTCTATCACTCTTTGTGGAGCACATGTTGTTGGGCATTGAGGAGGTAGAGAAGAAGCTGACACCTTTAGTTTTGGAGCATACTAAAGGGCTTGGCCAGGTTGGTCTGGGTTCTTTAACCTGAATTTTCATGAGATGAATTCAAGGAATTTCCATAGAACTGCATCCACATTACCTACAATAATTCCTCCACCCATAACAAATGTATTATGTGTACTCTTTCATCAAGATACTGGAAAAAAATTCAGACCTCAAAACTCAGCAGTCATTTGAGGCAGTAATTGGTTTGCTCAAAACCTGCAAAGATGGAGTCGTTGAACGCATCTTCAGGTAGAAGTTCAGTTGTCTATCTTTTTCATTTTATAAGAATCTCCCGTACTGTACTTTGCTTCCACCCTGTGTCTTCACCTGTTGTTTATGTTTTATCCAGGTTTGGTCTTACTCTGTGCCCAGTGTGTATGGGAGATCCCCAAGATCCGCTCTGCCTGCCATGTGAACACATCTACTGTGTAGCCTGTATCAAACAGTGGTTGATCCCTGGACAGATGTACTGTCCTTTCTGCATGCAGCCAGTTAACGACGACTTCCCCATGGTTCCTTCAGACAACATAAGGTTGGTAACTGCATGCAGACTAGAACTACAGGGACTGATTTTTAATTTGTTTTGTTCCTCATAGAAGACACATATAAGCACTGCTTAGTGCGGCGGCTGGGGGCGGGGTTACCGTGACCAACAAGACGAACAGTTTTCACTTCTGCTTCTTACACCAACGCTTAATACATTTTTATTTAACTGCAATGTGACCGTTTGTCAGCAAATTTGATGCTAGGAGGGTAGCAACATGCTGAGGCTAAAGTTGACTTATTGTTAAAAATAAATGTTATGTAAATACCGTTACTCTCGCTTGTAATCTCCATCTGTACAAACTACGGCAAACATCAAAAGCAACGCAACGTCCGCGATTGTTGATGGTGGATGGTGTTTGTGTTTGCCGCTGCCGCGCTAGCGTTGCTGGGAAAGATGTGATGTATACAGTCATGTAAGACCTGGCTCTGTAGTCAGTGGAAAGACAAACCGGTTCTTAGAAGGCTCGTCAGTCGAACCAACTTCCAACTGGCACTAGCACTGGCTCTAAAATAGCACCCGATTCATTCTGGTGGAAAAGGGTTAAGAGACATAATGCATTCCCTAGCCCCTTACCCTGAACCTAACCATCACAACTAAATGCCTAAACCTAACCCGTACCCTGACCCTAACCTTAATCTAATTGTAACATTTACCCTAAAATCAAGTCTTAACCCTCAAAAAGCCCTTTAAACTTGTGGGGTCCTGCATTTTGGCCCCTCAAAGGAGGTTGGCCCCACAAGTATAGTGTGCTCTTGGTTTTTGGGCCCCACGAATGTAGTAAAACAAGAGCAAACACACACACATCTAAATGTATTCTGTGTTATTATTTTCTTTATAGGATCTACGTCATTTCATGCTGTGTGAAACTGGCTTGTAATAAATTGTAACTGTCTCTTGTTGTATTTAGGATTCTAATCAACCAACATGCTCGGTTCAGGAAGCAGTGCAATGCTTTCTTCATAGACCTGGTGTCCACTGTGTGCTTCAAGGACAACTCTCCCCCATGTTCAGATGTCATTCTCCATTTGCTGTCCTTTCTCATGGTGGAGGCCAACATTGTCCCCAATCTCAGAGGTAGGACACCATTGTCACTTGTCTGTGTCCACAACCATGTATATTCTTATACATGTTTTGTCAGCTCTGACTATCCTTTTTTGTTTATTTGCCAGGTAATCGACACATTCTGACAAAGGTTCTCTCTCCGTTTGATGACTCTGTGGATAAAAATCCAGTGGTTCGGTCAGTAGTACTCAAACTCCTGCTGAAATACAGGTGAGGTGCTATGGTTGCAGATTGCATAAGGCCTTCTTATGTACACTTCTAACATTTTTAGCAGGGTTTCTCATTTTCTGTATAAATTGTACGTTATAAAGCTTCGATGAAGTCAAAGGTTACCTGCAGCAGCATCTGGTGGCAGTTGAGCAGAGCAACATCTTGGAGAAGACAGACAAAACTGAACTCTACTTGTTGTACATTAACTGCCTGGAGGTACACATGAATTCAGACTCTACTGTATATTTGAAATAAAGCCTTCCCTTTATTCAGCAACACTTGTTAAGATAAATAAAATGCAAATATGCTAATCAAATGTGGAATGTAGTTTCTAACGTGTTTTCATAGGGTATATTCACTTTTTACCTTTTCATTTCTCTAGGATTCCATGTTTGAAAGGTTACAGTTCAGGTCCATTGCAGACCAGCAGGCGTGCCTGCAGGATGAAAGTGCCTTCCTGACTGACTACCTGCAGTCACAGTCAGCTGAAACAGCCACTGTGGAGTATCTACAGCAGGTGGCCAGAGTGCGTATGGACCTGGATATGGCTGCTGGCTTCCTTGTGGAAAACCAGAGAACCACAGGTGTGTAACTTTGATGAAGTACATTTATAGTTTCTCAGATACGATACACTTGTCGGTGACTGAAAAATGTTAAGACGTGTGTGATTGGTGCGTGTTTTAGAATGCGTCTTAACCAAATGTCTTTCTTCTTTCTGTTTTTAATCATACCAGAGGCTCAAAAGAGTAGTAAAAGTGGAACCACAGCCTTCCTGACCAGTGTGGTAAACTTGTGTAGGCACAGTGGAAACAACTGGTATCGTGTCTACTTGATCCGTAAGATCTGCAGCCAACATGGAGTGGAGTTTGTCCAGAAACTCCTCACAGTGGATAACATGAGCTGGCTCTTTCCCGAAGAAGTTCTGCAAAAGGTTTAGTTACATTGTGATTTTCAATAATAGTGGCCAAATTAAGGCAAGGTTGTATTCTAAATGTAATGCTATCAGTAATGAAATAGTGTGGTTCAATTTTCATTACACCCAGAGTGAAGAAGCCACTCCAATAGACCAGTATCTTGTGTGTGGGGAAGACTACAAGACTATCAGAAATGCTGTCGCAAAGGTAGTAATGGAAGCCAAAGTGGACGGACTGGACGAGACTTGTGAGGTAATGTTACATCACTTACTTGTCGGTAACTCATGTCAGGACTCAGGACGCTTTTGTGTGCGTGTTTACATGGGTATCTTGTTGCTCTTTTGCTTCTTCTTCATAGGGGTGCAAATGCTTACCACAGTGGACAACAGTTTATCTTCTGTTGGCGCTGTACAGAGAAGTCACCACTCTCTACAGAGAAGCCAATGCTAGCTTCCACCCCAAGCCTGAGGTAGATGAATACCTAATGATCGGCTCTAATATAATGTCATGTTTGTTCACACCGACTTGAACTTCTGTGTTTCTATCTTCTATTAAGCAAACTGTGGTGTGGTTTGTTGAGTGAGAACACAAACTTGAGCATCTAATACAAACAAACATAAAATGTGTTTTCCAGAGAATAAGAAGACAGATGTTAACATCTGACAACCACCAGTTAGTTTTGCTCAGAAGTCTTATACATCAAAATCAACCAAAGAAAACTGCAGTGTGAACTGATGCCATGTGTTCTGAACTTGTATCACCACAATATATTATTGAATACTGCAAACAGTGCTATCACGTCCACATGCTTTGTTAAAGTTACAGAAACTGAAATTTGAATTTGTTAGTAAACTTTTTTTCAAGTAATTTTGACTGCAAACTGGGACTGTAAATTTAATTTACCAAATACAAAAATGCATTTTTTTCTCTCTGTACCAGTAAAGTATATGTATATATATATATTTAAATACATAAATATGTATGTTTCTTTGTACCTACAGCAATTGGAAACCCTGGTGGCCTACATCCAGACGTCTAAATTCCTTGCCAGCCCAGAGGTGAAGGCGTTCGCCCAGGCACTGGTGACCAACCAACTCGGGGTGTTGGGTGTTCGTCCCGGGACCTCTGGTGCCCAGTGTGTTTTGGTGGACTTAACTATTCACCTGGCTGCTGTCTTGCTCTGCGGGAACCAGGGGATCTTAGCTCCCCTGCAGCAGCTGGTAATTTCACCTGCCAATATGCAGGTATGTATATTGTCAGCTGCTGCCAGTGTTGGAAACTAGGCCTCCTCTTCTTTGAAGTGAATTGAATGTTTTTATCTGTTGATACAGGCAGCCTTCTTGCCTACCATGCCAGAGGACATGTTAGCAGTGGCTCAACAAGCTATGGGACCATTGCAGTGGTACCGTAAGTCACAACCAGAAAAAGAATTGTACTCTCATATTTGAAATATCTTTAAAGATTCTCTCCAGCCACACTTTTATATAGTATACTTTTATAGTAATTTTACTATATGATTTATTCCTACCATAGATTGTCCAAATGGTCACCCCTGCACCATTGGAGAGGTATGTTATGTTCAGTCTGACTCATAAGTTTGTAATGAGTCTCTCTTTTTTATAATATTCTTTTCATACTCTGATTTAATTTTCTTGCATCCTGTTTCTTCTTCTCTAGTGTGGCCAGCCCATGGAAACAAGTCATTGTTTGGACTGTGGTGTTGAGATTGGAGGAATCAACCACATGCGTGTGCAGGGATTTCAAGCTGTCCAATTGCAGTAAGGGGTCTATGAGTTTCTGAAAAAAAAAAAAGTAATACAGAAGAAACTTAATTAGTGTATATTTTCTTTTAATTTGTATTTATTTATTAATTGTCTTCTGACAGGGGTGACCGCACTCAGACAGGCCACATCCTCGGTGACCCCAGTCGCAGGGACAATCCAGACATGCTGGACACAAAGAGCATTTCCCCTGTTCCCTTCACCATTGTCCGCATGCTCACTCACATGGCCATGCTGCTAGGTGCCTGCAGCCACCTCCAGGTAGCTTGGAAATGAGTACACTTGTAATGGAGATAATTTCCCCCTGAAATATATTTTTGAGTGTTTAAAGGTGCAGTTGCAGGGGACAGCAAAAAAACAAAACAAATGCTCAACAACAATGCAAACCCCATCATTCTAGTGTTATAGCAATTTTGATATCCTGCTGTTTGCGTTTAAGAGTGGGGGAGTCTGGTCAGTCATCCACTTTATTTGTGTTTCTAGTCTGTCTCTGCCATCATCAAGCCTCCAGTCCCTGACCCAGGTGCTTTTCTGCGTGCTCACCTGCGAAAGGACATAAAACATCTTATCAGATCCCTGGGTAAGGGGACAGACGACACAGTCAGCGCTGTTCACCTGCTCATCAGCAGTCTCCTGAAACCCCACCAGCAACTAAAATGTAAGAAACATCTTAAAACAGACCTGCTGTAAAACCATTATGT
The DNA here is from genome assembly GCA_011952105.1 of Coreoperca whiteheadi. Taxonomy (NCBI): domain Eukaryota; kingdom Metazoa; phylum Chordata; class Actinopteri; order Centrarchiformes; family Sinipercidae; genus Coreoperca; species Coreoperca whiteheadi. The sequence goes on from CM022470.1 coordinate 10,932,527, forward strand.
GCTGTGTCGATATTTGGAGAGACATAATGTTACCAAAAATAAAGTTTATCAAGAGCCAAATTCGTATCCACCAATGTAGTGCAGCTATGTTACTGTTACTGTACCTTTATTCTTAAGGTAGTGAAAGCATTTCTAAAGTGTGTTGCTGCTGAACCTTCTCCTAACTTGTTACTGTGAATTTGGAGGCTGCAGAAAATGGGAAAGAGAGGAAAGGGGTGCCCTCTAGTGGTCAGAAATTGTGTAGTGTTCATTTTGTAATTTGTGTATAGACATGGGCTGTTGCAAAGGAGTTATGTTATTATGGAGTAAGTCACTCAAGTCCAACAAATGCAGAATTTGTGGGTCAGGATTTCCCTTTGCAATGTTATTTCTATCTCTCCAAATGGTCCAGGGTGTTATGGTAATACAATTACAGTAACTTTAACTTACTACAGTAACTTTAGACAGCTGTAAATTATGTACAACATTTTTTATTTATTTTGAGACCTGCCTAATTAGACTACAAAAATTAAACACTGAAATATCTTTTACTATTAAATCCTGCTGGCCTCTCCTTTCAGGGCCTGCTCCTTATAACAATCAGCTCTCCACCAAAGAAGCTAGAAATGGATGGGAGATGGAAGTGAGCAACACCATCATCACACCTCAGCTGAAGGTAGAAATACTTTTAACTATGTATTTGTTCTAAAGTAAAGCACGTAATCTAATTTAAATACTAATTTCAAATAATTCTGCCTGTTTTTAAGAGATCTGTATATTACACGTTGTTTTCTTCTGTCATCTTTTCCTCCACAGCACTTGGATAGACAGCTTAAGGAAGTGAACACATTCATCCGGGCTGACTCTCGCATCTCTGCCAATCCAATTATGAAGCTCATGTTTGGCGATCCTCGTCTCTTCTTGGCCTCACTTCCCCAAAATTCTCAGATCCATGGTTCTGCCGTGTGGAGCTGCAGGGAGAAAGTGTCTCTGCTGAGCCTGACCCACATTGTGGAGCAGAATGATGGCAAAGACACGCTGCCTGTGCTCTGGAGATTTCTGCATAGGGTAAGAAAACGGTGACCGAGCATGCAAGTCCATTTTTAAAAGACCGCAAAAGAATCCTGTGTCCTACTTAAAGCAGGCTTTGGAGAAGTTGCTCCTAAACTGAAGACTAAAAAACGTTGCAGTTCCCTTAAAATCAGGTCACAATGCCAGTCGATTGCATTGTTGCAACATATGAAAAAACGAATACACTTTCAATTTGATTCATTTATAGAAAGAGCAATAAACCTTTCTTCTTACTGTCCAACCACCAAAATTCAGATGGGAGAAGCTGATCAAAATGTTAAAATGCTCATCTGAGTCAAGCGCACTTATTAAAAAAAATGGTGTACCGTATTTTGCGCACGAAAAGACGCACCGCATCAAAAGGCGCACCTTCAATAAATGACGTATTTTAATTATTTTTACATATATAAGGCGCATCGCATCATAAGGCGCACCTTTAATAAAACGCTTCGCATAAGGCGCTAAAGTAGAGGCTGGAGTTACGGTGCGTTATGCATCCATTAGATGCATAACGCATCCATTAGATCAGGGGTCGGGGACTTATGGCTCGCGAGTCACATGTGGCTCTTTTGACGACTGCATCTGGCTCTCAGATAAATCTTAACTTATATTCCTTAACACGATATGTAAGAAATAATTCCGCTGTGACATCCTCATACTTCCTCCACTTCCTCACCATTGATTCATTGATATTAAATTCTCTCGCTGCTGCTCTATTGCCGTGTTCTTGTGCGTGGCTTATCGCCTTGAGTTTAAACTCAGCGTTGTACGCGTGTCTTTTGGTAGGAGCCATTTCAGGGTATTTACAAAAATATTAAAATGGAAATGAAACGCCAGTTTCCCGGTATCCCAGCATGCACTGCGCACTATTACGGGGGAAAATCGAGTCGCGGCTGCTTACCGTAACTGAGACCTGTATGCGTTTTAATACTGGGCCATATACAAGGCGCATTGTATTATTAGGCGCATGATCAGCTTTTGAAACGATTGAAGGCGTTTAGGTGCGCCTAATCGTGCGGAAAATACGGTAGCTGTTTGTATTTATAGCTAATTCTCCTCAAAGTGCACTAAAACTGATCATCAATCCAAGATAGTGCAGACAGAGCTCTTTATAAGGAAGATAGAAATTATTAGAAATAATTATAAACATTTCATTTTGTTTATTATACAGGAAAAGATCAAAAGTGAGACCACAGTTAATCAGGCCTGACTCAGTTGAACAACTGTTTTCCACCAAGTTCCTGTTCTGCAGCATAAGGACAGATACATTCAAAATCAAGAGCACATACACAAAACCATACAATTCACAAGCCACATTTTCACACATATTCACTCCATAGATCAGTGGTTACAAGTGTAGCTGTCAAAAGGAAATTGTCTATAAGTTTTTCTGAATTGTGACTCAGAGTCCACTTTCCTGATGATGTGATGAGGAATATTATTCCAGACTTTAGTATACGTGAGGAAGAATGACCTCTGACCATAGTTATTTCTGAAAGTAGGGTAACCAATTTGATAATAACTCCCTTTGCGACAGCATTTCTCATCTTGTAGTCTTTCCCACATACAAGATAAGGGTTTATTGGGGTGGCTACTTCACTCTGGGTGTAATGAAAATTTAACTGCACTATTTCATTACTCCTAACATTACATTTAGAATACAAGCTTAATTTGGGCACAGAAATTCACAATGTGGATAATTCATGGGTGTATAGTTGGCAGAATTTTATACATTTGTATTAATTAAGAAAATAACATCCATATATTTTTTTTTTAAAGATTCTCTGACTTTGTTTCACAAAGGTTTAAAAATTAGCACAAATCTTATATAATTTTGTATGCCAGAAAAAACTACCGGTATTATGGTGAACTACAAAAATACAGATTTTCATAAATGTAGGCTTTTTTGATTTCCACATGCTCAGATGGTCAGCCCTGTGACGAGTTGGCCACTGTCCAGGGTGTACCCCGCCTAAGGCCCAAAATCACTGGGATAGGCTCCAGTCACCCGCGACCCCTAATGGGAACAAGCGGTAGAAAATGACTGACTGACATGCTCAGATGATCAGTTCATGAAGAGCATTTAACAAGTGATTATTCAAACAAACCACTGAGGAATGATTTATTTATTTTATTTTATTAGGAAGCAGAGCTCCGACTGGTGAAGCACCTTCCTGATATCCTCACACTCCAGAGAGATCTGGTCAAGAAGTTTCAAAACGTCACTGAGCTGACTTGTGGCACCATTGACGAGTTCCTCCACATTCAGAAAGCAGGTACTGAAACTAACTGTCTACACCAGCGGTTCTCAACCTTTTCAACTGTATGACTCACTTAGACAAGAGATACAAAGTCCCATGCGGTTCCTAATTACCTCTTTCTCGGAAATGTCATAGGCAAATAGCTGGCAACATATAGTTTAAAAACCTTCCTGCCAAGGAATGAGTTGTTTTAAGCTGGAAGGAGACAATGATTGAGTATTCTTAAAAGAGCAAAATCTCTTCCACACGTGAGAGCCACTGATGTGTCATATTATGCTGTTGATGTGTCTGTACACTTTACGTTTTCTTCGTCTGTGTAGTTTCGCTAAAAGCCTGGTATGACAAATACATCAAAATCTTCCTGACAACCTGGAATCAGCTCAGAGTGTCTTTGGCAACTAATGGTAAATACAAACATTAACTCCTCAAACAACTCACTTTGTGACACTTAACACTGGGCCTGTCCAGCATCGTGATCTGACTTGAATTGAAATGTTGTTGTTCAGGTGAGATTAAGATCCCAGCTGAGTTCTGCCAGAAAGACCTGAACCTCAAAAGTGACTTCAAGGTTCTGTTACCACGGCGACAAGGCCCGGGCTTGTGCTCTACAGCCCTTGTCAGCTATCTCATCTCCCTGCACAATGACCTGGTATACTGCCTGGATAAACACACTGGAGAGGAGACCAGGTGGGGGCGCTCATGCCACATTTTTCTCACTTTCACATTTCTGGCTGTAAAAACACAGTGTGTCAACATCTTCCCCAAATTCGTACATTTGTGTATTGGTTTTACTGAGAGATTGTTAAAAGGATAGAAAGATAACGTTTTAATTACCAAATGGTAGCCAGAAAGGGGTGAAACCAGAAAAAAAGCATGTTTGCAGATATAGTCCCATAAAACAGAGACACTGTCTCTTGGCTGACTTGTCTGTTTATACCTCCCTCAGCTACAAAGTGAGCCCTGCAGATCTGACTGACCTGCATGTGATTCGGTATGAGCTGGACAGGGACCTGATGCCCCTGGTTCTGTCCAATACCCAGTACAGCATTGAGAGAGGCCAGGAGACTCTTCATGAGTACGACTTGCCCAAGATCCAGCAGCAGATTGTCTCCCGCTTCTTACTGGGCAAACCTCTCATCACTCTCAATGTGAGCAAATGATAAGCACAGAAATGACCCCGGTTTGTTTGGAAAATTGATAAAATTCCATATTCCTCGTGCCCCTGTGCCTTTTTTCCGTAGGCCATTCCAACACTAGTGAACAGACATGACCGCAACTATGAGATTATCCTGAAGGATGTAAAGGCGAAAGTCAAGCAAGTAAGTTGTAATGCACAGTAAGTAGCCCAATGGAACTAACATACTATAAAGCATGTTGCTGTAGATTTTCCCTCGTGAGATTATACGACGTGTCTGTGGGCCAACAGGAGCCTCTTCAGACTCTCACCCTGTTCGCTGTGGCTGGAGAGCTGCACTCCTACAGTGAGGTGTGTGAGGCCTTGTCCACGCTGGAAGTGGCCCTTGGTTTCCTTGCCATGACTGGGGGAGAGCCTCACATGCAGCTGTCCTGCTACCTGGAGGAGGTGCTGCAGATGGAAAACCAGATGGCTCCGCACATCGTCAAGGTCAGCCTATCTGAGACACCGGTTATTTTATCCTGTTGCACGTTCCCTCGCTTCCACAGAATAAACATTTGATTGTGTTATTTTTATACAAAAAATTTGCCAATTATGCCACAGAGCTATTTTTTATGGGTTATCTGACTTTCAGTGTTATCACGCTATTCTTTTACTTCGTCAGTATTGGATTTAAACGAATAAGGTATTAATTGGTGTGGGTCTTTTTTTATGTGCTAAACATGATAGGACTTAATGTTCTCCCTCTATTGCCCACAGGCTCTGAGCATGTGCTGTCTACAGCATTGTGTAGCTCTGTGGCAGCTGCTGGCCTCACTCAAATCAGAAAATATGCTGCGGCTCAAGAGGGTAAGGCATCATACAGTGCTACCAGTATACAGTTACAGAGGTGGAAATGGTATTATTCGTAGTAGTGATCTATGACTTATTTAATCAATTTTGCCATTATAGATGACTTAAGAAATAGTTCTGTATTTCAGTTATTATTATTTTTATTATTATTTCACCTATCCATGCATTCCCTGTGTTCCTCAGGATCCATTTGTAGGAGTCTCAGAGAAGTACAAACAGGCCCTGGGTGAGGACGAGCACCGGCTGCTGACTGGCTTCTTCTCTAAGAACAGCGTTGACACTTTCCTGCTGGAGATGCACGAGTTCTTGGTGCTGATCCTTAAAAAGCCCAATGCACCTGAAACCTTCAGGCCTGACTGGGGGTAAAACAAAATGTTTTTTTAAATCAAATTATTTCTATAAACTCGCGTCTAAAATGATATTATTCTAGGTCTCTATCTAGTGCAGAAATCATGTGAAAACTGTTATTAAAGAATTAAGTATGTTTCTCAACTTCTTTTCTGATAAGGAAAGATCATTCAATATGAAATGCAGAAAAAAAGAGGGGAAAAAACTGTTTTTGCTCTTAGTTGAAACAAAGTGGATGTTGTTCCATTCCCACTTTGAGCCACCTTGGCGGGATTTGGCGTGTTGCATGCAAACAAGCTAACTTTGGTCAGAGTTGGCTCTCTACATACGGGAGTTGGTTTTCCTGGAAAAGCCACAGACAAAAGGTTATTTTGCACAATTTGTACGAATTTCATTTATTTGGTTGGGCTCCGTTACAAAGAAACTTTCTATCCCTGTGAACCCATGAAGTTTAAACACTATGCCTCAGTAGATACTGCATTATTAAGTAACATGGCCATTAACGTAGCATTTTCTTTATCGATAATCCTTCAAAATGTACCTCTAGTACATCAATGCAGTGTGCTACATATGTTTTATTTTATTTTAAGGTGTGTGTGTGTGTGTAGCTGTGATGATTTGCAATGTCAGATCACATGAATAAAGTGTGTGTTTTGTCTCTCAAAAGCCTGAAAGTCACATTGGTGTCTTACATGGAGCGCAAAGACCTGGACGTCCCCCCTGATGTGGAGGAGCTCTTCCCGGAGGAAATCTGCCTGTCCCAGTATGTTGAAGCCTGGAAGTTCATTGTGGCCTTCAAGCAGGAGCGTGGCCAGAGACAATGAAGACCAGATGAAAGGGTTGTTTTTTTTTATCTGCCTTATTTCCCTCCGATGAAGTTTACAATCATGATCAATTGACAGTATTGAAGCAGCATGCATGGGTGTGTGATATTATTCTGTATCTGACACATATTTATGCAGAGATGTGCCTTTTTAAGAGCACTAGAGTTAAGCTTCATAGTGCCACAGAATAAGTGTGCAGTTCACATTTACAGCTCACCTATATGAAGATGTGAACTTGATTTCTTTTGAATGATCTGTTCTTGTTTTCTATTTTCCATTTTCCTACGCATTAACATGTCCAGAGTACAATTGAAAGTCTTCTTGCTGGCACTTAACGTAATGTGAATTTGTCTGCCCCGAAGAGGCAGAAAAACATTATGAATTCTACTCAGGTACACAATGTGGAAAACCTCCAGGGACTTCAAATCAAACTGACCTAAGTCACTTCATCAAGTATAATGTGACTTTTCACTTTGCGGAAATCATTTTGTCATTTCCATCATGTATCACTGTTAAGTCGTGTTTTGTCGAAGTGTCTTTTACATTCCACTTTTGACTTTTGTTCCTTTTAAATTTTCTTAAATTGTTCATTAAATGTTCAGCATATATACAGAAGACAATATGCTTTCTGTGATTGTCTTACTTGCCTGATTAGCTATTTTTTATGGGTTCTTGGTAAAACATCTTGATTCGAATAAAGCATAATTGTCACATTTGTGTGTTTTGTGTATTATGAGATAATAATACATAACAATACCTACTTGTGTCAAACGACGTCTTAATCACCTCATGCTGGTGCGTCTGGTCTCAGTGCTGCCTCCTCCCCTTCCTGGGTAACCACTGAGTAATATTGCCTTAATTTGTCTAATTATTTGTCAATATGGTGCAGCAGTATAATTATATTTTGGTGTATTGTAGATTTTTCCATTTGCCGTTGTAGACCAACTGGATTATTTCACCTATAAATTAATCCGGTTGTCACAGTCTAGTGTGTCAGTAGAATATTTTGTTCTGCAGTGTGAGTTTCATGCTTCGATTCAACTCTGAGACTAAATTAATTTATGGACATAAACAGGTTCCATTGGGTCTTTTGTCTTTTTCATTTCTTGTGTGATGTTGCAATCAGCTTAAAGGATACCACCCAAATTACAAGAACAAGAACTAAAACAAAAACATTTTCTCACTTAGCTCGGTAGTGGTATCTTCCCATACAGATAATTTGGCATTACTTCTGATTTTGTGATATCCATTTCATATTTCTGTTGCCACCATACAATGGGGTTAAGCAAAATTTCATTTTTGGTGCTCACAACATTACAAAAGGTCATTAAAATATCCACAACAATGTGTCTGCAGAAATGTCCAGGGATGGCTGAATATTCCATAGACATGACTGCACCATTTCCATTGAAAAACTCCACCAAAGAAATGTGTTAGCACAATTGGGTAGATCTAAATTCAGTTGTACTTGGTACCTTATAATTCCCTTTATGTAAGTACAGTTGGAAAGAGTATAATAGGCTACAGTTGATTCTCAACTGAATTACTACTGTAGGTCACAATAAATTACTCACTATTTACATGTTACATCACTGCCAAAAGCCAGCAGAGCCTATCCATGATGGAGTGCTCAGGAAATGGCTGCCTGCCCTAGGTTACGTGACTTTCTGACCCTCAGTTGGTGGGAGCTCAATGTGTTTCTGATCAGACTGATGGAAATGATAAGGAAAAGACAGCCGCAAGACTGCTGCTGGACGGCTCCTTAATTCAATTTCCTCTATACCAAAGCAGCGTTTAGCATAACAATGACAAATGGAAGTATACTCCTGTGAAAGTAAACCATGCCAGCGACCACCCTCTGGGAGTCTGCAGTCAGTTTAAATTATATCCATAAGAGTAGTCATAGGCTGTAGGGTTTCCAGATTTCACCCAAATACCATTAATGTTTTATTTTATCTCAATGATGCATCTATTAAGCAAAGAACCAAATCTATAAATCATAATGAAAGAGACAAGCCCCCAGTTGCAGTCGTGATTCATTTCACGTTGACAGACTGCAAACCCGTGTTGTCAGCCAGCAGATTCCACCAGGCTACGGTGATGCTGACATGTGCTATCTAGCCATGTCCTCGCTCCTCATTAGCGAACCAAAATGTGGAAGTACTGTACATGGGGTTAATAAACACACCCACAAATGGGTCATGAGGCGTGATTTGAGCAACTCAGTCCTGTAGAACAAGCCTCACTGAGCAAGCTCAATCACTTTCACTTCCACTTCTGTAGGCTTCAACGCCACCATGCCAATAGTACAAAGGGAACGATACAAAGGGGCCAAATTATCTTCCCTGCTCTCTGTTTGTTTCTTGTTTTTGTCTCTTGATGAGGAGGAATTAGGGGCAAAATTACTGTGCATCGTGGCTCACATTTAATGACATTCACAGTTGAGGGACAGTTGGGATCAGGTCATAAGCATGAGGGTATTATGATTAACAAAGCCAGAAGTTGCAGATTTTGGTTTGCAGCTAAAGTATATTGGAGGGTTTGACTGTTGTGGCTGAGTCTTTTAAGAACTTTCAGTGCTTTGTTAAATAATTTAGAAAGTATTCTGCAAAGGTTTGTAAGAGGAATTGGTTTGTAGTTTCAGATAACAGTATATGCCTCCTCTGTCTAAAATCTGTTTATATATGAGTCAGGACAATGGGCATTTAGGGGTAATTTTGTCTCTAAATAAGTAACTGCTGGGTCATCAATGTACTGGCAATCAGGAATTCAGTCCATTGTCCATTTTTTTAAATGTTGGCTACGTGAGTAGTTAAGACTTGAAACCAGCATTAAAGACTGTATATGAAATCTGACCCCTCCACTGAAAATGATCTGGTTTTGTTTTAAACATATTTAAAACAAATATGTCGGTTTGAATGTGGCCAGCAAACCTTGTTTTCCATTCTCGTTTTCCACCTGTTGCTCCCTTGTCTGTGAGCTGTTAAGAAAATGGTGTTTGATGATTGTGATGTCACAAAATAATATTAAAAAAATTCAGCAATGTTAAATCTAGCGCAGCAATCCTAATCAGTTCTCCCCTTCATACTTGTCCTTAGTTACTCCTGTATATCTATTAACCCTTCAGAGATGCCCTATGAACTTTGCAATCCAGTTAAAATAAGGTGAAGTTCAGCTTTGAATCATCACTGTGCCTTGATCTGTGGAGGAGCGACAAACTGAACCCTTTGCAAAACAGCCTCAGATATTCATCAAGTTTACACCATGGGGATCCAATATCATTCACAGGCACCAGTCAGACGCTCTCAGCCAAAAGGGAGCTAGGTTTTAATGATTGTGGTATGAAAGCCGTACCCTGAAATACCCTCGAGACCTCAGAAAGCACACCAACAGGCTACTGTATTTTCTATGGGGCATTACATTATGCTTTACTGGCGGTCTGGGGAAATGTTTTCTTTAAATTAGCCCTTCAGGGTGCTGCTGTTATTGCATTATTATCAAATTAGTGTATTTTAATTAATACGTCATCTGAAATGTATGTGTCGGTAGGTCACAGTGGGGTGAGAGCAGAGACCGTGTCCAAACTCTCAGGTTGCCCAGCATGCTGTGCAATGCTGAGACGAGGGAGGGAGAGGGAGAGAGAGAGAGAGAGAGAGAAACCTTAGTGAGCACATCTGTGAAATATATTAGCTAATTGTGCTCACTTCTCCTTGCACTCAACACTTGGGTTGTCCTCCAAGCACAAGGAAGAAATTAAGAGCATTGCTGCCATGTTGTTCTATTAAATACGTGAAGAGAAAATACAATTACTAGTTAAGTGGGAACATACCACATGGGATTATGAGAGGCACAGCATTTCAAGACTTCAGAGTGAGTTCATTTTTTGCCCTGTGCAATGAACAGGTTTCCCAGCAACACCATTGTAAGATGTACATGCATACAGAGGGCAGAAAACAGACAACGGCATTGCAGAGAGAATTTAATAAAGATTTCCTTGAATCTAAAGATGAAGACCATTCAAGCTATACAAAACAAAACTGTGCTGTCAAGGAGATCATCAACTCTGATTTGAAGCATGTCATCTTTGGTTGCTTATTTTGAACTTGTCTCTCCTGTCTATGTATGCTGTAAAATACAAATGAAACAATTAAAAGTCTTCCAAAAGCAACAGTTAACTGCAAAATGGCTGTTTTAAATAATAATACTGAGTCCCCAGTCCTGCTGCAAAACTTTGGGCAGAGAACTATTAACTATACCTGATTCATTACTGCAGCTTGAGTTTCAATACCAAACTGTCTGCAGGCAGACAGCTCAGCCTTTGCGTTCCTTAACAATAAAACCACATATTGAATTAGATTGTTGTGGTAAGATGAGAGCGTGTTTGAGAAGCCCAGAAATATGTCTCACATTCCCAAATAATAAAAAGAAGCACAGGCAAGAAAGGGTGTCAGTTACTGAGTTACTTTTATATTGTAAGAAACTCCTGCTGCTCTCACTGGCTTTTGTTCAGGGAAAAAAAGCACTACAGAAAAAGGTAAAGGCACTGGACACAAGCCATAATTGCTGATCCGTGCATTTTGTTTGTAGGGAAACAATTTGGTGCTCCAGTCTCAAGGCTGGGAGACACACACTCTAATGTTACAGAATGGTTTCTGCTCTGCTCCAATACCAGTGTCTTGTTCCTTCAGGAGGTCATGTTTGCTACACAGTGCTAGTGAGCTACAGCAGGATCATAGCTAATGTTCCTACCATCACTTTGGGTACATTTGTGCATTTAGTTTTTCCAAAGATGGGAATAGAAGCCAGTGTAGAGAGAAACTATTTGGTAACTTTTTCTGCAAGTAGTCCTGTAAGGGGCAGTGTCTCATGACGACTGCTGAGCTAGTAGGCAAATGCCAATCATTCTGCTACTCTTCAGCAGATCCTCAGCTGTTCCTAGTTTCCCAGCAGGTAGGCTACTGCATGAATAATTATCACTTCACCTTCACCCTATAGGTGGTATTTAGAACCACCGTCCTTTCTGGCTTTTTGCAAACACGAGGACTTACCAGACCTGTCAGGTTCCCACCCAGGCTTTTGCCTCTCCACTCTGATTGTGTGTTTGTCCATGAAAGTCCTGACTCTGTTTATCTTTTCTTCACAGTGGCAGATGGTTATTCTTTAAAAAAGACTGAGCTTGCCATCTTTATACTTCTAGGTTTAATTCATAAATGTCACAAAATTGTTATCATGTAAGATTTCCAGAAAATTGACAGTGTAAAGAGTTTTTATTATTGGAGGGGTTTGGATCACGTGACATGAATCAAACAACAGCGTATCAGTTTACATCAAGGCTGAGAAATGCTTGGAGTTCTTACAACAGAAAACTCTCCTTTGAAAGAGAGAAAACAGTTGATGCCTGGCACACAGCAAAGAGTGTTATATAATACAATTAAATACTGTTCTTTTTCTTCTCTTTGTCCCCTTGTCTTTTTTCCAGTTTGCTTTCTCTCACACTCTTCTTTCATTCGTTCTCTCTAGCTTTCTTGCATCTCCCTTCATTCATTCTCTTCTCCCCGATGTGCTTTGTTATCTGACAGCCTTTGGCTGTGAATAGATAATGACTGTGCAAGAGGTTTTGTTTACCATGGATACCAAAGGATTAGAGTGATTACTACTGGTGCCACTGTTGTAACAAGCCAGGGAAGCCTTCCACGGTGTATCGAGGTGTTGACAGTTATCCTATACAAGATTAGAGAACTTGGATTATGGGTTGTTATTCCCCACCTGGTGATGAGAGACTGGAAGAAAAGGTGAACATCACAATGCCAAGACCCAGAGGAACAGGCCTGTCCTGCGTGAAAGTAATCCACAGCCTCCATATTTGGCTTGAACATTGGCTTGTTCATTCTTCAGAGTTGTGTTAGCTGTCGCCCATAATACGCAGTCTTAGCTGTGGAAATGACGTCACTTTCTACCATGACCTTTCACCTTGGTATCCCCTGATGCCTGTGACGAACCATAGAGAAAGATGGTTCCTCTGCCTCCAACTAAGCTCTCCTGTCGTTAGGGCCCAAGTCGGTGTTCAGTTTCACAGTTCCTCTTCATGGCCTCAGCACAAATACACAACACACCTCTTCGATTGCACTTGATAATATTTATCCTCAATTATAATTCCACAGATATGGATTCTTGAGTGGAGTACAGTGGCAGCAGACAAAGCAGAGTGGCCTTGAGCCCCCTCTTAGGCCTTGCTGATGTGGGTTCCTGCATGTACCCCAGACAATTCATGTTCTCTTCAGCAGTGGGGCAAAATAAGCAATGTAGCCATTAAGAGGTCCAATGCAATGGGGAAACACTTGGCTGTATATTTGTCCTTGTGATGAGTGCATGCATTGCTATAGTGAAATGTGAAACCAGCTAGAATACACACTAAGTGTTGCATGTGAGGGGTGGTCACAGTTTAAATAAATGAATCCAGCTTCTTGCTGCAGCCTTGTCTGCATTAACCCCTAAAACTATGGCAATGTCAAAGATAAGTGTATTAATGACTTCAGTTGAACAGCATGCCATAAACCATAAAGTCGTAAATCGGTCAAACACACATAGGTATGAGAAACAACCCTGAATGGAGAGACTCTCCTCAGTATCAGCCATAATAGAATGATTAATAACAACCAGATGATTGATCATTTCCAGAATGGAAAAAACATTTTCAGATTGTTGGTTTTGCATGCGGATGAGTATTCGAAGGAGTTTCAGGGAAGAAGGGAATCTCTAAATTTGAGAAAATCAATCATTTGTGTTATGACTGAGGTGAAGAGGGGTTTGAGCATGTAGACACTAGCCGAAGGTTTCCCAAGAATATCTGGCCAAAATGTCCAAATAGTAAAAGGTAATAACGTTAACAATAACATTTCTTTTGGCCACTTGTGGGCAGCGGAAACAAGCTGTGAACTCAACATATATCATCACCTTTTAAGTTTAAATGGTTTGCCCAAACAATTGCCTAGTATGGTAGATAAAGAGCGACATAGTGTTCTTTTGGATTAGGGTTTCGTAAACGTAAGTACAATATTCACTCTCTTTTAGCACTGTTTTCTGAGGCAAACAGATGGCTCTTTAGCTTCTAAATACTCCATTATGTTCATCAGCTAGACATCACATACAGTACAAGCAGTCATGTGATCCATTGTTAATATAAAACTATTAAGTTATAGTTTAACTTAAGCTTATATAAGTGTTAACATTTTCAAAGTAGTGTTTAAGTTTAAGTATGCTAAAAGTGCTACATTAAACTAAGTGACCCAAAATACCATGTTAGCTAGCAGTTCTTTACTACATGGCGTCAGGCTAACCTGTGACTGTGAAGGAGACTCATAACATTGCATGTATGTTGGGTAAAAATCCAATCTGTGTTGTACATTAAAAGCAATATTTAACTTGGCCAATCAGAGAGTATATGCATCCCATTACCTATGGATCTTATTGCCTCAAACTGTGGCACCCTATATGTCTTGAGATCATCGATCTCATTTCTGGTCAGCCTGCATCCAGTATAAGCTGAAGCTCTTTTTGAGGATCAGCCTGTGATTTGTTGATTGTCTTGGCTATTAGAGATGGCATCAGAGAATTGAGGATTTTCTAGCAGGGGAAGTAGATGGAAATAATGAGGGGAAGGAACGGCTGCCAGCCTCTGCTTTTTTAACCTGCACACAAATAGAGAGGTCTGTGTGTAATATTGTTGTTACTGGCAGGACCTATTTTGGGCAAGTCAGCACTACCCTGTGATGCCCAGGAACGACATGTGTGTAATTTCCTGCTAGGGGCAGTCATTTGGTTATTACTGCTGCGCACTGGCAGCCCGCTCATGTTCTGTCTCTGATTTCCAAAATGAAACATGTATATTTTTCTTTTGTCGACAGCAGCAATATTTCCAGGCAAATCAAGATTGCGGATCGAGAAGGTTTGAGGACTTAAAAAAATTCACTTTATAATGAAATGTATGAAATGTCTGAATCGGACCATTTATAAATATGGTCCAGAAGTGCTCTTGGCTTTGAAAAATAGCCTGTTTACTCTACCTTGTAATGCCTCATAGGATGGATTTCAAAACTGTTTACATAAAGCTTACACAAACAAAACAGACTAATTACGATGTATCTTGAATTACATGATATTTAGCTGGTGATAACAGGGAGGTCACATGTAATTAAATGTTATTAATGAGCATACTGAGTAAAATTAATGTTGTTTGAATGTTCAGTATCTAAAGTGAATCAGCTCCACCTTTCGAATGTAATTTGTAGAATTCATTGGCCTGATGGGGCCACTGTCTGCTTAGATTACATTGAACCATTGGAGAGACAGAAATATGGTTTATGTGAAGTCTGAGGCTCATTCTCAGTGAGATCAGTTCTTAGTGTGTACAACACAGGGACAAATCGCTTGATTGGAAATTTAACTTTAAACAGTTTCATGTTCTTTGTGAAATTAGATTTTAACAAGGCTATGAATTTGTGTACAAAGAAAGTGACAGTTTTATAAATGTTGATGCGAATGACTGGCAGATTCCCAATACCAATCTCAGTAGTAAAGATTTTGGTTGGCCATGACACAACAAGTAATCGAAAAAGATCAAACGCAGAGTTTGAAAACCATCCAGTAAACAATGTGTAAGCCTCAACTCATTCCAACCAGTTTACTGGCAATTTATTTCGCTTTGGTCCCCCATTATTAAGAAAAGCAAAACAAAAGGGACTGGCAAGAGGTTCACCCTCACAGGGCCCCACAGCTGAGCATCAGTATTCCACAGCCATCAGATAGTTGGATTGGTTGATAGCACAGCCAGTGGTGTGGGCTGTTAGCCAACAAAGACTAATGGCTGAATTAACTGGTCACAAGCAGCTGGGCCCATCAACCAATTGACACAATCACATGAGGGTATGTGTTTGCACCCTATGAACTTTTAAAGTCATGATGATGGAAGAGGGGAAATGGTGAAAATAGCGGTGGTTCTCTCTCTTCTGTAACATTACGATTATGTGGTGTGAAAGGAGGCATTTGTGCTCTCCAAACACTGTGATACAGAAGGATACAACAGCCCTGTGATGTCAGAATACACTCTAACTGTTCATAAAGGGGAGGAAGGATCATGCCAGCCTCTTGACCTCAGGGTCTCAGGCTCAGCTGAGAGGTTCTGCAGTGGATAACAGCGATGAGCTCATGACAACAGAAGATACAATACATACAATTTGAGTAGGCTGCATAGCATACAGCCTCATACAATGCTACTGTTTATTGTTTTTTTCACTATTATTTGGTTGCTAATGCTACAGCAACTACATTTTGTGTATATTTGACAGACTAAGCTAGCAACACACTCACAGTGAAACAAATGTAGCCAATTACACATTAGGCTCACGTAATACAGAGCTGTGAATTATCTTGAAGCAGACGGAAACAAAGGTCATATTGTGACCCGAATAATTGAATAGACTTTATCAGTTGTGCCGGGGCTCTATGCAAACTGTTAAACTTCTCGAGGTGAAGCGGATGAGCAGTGGTGGAGGAGGCACAGGTGATAACCTGGGCCTCCTGTCCATGCAGATATCACATAACTGTCTCCTAACTGTGAGATAACCAAGGTCAGCTCAGCTTGTGGAAGACACGTTTTTACTACTTGCTTAAGCAAAATGAACAACTTTGAGTGGGTATGAAATGGGGATTGATTTTCCTGTGATTCATTCAAGCCCATGCACACAGGTTAAAACCTGGCTTTGAATTAGCATTGTACCAATACGAAATAATGGAATTTCTGGACTGATCATCATAACCAACAATTATTTTCTAGTTATGATCTATATTTAATCGATACCTGATTTGGAATGTCATTGGAGTATGTCATTTCATAAAATTTTCTGCACAAAACAGATGAAAGCACTCTCTCGATGCACTCTACATAACCATATTTGTTTCCACTCATCTCCACAGTATTCAAATCTTCACACGTCGTCAGATTGAAGGCGATCGGAAGACATTTATTCCAATGGAGGCCAAATGATGGACAAAACAGACCGGTGTCCCTTTGCGGCCTTCAGACCTGTTTGTCAGTGGATGATGGACATTAAAATATGCTTTGTAAAAAGATTGGCAGAACAAGTACTGGTTTATGTCATTATTGTGTGATAATCCTGATCCTATAAATTGTGTGAATAAATATTGATCTAACTTCATGCAATGTTTCAAGAGGTACTTGGAAAGTACAGAACATTTCCATCAGTGAAGGATGCTCCTCTGCTCGTTTGCGGGGATGGGGAATAGTCTGAGAAACATGAAGCGTTCAGTGAAAAATACACTTTTGATGGACCACAGACATTTTGTCATATCTGAACAGAATACAATATCTATACCAGATACTGTAGTTATACCCCAGTAAGATTCCATATTATCAGATATAATTATCAGATGAAATTGAAGTTTATCACTTTATAATATATTCGTCAAGGGCCGTCAATGTTTCATGCGCCACTTTGAAAACAGGTTTAGGATTCCACAGGGAGGAGAGGAGCAGTTTGTCATTATAAGGACATTTAGACTCAGTAGATCCTTTTCAATCCTCTGGGTCAAACTGAGGACTCAGCAGCTCTTTGAGTCAGGCTTAGTCAGACCTTGACACCAGACCAAAATCTGGTCAACCATGTAAATCTCTGACATACGTTATGCAGATGATCTCAAGAATAACATTAATAAATCTGGTAAGGGGCAGGATGGAAGGGAAGGAGGCTGCTTGGGGGAAAAAAGTTAAACAAAAATCAAATAAGTATTTCATTTCCTTTTGAACTTGTGGAGAAGTCTTGGTGTGCGCCTGCTTCACATCACTGTGTGATGACTTTACCACACAGCCTTCGTCCCCCCTTTGGACTCATCCATCTGTAGGTCTTTAGTGCAGATAAGCAGACAATAAGGGATCAGAGTTCATGCCAAAGGTGTTTAACATACTGTCTCCTTCACTGCAGAGCAAGAGCTGCCATTTAATCACCTGTCATGAGGAGAGACATTGAGAGAGATAGGGGTAGTGTCATTCGGTTTGAGTCTTTTTCTCATGCTAATAGGATTTATCTTCATCCTGGCCCTCTGTGCTGAAAAAGTATATTCTGTTGATCTGTTTCTAC
Source organism: Coreoperca whiteheadi (assembly GCA_011952105.1). Lineage (NCBI taxonomy): Eukaryota > Metazoa > Chordata > Actinopteri > Centrarchiformes > Sinipercidae > Coreoperca > Coreoperca whiteheadi. The sequence continues at coordinate 10,950,150 of CM022470.1, forward strand.
CTTGCAAACATGTAAGTCTTTCCTTTGAATAAAGAACCAAGAGATCTTAATATTTCAACGGAATGTTCCCTGAGTTCAGAGCAGCTAGAGATTTATACCTAACCATACCTATACATCTCTTCTCTGCACTCCTTATGATCTTCATCTATGATAACAGACAATTTATCTCCCCATTTATCATCACTGACAGGACCCATTCCTCCCAGCGCATTAAATAAACCTCACAGCTCTGTTAAGAACATATGAAAACAAACAAATGGTTTGCTCTGTTATGGGAAAAAAAAAAAAAGATTGAAAGCTGTTTTTAAAAGCTATAGCAAATTTGAAAACATCCTTTTTGACAATTGTCAGAGATCCCTTGAATTGTTATTTTCTTAAACATCATAACCTAGAATTTGTTGAACACACACTGGAAATTTGAAAAAATATTGCCTTTTTTTGAGTGTAGTGTAGTGAGTGAAGTAAAAACCTTCCGTTATTGCACTTTTACTGTCTTGAGTCTTCTCATACTTTAAGTAATCTTTTGAATTCAGTTTTCTGTTTCCGTTTTTGCAGAATCTAGAAAATGAAAGTTAAAAACTAAAGAAAAAAACATTGTGGGGCTGATTTAATAGAGGTTCTTTTTAATGCTCAAGGCCACAAATAAGGCCAGACAATAATAACTTACTGGTTCAACCCCACATAACACACCGTGTAACAGTTAATGCACATTAACTCACACACAGGCAACACACACACACACACCTAGGAACACAAAACAGCAGTAATTTTACTGCTGTTTTGTGTTTCCTATCACACACACACAGGCTCAGCTATTCCCAACTGGTGGCTCATATTCCAGTAAGTGAGCTTCTATTAACAAACAAAAAAGATATTTTCTCTTGTTTTTTCAGACCCTTTGTCCAGTAATCAGCAGAGATGTGGAAAGGTTGTTGATACTAATGCTGTACGGCAGAGCCAACCGATGCGCTGCTGATGGACTGTTTGCTTGGACAGTTCTCCTTCGATTGAGAGGTGATGATGGCCAGAGGGAAGTTGTCAGTCAGAGTTGGCCGGTGCTGCCGGTGCTAACAGGTGTGAATGTGTCTCCGTGTCTTTAGCTGAGCTGTATGGAAATGCACATGTTCAACAGCTGCAGGGAGTGTGTGTGTATAATGTGGACCCTAATGGTAGGGTGGTGGGATTATTCTCAGAGGGAGGAAGCCCTGGATCCCTCCCTCTATTTTCTGTGAGTCTGTCAGCACTGCAGCTCCTCAGGGTCTCACTGCACCAATATAGTGAATCAATATGTCAGCAAAATTCTGCTCCAAAAGGTTAAGATATAATAGTCTTGGTCCAGACATGACCAGAGAGCCACAGGAAGTGGAAGAGCGCTGGTCCTGAACTCTTGTGCCACCCTGCATGTCCCCTATAAAAGCCATCTCTGAAAGTCAGTAAGCTGTGACGGCAGCTGTGTTGCTGGCTATTGGGAAAGCCAACTTGATTCCTCTGTGTCAGCTGCAAGGAGCTGGGTTTTCAGCAGATTTTTGTAATATGGCTGAAACTTGTGGTTTTGGAATGGCCAGCTATATTATCCACTGCACTGGCAGAGCTCACAGAAACGGCAACTTGAGCTTTATTCTGCGCAGATTGTGGTCAGTGGCCCTTAGTTTGTTAGTCTAACATCCAGTGCTGTGCTATTTATGACTATATACAGGCTAGTGGTATGAATAAAAAAATAATAAATGAATGTTTGAGGAGCAAGGTTACATAGATTTAAGACACAAGAGCATGTTGAATAAATGAATCATAATCTAAGGACAGAGCATTTTTTAGCCTATGATCAGAAATGTGTAGAGTTATGCAGTGCTATACTGTATCTTTGCCAAGTACATTGCATAACACTCAGTACTGCAGTCAGAGGGTGATTTCAGGCCACTGGATCTCGTCGGGACACAGTAACACTTACAGTAATAGCTTTTGCAGTGTTTGTCATGGAAACTGCCAGTGGTAAATTGACACAACATCTCACTTACCCAGCGGTCTACAGCAAGATTATGGATGTCTGTCTGATCCCAGAGACGTCAACCTACCTACTCATCATATCCTGAGGAAGATGGCGGACGCCAGGGGATGATGGCATGCCTGCTGTCACAGCATGGGACAGCATGAGGTAATCTATGCTCTTGGGAGCTCCTCCCTGTGTGCTGCCCTATAGGGCTTGGCAGGAACCAGTAATAGGCAGTGTCACAGAAATACTGAGGTCTATTTTTTTTGTCTTTTCTGCTCATGTGTAAACCACTTTCATTTCTGCCCAGGCGTAACCATCGGCATCCGCCAATTTTTGCATCTTTGACGTCAATATTTGGTTTTCTCTTTGATACTATAAATGGCCCATTTGGGTTTTGCCAGGACTGTTGAAATTCATCCATTATGCGCTGTCACATCCAAGACAGCCATGCTAGGACACACAAACGATATAGTTTCTTAGAATAAGTATGTTTGACAGAAAAAGACATTTGTCTAGTTTCATAACACACTAGCCAGCCAAAAGCCCAATCAGTAAATTGCATGTTGGATAGATTTACTCTCTAAGCTCCCTAAAGACTGTATCCTTCAATCCATTCCTTACAGCATTACCCATTGTTTTCTAACTATTGAATAGGACACAGGTACTTACACAGAGAAGCTCTATTTGTGCATCTGATGTTTTAATCTTAATTTTCCATGGACCTTGAAATTCCAAAGGCTTCCACTGACAGAAAGTATTCCACCCCCCTCCCCCCAAACATCTGTTAAAATTAACCTTGGTGAAGGTATTGGCTGCACATATACCCATTGTTATTTCTCTTAGATTTTCTATGGAGGATATAATGACCAGTGCAAGCATACTTTGTGTGCCCAGAAAAAGTTAATGGCATTGTTAAAGCATCAATTAAACACCTCACAGAGAAAAAGCAAAAACAAATGCAGAGAACATATCCATTATGATTGGGAATTAACCTTAGTTGTATTGTTCTTGTTACAGGAATGTGTGAGACGGATAGAAAGAATGTAGGAAATTGGACCTTGGCGCCAAACTGTAACACCATAACTTGTCCTTACTTTCATCTACAACCTGAAGAAATCAAACAATCACCTTTATCCTGCCTTCAAACCAACTGAAGAAATAATGCCAGCATTTTGGAATGCAAGGTAAGGTTTTTTGAAAAGCACAAACACAAAAGCAAATCAGAGTGTTTTGCATGAAGCTTAATATACATTGAAACACGATTTGAAGTACAATAAACCACATATATGACTGTATATATGTAATTAGCACATATTTTCATTTCATTTTCCAGGAATTGTGCACAGGTTTCCCTCAGTATTTTCATGGGTCAGTAAAAAAGTATAAATATATTGATTTTCATGAAAAACTTTATTATCTCTATGAACAATAGAGGACACAGGTTCTAAGCACACAGATTATGATTAATGGCCTTGTTTTTGATCTTTTGGACCATTGATTAATATCCACATTATAGTAAATATCGTGTTCGTAAAGCCAATAAATGCCAGGTGTGCCAATAAATGTAAAAATGCATTAAACACTTTCTGATTGATTTTGGCTCACTAATTACACAATTAAAATGTCTCTCTTTCCTTCCACAAAACGTTTTGACTATGTTACAAGGTTTCAGCTTTACTGACTTATTGCTAAATAAAAAAAAAAAAAGAGTTAAACTCTCTTCTCTCCTGCAGTACCCTTGCTGATCTAGTGATGGCAATCTAGCTCCATTCAAACAGGTAGACTTGAACCGCTTGACACGTTTTTAAATGGGCCTCTGTCCCAGCATGTTCAGTCCAGGAAAAGGAGAATTACAATAAGTTATTAAGATGTATTGACACCAGATGTGTCCTGCCCTTATTCTCGAGATAGAGCAGAAGGGTTCATGCACTAATTGGCCATCTGACCAGCCAACATGGTTCACAAGAAGTCAATTAACACATGCACATATGAATACATACATGTATGCACACATGCATTTCGGTAGCCTCCCACTTACAGGTTTAAATAATACAGACTGATTTCACAGACTAGCCACCATGATAACTGGAACCAGACAGAAAATAACATATATATGATTTAATACTGTTTTTTAGGGAGTTCTGGGTACATGTAATAATAACACACTTAAGAATATAATGACTGTAATAAACAGTCTTTCTTGTTATAATTGTTATGACTTTTTCCCCATTTTTCTCACAGAATAACAGTACCTGTATGAATTCTGTGCTTGCGTTTGTATCTATAGGATGAGATTAGAATGAGATTTACCCCCATTTACAAACTCAATATTAGAAACTATGATAATAATATTTTAATAATATGTAATTCAACATTGCAGTACTACAGACTACAGCTTCAGAAATATCATAGACCTAGCTTAAACCGTCAAACACAGTGTTAAAAAGGTTTAAGGTAGTATTTTGTTGCAGATTGGATTGCATTACATAGTACACGTTTCTATATTTCTGGTTCCACAGAGTGTGGTTTACTCACATGTGAGTGCATCATGTTTGAGTATGTTACCAGCGCCCACACACTCAGTTGTAAGAGGGGTCAAAGGTTATCAGCAATTGAGTCCTCTCTCTCAGATGATGTCTCTGATAGCCTCTAACAGACTGAGTGAGATCCCTTCAACATAAACAAAAGCTTAAAAAATGTGCCTGCCATGATATGCATTTAGATTTTCCCCCAGGCTGTAATTCTTCCGCATGTATTTGTGTTTGGGATGTGATGATTTTTTTAATAATGGTTACTGAGGTCGTCCCCTCAAACTACAGGATCTTAACCTTTACCTGCTCAATTACTTCTCCAAACTGTCTGACGTTCTACATCAAAACCCTTTATGGTCCAAGACCTGTAATTCTGCTCCAGTAACTAATTGCCAGAATACTGGAAATGCACAGATAAACAGTGAAGGTCTGACCATTATTAAATAATTGAACATCTTTGCCACACTTTGGCATGTACTGTGTGTACAGCTGTGCACATTTCTCATGGTGTTGTTGGTAAATCAAACTGAAATGAACATGCTTTTACTTAGCGCCTTTAAACAGTTGGGGACACGCAAACCAGCACCAATACAAAGATCTCGTTGTTGCTTTTTGATTTGTCCGGTTTCTTTTTATTTTGTTTTGTGTACATCTATTATAATATAGTCCTTTGGGCAGCGGATTTGAAGACTAGCAGTAATTAGAAAAGGAAAAGACAACAGAATAAAGTAAGCTGAGGGATTTGAGTGTTTTACTGTAGCTGTAGGTTTAGTTAAGTATTAAACTAGGTATTGCACATTTACTCTATTTATGAAAGTAGTACCAAAGGGTTTCATTTGATTATTGAATGTATTTAGGGATATCCTTAATGTTAGTATACTGTAGGATCTGCTCATGTACATGAACACAACGTTCAGGACACTCAGCAGGGCGTCTTTTTATTACTCGTAATATGGGCTAAAATCATTTGTTCAACAGTAGTTGAAAACCTCCTTAGCTTCTAGCAGGCAGGAGGGGGCTGAGATTTGGCCAGTGTTGAAACGACAATGTGGGCCCAAGGTGCCATTAGTGGCTGTGGAGCAGCTGGAAGTGATTCCAAAAACATGGCGAGAGGGAGTCAGTTTAAAACCACATGGTTTCAACTGGGTTTTCACACTGTTCTTGGCAATTTACAACTAATGGCTTCACGCAGCCTCAATGTGACTTTGTTTGTGTTCAACAAGAAAGACAACAGTGATGACTGGATTATAGATGTGCAACCGTGGTTTAACGCACAGCACAGCGGCTTGGCTACTGTATCGTAGGTGTTAATGGGCTTATGGAGAGTATATGACCCCACATGGAGAGTGAAGGAAGGCCATCTGCTTCCTGTCTTTGACCCCGAGAGAGTTTGTTTTGGGTGTCCCAAAGTGCTGCCTTGATGTTGTTGCAGATTTAGCAAAAGACAGATGTGTATTTTGTTTTTTTTAGTATAATTTTATCTGTGTAAGATGTGTACTAGTAAAGAAATAACTTGATTGATAAATATATATGTATACTATTTTTATATATATATTATTTACATATATTTATTAGATTTCCAGAAGCTGTTATCAAATAATTAAATCCAGACAGCTGTTTTTGGTGATGCAAGCAGACAGCCAGATTTCAACCAGCAAAAACACAGTTTCACTGATTCTTGTGCACAGTTTTGTACCCTTGGAAAGCTGAACAGTCTCTCATTTTGAGGCATTTGTGCTTGGCTGTCTCTCATACAGTAGAGTAGGTAGACAGGCTGCTTTAAAAAGCCCACCTGAATAAACTTCCTGTGCTATCTGGTCTAATTATGGGATTATCCCTCAGGAATTTTTATGACACAGAGATACGCACAGAAACGTATACACACACACACACACACACACACACACACACACACACACACACACAGTTTTGTTAGTTTTGTTCGAAATATCCAACATGTTGTAATAGTAAAGTAGGTGGTTTAATATAATATTAATGACACTTGAAAGTGAAAGCGTTTTAAATTAGAAGGCATCTGGGCTATACGAGTATTGTAATTTCTTACTCAAAAAAAAAGCATGTCTGCAAAATACAGTCTGTGTAATAGAAAATAAGTTTGGACTCATCCTTTAAACTACTATGTACAACCTCTGAATGCACCCCAATCTGCTGGTCAAAACTAAATGACCATTATTCAGTGTTAAATTCACCAGATCTAATAGGCTATGAGTGAGATTTTAATTTATCAGATTTTATCAATGTTATTATCCAATCTAAAGCAAGAATATTTTCCTCTCAGTTTGGCCTAATGCACAAACAGGCTCTCACTGTAGATTGAAATGAGGGCAGTGCGATGTCAGCCTAATCAGCTTGTTGTTTCCATCTCTTTGAAAATAAATGGTCCTAATAGCACATAAATGTAGCCTGTTTTGTTAATAGCTGAACCGGCCATTTCATCCACATATCAGAGAATTTGTTCAGTATCTCTATGATGTCTATCTTGCATGTTTGCAGTCCATTTGCACAAGGTTACAGTGCTTAAAGATTCAGAGTTGTACGTTTTAAACATTGTTCTCTGAAACTCAAAAGCTCAAACCGTGCCAGCAACTGTGCCACTAACTATAACTATCAGATCTTAGATTCCAAATACTTCAGTGATTTCAACTCATTAGGCCTTTAAATTCACTATGGAATGATCTCAACATATGCAAAATATGAAATCTATTGTTTTCTGGTCCTCATAAATAGTAAAAATTGTATAGATTGCTTGAAGTGGACAATAAAGAAACTATATGTATTTATTTGCTAAATGTTACAAATCTCTGAGTGCACAAGCATGTTCCCACACATGTTCATGCACAACACAAACACACACACACACACACACACACATATACATACTATAGGTTTCTGGTTCATTTCTTTCAGTACTTGGTCCACTGTGAACACTTTTCCTCTGAGTCTTTTATGCATTAAAATGTCTGTGATGGATTGCTTCAGGGGTGTCTCTCATGAGGGCTAGGAACCAATGAGCTTCTGTAAGAAAGCACTTTACAGTCAGTAAGAAACAGCAGAAAAGATCCACCTGAAATTATTTAAAACCAGATTTCTTTCATTTTAATATCAGACTGTTGGCCTGTTGCATCATCTTAAAGGATGTTTCTAGAGTAAGGCTTATCCTCAGAGGCCTCTGCTAAAACCAGACCATATGTTTCTTTCTCAGAAAAGCCATGCTGATTTACATTTATGGACCATGGAAGCCTTACTGTATACAGTCCCACTGCATCAGTAAAAAACAGACTTCTCCTCTGAATGTGCAAATATTTGTATTTCTGGCTTAAACCCGTTTATTGTATCCCTGTCAGCACATATGAAACAGAAACGTACGTAAGAGCTTATCTCTAAAGATGTAGTTTTTAAGCCTTAAGAATTTCAAATTAAAATGACCCTATTTGACTTTTTTTTCTCTATTACATTTTTCCTGCAGCAGCCATTTAATGTACTTACACTCTGTATATGCTTTATGTTATTTTCCATATCAGGAACTAGATCTACAATTCCTATGCAAAATAAAAAATACATCTATGTACTCGCAACAACTTGCAGGAAATTACGCAGACATGCTTTTTGCTGTGCATGTTGAATATGTAACAGAAAAGCTACCCAGCATAGTTACAATTTGCCATCAGTCTAAAAAACTAACAGTTTTGTTTCTGTCGCGCTTACTAGAAAAACGTTTAACTTTTAATGATCAAATATACTGTGCTTAATTTGTCATGTACCTGTGTTTAATTCTGTGTTTTATTTAATACAAATAAAACAAACCTTTATGTTTAGCCCTGCCCTGAGGCCACCACGATCACCAAATTCCTCTTAACAAAATCGTAGTCTGTGAAATGAATGTCATCCATTTTTTGTAAGAAATCCAGTTTAAAATCTCTTGAAAACTTTCCATGCTAAATGTTACTTTCAATATAATTGTATAGAGTTTTCGCATCTATTTTCATGTTTTTAAATGAAATACTTTTTAAAATGTCCTATATTTTCGAAATCACTGCAGCTTCATATTCTTTTTATTGATACATTAAATGTTATCCTTATGGTAATGGTTGAGGGAATCGCAATTATTATTGAGGGTCGTAAAATTGAGGGTTAGAGTTACTTTGTTCTACATTTATGCACTTTGTACCGTCTGCCAGGAAATTAACCACTTGCAGAAATTGTGAACTCGTGATCCCATTTTGTTTGTGTGACAGCAGTGTTTGACAAATGTACAATAGAGTAGGTCTCCTAAAAGGTAGTCATTCACCAACATGATAACCCAGGTAATAGAAAGTATTAAGCCCTAATTATCCAACCCAACTTCAAGTTTGCCATCGTGGCTATTGTAGGGGGGGGGTTTCTGGTTTACTTTTGGTGGTTTAAAATACCAGGTTGAAATATACCAGGATTTTCCTTTAACTCTCCTCCCATGTATCTACACCAACTAAGGGGTCTGATGACAGGGGATGGGGGTCTGCAATATTGCTTGTTGAAGAGAGAGGTGGAGGGGGGAGTACGATGGGGTAACAGTGTAAGACGTGTCTGTCATGCTGGCAGTTTCCTGGTCTTGACTACTGTCTCCACCACCTGGGGATGATGGAATATTTACAGAATTTGTGGGGTGAAGGGAGTGACACTAAAGGGTGGCCAGGCACCCTGACGCTTACATCTCGGCACGCATGTGCAGGATCTTCTGTATTCTTAACATGTGATGTGTTTGGGGGGAGTGTAACGTCCAAATATTTTCGTAGCTGATTTTCTGTCAGCAGCTTTCTCCAAATTGTGGATCGGGTTCATTCTGTCATGGATGAAAAGCTCCTTTCAGTACAGCGCAGGCTGGTCCTGACCAATCTGAGCTTTAGACACAAACACTAAAGATTTCTTTACTGATTCTTATGTACAGTAATACTACTAATACTGCTACTACTACTTTCAGAAGCTGATCATAAAAGCTTTTCAGTCCTGGCTGGTTTATATACAGTAGTTCAGTTTCATTTAGTGCCCAATAAACACACTTTAAACAGTAAACTGAAGTCCTTGACCCCAATTTTTTCTGGCATTAATGTGGATTGCTGATTGTTGAACACACACCAAGCCCCATTCTTTTTACTGCCAGCAATGCTTTCAGCATTTGATTGTTGTTGCTAGGCAGATCTGAAATATTTAAACACTGATTTATTCAGCCACATGAAAAATCTCCTTAAACGATGTGTAGGCCGTAAAGATGACAATCACAGAGAAGTGCTTTATGGGTGTGTGAAGTGCAAGAGCCAGGCAGGGAGATGTATTTCACTTTAATTTCCTCCACAGACGGCTTCTGCTGCCCTGGCAAGGCACACTCAAGGATGTTATTGCTCCACTTTCACAGTCTGATACTGTACAAGATAAGAAAAATAGCAAGAGTCTCTTGGCAGAGAGAGTATACTGTATTATACAGTGTATGAAATTTATGAGCTGCTGAAAGTGGCACTTTAACAGATATTTTAACTTGTAACATTATATCTCAGAAAGTGCTTGTGTCTATCATATACTGTAAAAACCAAACCGCAGATTTGCTGATTACAACAAAATATTAGTATTTCCCCTAAAAGCAAAACGAGAGGATTTGATATTAAAAATATAAATGTCTGATTTTAACATGCACTCAATACATTTTTTTCATCTTTGCTGACAGGCTTCTCATGCGATGTCCTTGCAGGCCACTGGTGTTTACGATCTCTGTGTGATTTGACAATTAATGATTCTTTCAGCAGCCTACATTCCTCTCTTAGAGGAGAAAATGCCTCATGCCTCCTCCATGGATGGCTGAACCTTTGATTTACACAACAGGCCAACCTTTCAGACTACAGGGAGACACGGTTGGTTTTTGAATGTTGTGATGATTAACCTTAACAAATGCATTATCATTATGTTTTCAAGTGAAAAGGAGATCAGCAATTTTCAGTTTCTGTTTAAATAAACCAGTCTGACCATATTTCCTACCTGGTGTCATATCGTTTTTCCATAAGTAAAATTTTCAAACTTTACAAGCCCTTCTGATTGGCACTATGGCTGCATTCAGATTCGATGGCTACAATTTCCCACCAAGTTGTTCCCAAGCAAAAGGAAACGAAATTGTGTTTTCTCCTGAGAAAAATATAACAAGCGTTAGTGACTGATTCTGTTGAGCTAACCTGGAAATCAGTTTTTTATTTTTCAATAGAAAAGAGGTGTTCAGAAAATAGGTGCTGGGAAAATGTTCACATCTACTGTCGTTAACCTCAACACAGAGATACTAGTTGTACCACTGGTTTAATGCGAGGGCATGCATGTTGCCAGCCGACCAGGATTTTGAGTAGTGAATGTAGCAATTAACGCCCAGTGGAGTGGTGTTGTCAATATTACGAGGTGAGTGACATGAGGCAGACCATGACTATAACAGGTGGAAGCAAAGGTCAGGAGGGAGCAGGTTTCTGGAAGAGGCCATTATCAAACATGTAGAGTGTGAAAGGAAATTAAATTTCCTTACTGGCCACTGTTAAACTCATATTGGCTACTTGCACAGTAGCCAGAAGTCACTGGACTATGGTAAGTTGGGGGTGATGGAGCTCCACCACCTGCATATTGTAGAACTCTTGAAGTCAGTAACTTGTGTGGCTTCTGTTGCAGTTACCGTTTTACAAAAAACTATTTAAGGCCTTTTTAACCCATCTGTACCCCCAAACTGACTAGCTAGTAGTAAACATAGTAAACAGTTTCTTTCATTTTTAGAACCCAGGTCAGCGAAGTCTAAAATGTTGGACTGGTCTTCACAGTTCTCTAGAGACCTGTATGGCTCTTTTGTCCAGAATGCTGCATTTCTGCCCTGCTTGTCTAGACAGAGGAAAAGGTTGAAATATCTGCCAGCATGTACTGTAAAAGGACTCATTCTGGGGGAGGGCGTTTAATTACTTTTTCCTTCCCGATAACCTCTTATTAACTCTGACATTTACTCTCTCTTGCCAAAAATTAAAACAGAAGACATACAGTAAAATACTTCATTTTGTTGGAAAATAAAACAATTGTGAGCACATTTTGATTAATGCGCTAGACATTTGTCGACATGCCGCAGCAACATTGGTCACCAAGTGTGACTAAGCTCACTTGTTTGGAACGGGAGACAGCAAATGTGTCATCTAAACATGGTGGCTTACAAAATGACATAAAATAAAGAGCCCCGTTGAAACCCGACTTTTTGCTTTTTGGCCAATAAAAGTACTAGATGTTACTATTTTAGCCAATTGAACATTTCCAGTGCCATTTCCAAGAGCCAACGGTCAATACAGCTCTGATTTTCCTCTCCATTAGAGAATGCATAAAATCAATGGTGAAGTCCAACGTGAGAAGCCCTCGCACTGTGTGGCCTGGGGTTACTAAAGGACCACGAATTGAACCTGAAAAAAAGAAACACAAATCATATCTGATACTGTAAACGTGCTCCGAACTAATGTGATCTGAATGTGTCAGTGTTTTCTTCATCCCCTGTCAGTAGTATACAGCTTGCTCAGCCAACCTAGACAGATCAACTTTCAGTCATTACAACATTTTAGATGACTGACGGACTGAATGGACTTTGTCCTGCCTCCTCCCTCCGTCTAACTGGCTACTGAGCATCTCCTGTCACCAGGCCTCGGAGTGTAAAACCACCAGCTCAGCCAACGCGGCATGACTGGCAGTGGAGAAAAAATAAACAGCCCTGGATTACGATAATTGGTTGGTCAGCTCCAGCTCGAGTGCAGCACTGAAGACATGCTCAATTAATCAACTGTTCTGCTGAAACCTTTTATAACAAGCACAACAATAACCTTTTAACAGATGGGAATCATTTTCCTTAATTAAAAACAGAAATAAATACTGCCTTATGACAGCAAAACCACTCTGGTTGTTATACACACTTCAGCCATCCCCTCAAGATTTTTAAGCCAGGGGTAATCAAGTCAATTGCAGTGTCTTTTTTATGACCCTGTGCCTGTTATCTTAATTGGACCTTAAATCTCATGATGATGCCTTTAAAAGATAGTGGGACATACAAGAGACAAACCATTTTTCCTAACTTACCATGTTCATGGTTCATGGTTATTAAAATGGTTTCTTTAAACATCTCTCTTAAGCCCCTTCTATAATCATAAAGTCTCATCTGGTAATGCATCTTTAGCATAGTTGCATGGACTGAGGAGAAACTCAAAATGTCATGTCAAATTAAGCAAGCCACAAATGTTATCTTTGGGTGTTATTTAATTAGATTACATTAGAGCTTCACTGTCATTGCACACAGATAGTAATAGTACTCCGGCAGTTCAACATATTTCCATATGCAGTCCATTAAAGTGACCAAATGTACTAAATGAACAATAAATAAATGGGGTGGTGATGGTAAGAATGATAACTATCAATGATGTAAGAGTTGCATCATCAGGGAGAATTCTCTTAGCACTCAAAGAAAGGTATGTCTTAGAAATACAATACTCAATGGCAAAATTTATTATATGCAGCATTTTTAGCTCAGTTTGTTTGTACTACAAAACCTTTAATCTCAATCTCAGGGTGGAGCTGTTGGCAGTGAACCATACTGTACGGACCAGCACATCAAAACAATGATCTGACTATGTCTAAAAGCAGAAATCTTAAGAGTGGGATTAGTACTACCAACTCTTTCACATGTACCCATCAGAAGTAGCATTTGAATAAAGATGGTTGGTGATACCGCAGAACTTTTTAGCTACGCTATTGGCATGTCTGGGTCGGTCCACTTTGGTTCAGACTGCTTTTTATCTCAACAGCAATTGGATGGGTTGCCATTACATTTTGTGCAGACATTCATGGTTCCCAGGCAATTAATCCTAAAGACTTTGGTAGCCCCCTCACTTTTCATCTAGTGCCATCATCAGGTCAAACTTTCCATGTGTCCAATACTTTCATGTATGACCAAATACTACAAAACTAAAGACATTTCCAGTAGCCTCAGATGTTAGTATGCTTACACACTAAACCAGTGCCATGGACATGGTAAACATTGCCTGCTGAACAATAGCTTGTTGTCATTGTAAGCCTGTTAGCATTTAACTCAAAGCACTGCTGCCCCCGAGTACAGCCTCACACCGCTAGCCTGGCCGTAGACTCCTAATATTGTTATATTGAACATTCATTCATCTTAGCGTGAATGGATATCATGGAGCTTTTAGGCTAGTTTATTCACTGATAGAGCTCCTCCAACAACTATTTTGGCTATGTATGCATGAACTTCAATCCAGAAGAGATGTGAAAACAATCTTTCCAGGTCTGTGAGGACTGGTCACCGCAGCCACAGTCCACAAACTCACTGCCCACCAGCAGACAGGACTGGTCAGTCAAAAGACTTCCCAGGCACATGTTGATAGCTGTTGCTCCCTCTGTCTGGGTGTCATTTATCGCTCTACTTTTTGTCTCACATACTCACCCTCATCCTCTCTTACAGAAGCTTATTGCTGCCACGCCGGGAAAAGAAAAACTGATCAGTATCACTTTGTAACGTGAAAAGTTTATTTTAATACCATGATTTGTTTGTATGTCATAATAACGTGAAAATATCTTGTTATAACATGAAAATATCTTGTTATAATGTGAAAAACATCTTGTTATAACATGAAAAACATCTTGTTATAACAAGAAACCTTTCACATTATAACGTGATACTGATCAGTTTTTCTTTTTCTGGAATGGCAGCAATACACTGCTGTACTTTCTTTCCCTTTTTCTTTTCATTATTTCTCTTCTTCTCTCAATCAACCCATCCCCCTCCAATGGTCCAATAAAAAAGAAAAAGCCACTGTGTCACTGAAACCACACTCAGCCAGACAGACTGTAGAGCCTGTTTGAAAGAGCCTCTCTCACTGAGTCTATTTCTCTTCAGAGTGACCTGGACTGCTGGCGCTGGGCTAGTTTAGAGTGGACTTTGGGAGGAGACAGACTGTAATCTCACCCTTAATCCATTTTAATCAGCAATAACACACTACCTCCAGTCCCAGGGTGAGGCCACAGAGCCTTTCTGAGCCCCAGATTTACATCTCAGTAAGGCAACGCTGAAATATGGCTTTGATTTATTCAGGTTTTATTTGGCACAAATTGTCTGAGTTACAGATCACATAGCTCAGCCCGTTTTCCCCAGGCATTAATGGAAAGTGTTTTGAGCTGTGCTTAATTGCAAAAGAAGGTTTATGTCACAGGAGCATTTCAGCATTGTAGTCTGCTGGTTTCTCTAGTGGCTGCTCTAAAATTACATTCAAGAAATAAATTACTTTTGAGAACTTTAGCAGACTAACTTCAGACTTCAACTAACAGGCATTAAGGCATTTGGGGAAACATGCAGACCTGAGTGATGTTTCATGAAAATGTTTAGTTGTCATGTTGTATTGACTCGTAAACGTAACATAAAATTACCACCACGGATCAAACATTCTTCAAAATTCCCATTAACTTAAATCAAACAGCTGCATGTCATTGGGGTCAGTGCATTGAACAACATATCACTGTCTTATGCAAAATTTAAATGAGAACAGAGGTTAGTGGCAGAAAAACTAGCCCATGCATTTGTTATTTCTAGGCTGGATTACCGAAATTCCTTATTATCTGGCTGCCCAAAAATGTCCCTTAAGATTCTCCAGTTGATCCAGAACGCTGCGGCATGTGTACTGACAAGAACTAGGAAAAGAGATCATGTTTCTCTAATGTTAGCTTCTCTGTACTGGCTCCCTGTAAAATCCAGAATAGAATTTAAAATCCTTCTCTTCACCTACAAAACTCTTAATGATCAAGCACCATCTTACCTTAAAGAGCTCATAGTACCTTATTACCCCACTAGAACACTCTTCTCTCAGAATGCAGAATGTTACTTGTGGTTCCTAGAGTCTCCAATAGTAGAATGGGAGCCAGAGCCTTCAGCTGTGAAACTCCTCTCCTGTGGAATCAGATCCCAGTTTGGGTTCGGGAGACAGACACCATCTCCACATTTAAGAGTAGGCTTAAGATTTTCATCTTTGATAATGCTTATAGTTCTCCTGGCTCAGGTGAGTCCTGAACCATTCCTTAGTTATGCAGCTATAGGCCTAGACTGCCAGGAGACTTCCCATGATGCACCTCTCTCCTCCTCTCTCTCTGCATCTGTATGCATTCTTATCCCATAAATGCAGGATACTAACTCGATATCTTCTCTCTCTGTAGTTTTGTGCTTTCTCGTCATCATAATCATATACTACAATTTCATCATTTCTGTCATAATTGTATGTACTATGATTTTGATCCTCAACACTTCTGTTTTACTAGCTACATTTGTCATTATAATACTATAATCTTCTGTTCTGTACACAGAATAGCTTTGGATCGATGGCAAATGACTCTACCCTGGCTAGTTTTCAGAATAACTGAGGGAAATATCATAGAAATGGATTTGAGAGGATCTTTTCATTTAATCTATCTGCATTCCTCTGCTGACATTTCTATCCTAGAAAGCTGAATTCTGAGGCTCAGTATGAATGAGTGGTTATTCTGTGAATTTATTTTGGCAACAGTTAATTTAACTTCAGTTGAACATCTACACTGTATTTGGTTACTTTAAATCCTAGAGTCAGGATTCATGTTAGAAATAGGGTTTGGTAGAATATAAAGTCAGTCAGTGTCTTCACTCATGTTTTACAATCTACATTTGTGTCATAATAATTGCAAATACTATGACCTTCTATTGTGAATCTATTCTGTACACACAACATCTATTGCATGTCTATCCATCCTGGGAGAGAGATCCCTCCTCTTCCTGAGGTTTCTTCCATTTTTCTTCCCCATTAAAAAGGTTTTTTGTGGGTAGTTTTTCTTTATTCAAATCGAGGGTCTAAGGACAGAGGGTGTCATATGCTGTACAGATTGTAAAGCCCAAATTGTGATTTGTGATATTGGGCTATATTAAGAAAATTGAATTTAATTGAATTAAACTAATCCAAAAAGGAAATAAGCTATAAGCTGCTATAAATACACTAAACAAAATATACTCTTTATATAACCATCTTACGCTTAAACAAAATTGGAAGGATCAAGAACCAAATACGTCCTTTGACTTTTTCAGGTTTTATTGTTGTATTTTACTTTGTTTCAAAACTTTGAATCCCAGTGGCGTTCACTTGGCCATGACATTGATCAACAGAAAACGACTCCTGAATGTGAAAACAAAAATGTCTTTAAATTGAATTTAAATATAAGATTGCATAATTTCTCACCCTCTTAACTGTGATACTCCAACTGTATTTTTAGACCAGACACAGCATGACTCTCTCAACAGTACACAGAGTTAATTACACTTGCTGAAGTTGTATCCTTCCCCATTACACCCCTATTACTGGTCCCATCCAACCTTTACAAGTGCCTTCTTTGTTCAGCAAGTCTCCTCCAAGTGACAGGATGTGTTAATATCACTTGGTTGATTGGATACGATAAGTCTTGCACACTGCTGATTTTCTACTTGTGTATTCAGGCCCAGTGTCCAGCAGAAAGCTCTGACTGCATCCAAATATCTCGGCTGGCTCTGAATTGGCCTCTTTGTCTGTCCCTGCAGATCCAAATCATCAAGGCCAACGCTGTGCCCTTGTGCACTGTCTCCATGGGAACAGGGGCTGCGGCTGCCAGCAGTTTGCTGTTTGCTTTGGCTGGAAATCAAAGCGCGAGTGGAGGGGATGGATGGATAGGGTAGAGTGGGAGGTGATGTGACTTGACGTGGGATGGTAGAGGTGATGCAGTACACAGTGGCTTTGTCCCCCTAAATAGGAAGCTACAGTACGCTGGCCCTCCCTAAGGTAAGGGATCAGGTTTTCCTGACCACCTCTGCCTTGTCATCAACCCAACATGCTCCTCCTGATACTGACAAGATCTGCATGTGTCACAACTTACAACATGACCCCACCCCCTGCATACCCCCTCACTCAATTTGTTTGCTTTGGCACACATGACTGAACTCCTTGAAAACAGATACGACGTGCTGTTCTAAATGTGACAATATCAACCACCTGCCAAAAATCAATAAAGCTGCTTTTCACTGCCCATAGGCTCAACAGATCATGTTTCAAGACTGTAGCACGATTCTGTTGCTAGTGACAGGTACGCTTTTGTTATCATACAGAAGGCAAATGACTCTTGAAGCAACTAAAAGCAAACAGGCTATTATATGCCAAAAAACCACACTGTTGCTGTTTTAATCCCTACAAGATCACCAGAAGAATTGTTTTAAAGAGCACAGATCACTTGTGTGCCAATTCATCAGGTGTTGAATTTGAATTTGTATTTATCATCAGCTCCGTTGTGCAAATAAAGTTATCTTAGGTTTGTAATTTTGTGGGTGCAAATTCATATTCGATGGACAAGGCCATTTATCACTGTCAGAGGCACAACTCACTTAAAGTTCACCAAAAGAAATCCATGTTTTGACAGGCGTTCTGGAGGCATACACTGCTGAGGCTGGGACAGGCGCTGTTGGGGGTCTTCTGGCTTATAAGGTTCTGACGTCCCCAGGCCCTCTCACATTCAGGTGTAAAACCCCTCGAGTAGCACAGCCAGGCTAGCATTGCTTGGGACTCACAGCGCCACAGTGTCTGCTGCAGCCCCCAAGCCTCCCGGCCTGCTACTAAAATAGAAGCAACCTCACACCAAGACATGGCTTCACATCTAGTTTATAAAAATCTGAATATTCAAAGGATTTGTAGCTCATCCATCATATTTTTATGCTGAAACAAATCTGATTTGACTTTTTTGCAGTATCTCTACTCATGATTTTGATGTTTTAATTTTAAAGTTGTGTGGTGAATTAAGTATATTGGGCAAACTCACTCATGTATAATTTATATTCTAAATGTCCATAACCTCTTCCTTCTCTTTTTTAGATGGATTTATTCTGTAGGTGAAGGGCTCATACAGAAGTCACATGTAACCTACTGTGGCTACTGTAGGTTGCCTACAGGCACAATGTTACAGTAGGTTTGAAACTTTGTAGCTCTGTGTTGGTAATGTTTAAGTCTTCTGTAGCAAAAAGCATAGCCCATCTAGCAACATGTTCCTTTTCTTCACACATTGTAAAACTGTTGTGTCAAGGTTTTCTATAGCTGACGCCCTTTTGGGCCCAATATCCCAGATGATCAACAGATGATTCCCTATCCCATTCACCTCTGTTTCCTGTTCAGCAGCACAGCGGATATCAAAACCACACATGTTCCTTCAGTGCTCTAGATTCCCTGTCTGGGAATGGCCCCCTGAGGGTCAAACCTCTGCTTCTTCCTCCTCTTCCTGCTATTTGCAGGTCAAAGGCGACGGCCTGCTGGCGAGGTGTTTCCCACTAACGCTACAGGATTCACACTGAAACCTACATGAAGGAAGAGCAGTGGAAACTTTTGTTCATCAGAAGACACCAAAGCAGATACAATCTTGTGAGGGCGAGTTGATGCAAAGAAGGCTGTGTTTACTATAACAAGCCGAGACACAAGCGGAGAATTTATAACCATCAACTGACCCCAGGAGGAAGTGAGCAGATGTAAAGGAGAAAAAAGCCAGATGGGAGGGAAGTAGCAAGATCTGTCTCATTGGACCTCATGAGAAATTACCGCATGCAAAAGAAAGGACACAGCACATGATTATTGTCTTGACAATATGCTGTATGTTATAGTACAACACATTTCGTAAAAATGATTGAATATATTGTTTGACAGATGAAATCAATCTGAAAATCAACCCACCCCCCAGAAAATTATGAATAAGGAGAATTTGACTGGATCTCAGACCATTTTTCATGGGCCTCATTAGTGTCATGACTTATTTCCCCTCCAATATTGAGCTCGGGTCTCCTTGAGGGACCCCTGTACCATGGAAGCGGATCTGTCGAGTGGAGTGATGATGATGGGAGCCTTTTGACACATGTGTACTTTTACAGTGAGAGGGCATGCATAATGCATGTGGCTTTAACCAAACATCCAGCACCAAACTCTACTGGGTTGTTATCTGGTGTGTGACTTGGGTTCTCTTCCTGAGTGGGATGGCGTATCAAATTCCTGGAGGCCCTGCTTCCTCCAGTGTACACATGTAAATACTCACAGACTGCAAAGCATGTGCACACAAACACATACACATGAATGCAGAAGAACACACACACAGACACACACATATGTATCCCAGCTGATAAAGCGCCAGATGTTGTGTTGCAACATCCCCATACTGAGTTTAATTGGAGGGAGAAATGATCTTGGATTCACAAAGGACTATTGCAGGATAAGCATATTTCATCATTACCAGCAGTGGCAAATGTCACTAATAACACGTTACTTTCCATTGCATAATAGTGCATTGGCAAGCCAACCATCTAGTCTGAAAGATTTCAGCTGGTGAGGATGTATTTTTTTTATCAAAGAACACCACACTTTAGCTTTCCTTCAATGCTAACTAGAAAGATGTTCATGGATGGGCAAAGCAATTTAGAGCCTCGCAAAGCTTCTTCCTTCTGGCCGTCACACAGCCATGTCTGGCCTCTCCCCTGAGCCCCAGTGGAGGCTGCTTGGGCTAACTCCAAGACATCTGCCATGATATAAACGTCTGCGCTGTCAGATCGGGTTTGCAGACACAAACACACAGAGATACAGGCTTACTGTAAGAATTAATGTTTATGGCAAAATGTTGTTGTCATCTACCGTGAAAACATTTCAAATATGAGGAGCAGACAGAATTTACATGTTATGTAATAACTGAAGCAGCTGGGGGCATTTGATTAATTCAATAACAAGCAGCATCGTTTTAATGATGCTTACCAAGCCCAAAGTTTGCTTTGCATTTCATATTCACACAGCATGCCAGAGAATGTGTGTAAATGAGTGTGAGTAGTGGGTAGTTTTTGGAAAGGCTTTTTTAGTGAGTCTTTTTCTTCAAACTATGGACTTCATACGTTAAATAGCCATTTCTACCTGTGTCCTATACATATTTGTTCAAACTTATTATGGGGCCATTGTGTGAAGAGGTGAAATGAAAGAATGATATTGACGCAGCAATGACAGCCATCAGTTCACACACAGACATACAAGTATTTAATAATTCTTTTCATTTTTACCTTTATCATGCAACAATACTATCAACCTTAATCATGATGAAATCTGCTTGAAGTGTTGATTACATGTTTGAAGAGCATGTCTGTACTAAACTCAGTGTGAGTAGCTGACAGTCTGTCATCGGCGTCTCTTAGACCAGGTTAGCCTCATCCTGATTATCAGGCACCGCAGGAGTTTCCTAAGCTTCAGCTGAAAGGGAATCTTACCCAAGGTGCCTTCCAGGGCCCATTTAACTGGCTTTTACGCTCTAGGTGCATTATATGACCGCTTTGTGGTTTCAGCCAACTGTGGGCCTTTCCTGAAAATGAACCCCTGACTGCGAGGAGCTGACTTATATCTATGTGTTTATATCTGTCAGAAAAAGGCCAGACTCAGCACCGTGATTGAGGCTCCTCTGCTAAAGTCAAAGTTTTGATACTTCTTTGATGCGTGGAAGTACTCTCCAGCTAGCTTTCTCTGTTGGGTTTCAGAGGAGTATGGATCTGAAGATTGCGCATGTGTACCCATGGTGTCAAAAGTAAGCTTCTTCACAAATTACATTTCTGTAGCTTAATGATCTCAAAAAACTGTTTAAACTGCAATTTATGTTGCAGTGATGTGTAAATGGGTCCAGAAGGCAGGATTTCCTTATGCTGTTTTTCTTTGGTTAGAGATGTTATGTCTGAATATTCTGCTTGATTCAGGGCTCTTTCCATTGGCCCTTTTCAATCATAGGAACTTTTCCAGAACCAGTTTTAGAAGCTTAGGAACTGAATTTTAACTGCAGACACCTCATTCCAGTTTGGGTTCCTGGTCTGTAGCATCTTAATCCACATCTACTCTCTGTAATAGACAAATGACATTTGAGCTTATTTGACTCTAAGTGAATTATAATTGCTGGTCTAGGTTTATTTCAGTAGATGTTATATTTAGCGATAATTGCCAGTTACTCATCAGAATTTTATTTAATGTTGCGAGCAGTCTTATTCGGGTACATAATGATTCATTTAGCTTTAAAATTCTGGAAATTTTCTGCTAAAATGATGCAGTAAACTATGGTAACCATACTTAGTGGTAAGAGCTAGTTATTTTCTATTGCAAATTAAAAAGTTAATTGTAAAGACAATGAGAAATCATTAAACAGACATTATTTAAAATTTTTAATTTGTCTTGTCCACTATTCACATTAGCTGTGGGATGTAGTAAACACAAAGATGTGGACAGGCAACACTGAACTGCCAACTGAATTGGAGGAGAGAGCCCTATGTTCAGTATATGATTCACATAGCAAGCCTAGCTGGTTTCATCCAGCGTTGTGTAACACAGTAAGTGTGGCAGGCTGTAAGTGTGTGAAGTGCCGGGGCTGGGGCTGCTTCCCCTCTCATTTACAGTTGGTTGTGTGAGAACATGCAGAGCGCAGGTCCAGGCCTACAGCTGCTTATTTATTATGGAGCAGTCACGGCAAGCAGACAGGAGCGAGAGCAGCAGCCAGGAGGGGTCCTCCAGGGGCCTGGCCCAGGGGCCAACACAGTGTCTGACAAAAGCATAAACATAGGGGACCTCCAAACCCACAGGACTCCACCAGTGCCAAACACCGCCCACCATCACACCCATTACATTCACCGCCGTTTCAAAAACCTCACTTTCCCAGCAACAGTTTGTTTTAGAAACGAACATTTTGGGCAGCAGGAACCTGACACTGCTTATGTTATGATTTTGTAGTCATGTACTAATTAAGCATAACAGGAACTGTGCAGTATTGGCCATGATGAAACACTGAGGACGATGGACAGAAAATGGGTCCAGTTATTCAGGGTAAGGCTTAATGTGTTCATTCCGGCCTTACCTGTCAGCAACAGACTTGGTTTAAACATACACACTGCATGATTATGCCAATGTACAGTACACTAGAGAGTGCATTTACTGTATACTGTACTGTACTTTTGAAATTCATGTTTTGAGTCTGGACAGTGACTTTTGCCCATCTGAATAACATCTGACCTCACTGAATTTACAGAAATTGAATGGATGCCGCAATCTGAACAGGTCTCTGGATCTGTTTATAGTGATACGATAGCAGACTTATTGAGGAAGGCAGCGGGGACATTGGGCATCTTATCACTCTAGACTGTTCCTGTGACTGTCACTGTTGCAGCCTGCTCCAAGGAGCGTGGGTGGACAGCCAGAGGCCTGCAACTTCTCTTTATTTAGTTCACTTGGTGTTTCCAGAGTTGAGCCCTGGACTAGCTCAGACAGCATTTCAACACCATGGAGCCTGTCTCTGCTGCTGGTCAGGCCAGCAGCTTCCACCCCCTATCATTTCCGGAGAAAGAAAGAGAGATGTCTCAGCTGGACTCCCATCAATGGAAAAGGAAAAGAGAAGCGGAAGAGCTTTGACGGGTCTTGAACTACTCTTGTGGAATTACTTCAAAGACAGACCTTTCAGGCATTTTATTGGTTCTATGTTGTCAGCCAGGTCCAGTGAGAAAATTGTCAGTCTATTATATTCCTGAAGCAATCTCGCATACTAACACCAATACATTTGAGTCAGAAAATGTGGTGGCACATTTTTCTTTACTATAAATGTAATTGGATGACTACATGCCAATACAAACCAATACAGTACACACCACATTGAAACAAGATTCCATTAAAATAAATATGACATTTCTGCCCTCCGTGAGCCACCACACTGTGTGCAAGGAGAATCCCTCTTGTAAGTCACATCATATGTTTGGACGTTTGTATAAATCCTCCCCTGCTCTGGTGGCCTGGTCACGCTTTAACAATGGCTGAGGGCTGACCGACTCCAAGACACACAAACGTATGTGGTGGAATGTGTCTCATGTTGTGGAGGGTTTCCTACGGGGAGCTAGCAGGCTGAGAGGTGTCACGTTATTTAATTACATATAGCTTACGACTCCTGTCTGCCTACAGGGCCACCCCTTGGCTTCATCTGGTTTAATATGGTTACATTTGCAGAGAAAATATGAATATGAGCTTTTGTTAACATAACGTTAATTAGCCCTTAATTAATATTGTCATCTCAAGAACAGGCCTCAAATCAGGCTGGCAAATTAAGGAGACAGTGTGTGTGGAATGCGGCTCCATTTCATGACAAGCTGAAGTGAGAGGCGACGGGCGGAGAGGGAGAAATCCCTTCTTTATGAAAACAGAATGAAATAGATCCCGGCCTCACTCGTGGTATTGCTAACATGACAAGACAACATCTGTTTTTGTAGGACCTCCAGGCTCAGCCTCCAGACCAAATTATGTTTTATTAAGAAACTAATATTTCCTCCTCTGTGGTGTTCAAGATGGACAGAGGTTTTATATATCAGAAATTGAAACCTGTTGAAATTGAGAGTTACCTTGGTGATGGCCTTGTCTTTGTCATTATAGAATTTACTGAAAATTGAAACCATGTCCCACTGAGGGAAATCAGTATTTGCTTGTTGGTGAAATCACACTCTACCTTTGCTCCTTTGCAATTATCACATCCCAAATTGAAAGGATAGGAAATGTATACATGCATAGTTTGCAATGGGACAGAAAGACAGCGCAAGCTCCAGTAAATGTCAAGTGTGTAAATAACTCCTGTGCTTGATTTTGGGTTGATGGAGTCTCACTGCCACCTCACATTCTCATTTCCAGACACACAAAACCAGAAGTAGTCTCCAGGGCTGAGTGAACACCACATGAAGGCTGTCTTTGTCCTCTGTGGCTGTGGTACCGTAGCTTGCTAACACTGCAGCCCTGGCCTGCAAACAGCCGCGTGTCACCCAAGAGGTGTCAGCCCAAACTTGACTCTGTCATCAGCCTTTACCATGTTTGTATTTTCATCTGTGCTTCTGTGTGCATGCCTCTTTCTTTGTGTTGACTGGTTTAGATGTAGATTGTGTGCTTCTGTGGAAGCATGGGAGTCACTTATAGGTTAGCCCGGCTCTTAGCTCACACCAGAAAGGCAAGGTGATATTGTATTTATGAAACAAGCATGACATTTTCTGCCACTGACACTCTCCCTTATTAGAGTTATAAACAGACTCCGGAGAAGGCCACCTCCTATAATTATTCGCTCACTTGACCCTGAGTGAACAGAGAAGTTGTTTTCTATATGCCAAGAAGTTTGCACTTGCATGAACACAAGCATGTAGACATGGAGTTTTGTGTATTTGTATTCCAAATTGTGGCTCTTACACACATATGCATACACACACACACAAACAAACTTACCGTGCTTGCTGGTGGAATCATTATTTCCTAAGGTGTATGTTGTCTTAGTGCTTTTACTGTTTCAGTCCTGCCAGTGTCATGCTTCTATAAAGCTGTCAGTGTTAGTGTAGGCCCCTGCAAGTCTGCTGGTTTAAATCCCTCTAAAGGCAACACACTTGTGTTTCTGTGGACCTGTTTAACAGCTCAGGTGAACTGCCACCTTGCTGGGTCATTGCTGTAGGCCTGTTAGTACCATGTTTCTCAGTCTTATAACCAATTTTATCTGATGCAAGCTGCAGGTCTAACAGCTTATTTAATTTGATGATTGCACAGTTATTGTCTGGACAATAAATCAGCACAAACTTTAATTCAAGGGCAAATATGTAACTATTGACAATATTTATGCATACTTATCATACATCATACACATCATATTCCACATTTTCTAATCTATGATTAGTATTCTACTTGTAATATTTTGGTTTAATACGCTTTATTATCTTTATGTTATTTGTTATAGTTACGATTCTTGACCAGTACTTGCTTCTTTATATTTCTACTATTTATTGTTTTGCACCAAACATACCAAAGCAAATTCTTCATATGCGTAAACCTACTTGACAAAAAAGCTGATTCTGATTCTGTTAGCAGATATCTACCTTGTTTTGGAGCTTGTAATAGAGACAGACAGTGTCGCATTCTATCGCTAATGTCTCAGTTTGGCATGCAGACATAAGGCTGGTGGGAACCACTTTTTCCAGAAGTCACATGACATGTTTCCAGCCTATTTGCAATGCCAAACCAAACGGCCAACCTGCATACAGTCTACACAGTACATGCAGCTGGTTTATTTCCAAAATATTCTGGGAATGGATCCACCAGAGGTGCTGTGTGTGTGTGTGTGTGTGTGTGTGTGTGTTTGTGTCTGTCTGTCTGTCTGTCTGTCTGTGTGTGGTGTAGCCTGTGAATGGACATGTGCGTGTGTGCTTGTCATAATTAGTATGTATGTACCATGCCAGCTTCCAGTGCCCACATCCACCTATCGAGCGAGCTGTAGTCCAGTACACATGTCCCATCTGGGCCAAGCCAAATAGCTGCTTACCCTCTTATTCTCCCACAGCCTCAGAGTCGGACCAGCAGACAGCAGACAGGCACGCTCCACCTCTTAGAAAAACCAGAGGCCAGATACCATAGCACACCTTGCTCACAGTACATAATAGTGTACCACAATGTATCGCAGTGTGCTGGAAGCCTCATTGGACAGCTTTGGCCATTTGGTGGAGGGTTTTATTACAACAAATAATTCAAGTGAATTTTTTGTTTCTTCACCATGGGCAATCCAAATGAGAATTAAACCCATGTCAGCCTTAAAGAAAACAACAAACACATTTATGATGGACCATTTTGTATCATGGTCTCGTATTACTGTTGTTGACAGAGATAATTTCAACTTTTCACATTGTCATTTTATCACTTTTAGCTAGAAACACAGTCTAAGTAGAATACAAAACAACCAGCATGATTTGATGACCCTTGAACACATACCACACACTGTGAAGCTGCACGTCAGCAGAGCCACACAACATGTTAATCTTACGATAAAGGCCCACAGCATATTAGGGAAAGTTGGAGAGGAACCCTGGATTCATGAGTCACTTGATTCCTTACCAGTAGACCAAATCTCTTCAACAATAATTTGCCAGGCAGTGTCTTTTTTTGAAATCACTTTGTTTCTCTTCCATGGGCATATTTGGTAATTTGGTCCTGTTTCCAACTTCAGTGTATTTATTTCTTTACTGCTGTAAGTATCAAATAAAACCAGTAGCATGCAGTTGCAGAGGTCAAGAGTGTGAAGGGTCTTTCTGCAGTAATAGGGGTGCATGGGACAACTCTGGCCTTTCCAGGGAGAGTACCAAACACCTGACCTTACCACAACATTCAGTGGGAGTTCAGATTGTAAGGATTTATGAGAGAAGGTGAGAGGCTCTGGCATGGGCTCTGCCCCATGACCGACCCTCAGGGGTCCTGCTCTCCCTTGTGTGTTGACAGTGTTACTGCACATATGCACCCCTGAAAGATTGGGTGTGCTTTTCTCCCAATTGTTCTGACCCCTATAAACTGTGGCCTGGCTACCAATACGCTTTTCCGCTTGGAATATCTCACCCTTAAATGGATCTCTCAGGTATTGGGGCCTCTCAACGTGTGCCTCCAGTGGGCTACAGGAGCCCCAGGACTGGGTTCATTAACTCTGCATTGATTGCTGGAGCTTTGAAAACGTCCGGCAATGGCAGGGATAATGTAACTCTATGAAAAGGCATTGGGGGTCCCCAAAGACTAATTATGGCACAGACAAGTAGGTCTGTAAAGGTTTAAAGGTGTGCCCTGTATAAAATCCACATTTCTCCAATTTGAATTATGAGAAGTCTTGTTTGAGTAATGATTTCTATTAGCCTCCATATTATTATAACAAGGAGGTGTTTATTTTGCATTACCAGTAACTTTTCTACATGGTAAAAAAGAAGGTAAACATTATTTTGCTTTTGTAACTATTTTAATTACACAACAATGCCTTCAAAATATGTTTTGCAGTTGCTTGCTTATCTATGCGACAGTGATATCAATACTTTTCCCCCCATTTACCACCAGAGGATGCTGGACAGAACCTGAGGTTGCCAGTTATATTTTGGGAGCAGTCCTCTGTTTAATGCTGTGTCAGGCCTGTCCATGCTACTGACTGCGGAAACTGGCCAAGGTGTGATTGATGAAGGCCCTAATGTGCTGGGCCCTCCCAGGTGAGCGGGCCCTCAGAAGTGTAGTGCTTCAACAGTGCGATAACATTGGAGCTGTCCTCCTTGCCACCGTCCTGCTAGGAGCCTCATTCATCATGAGTATGGGATACTGCTCAGTTCACAGCAGGGCCCAAATATGATTCGACCTTCTTTCCAAGGGTGTTACGAAGGAAACACGGGAATGGCACTCCCAATGTGACTCAGCTTTCAAAAGAGCATTCATGTTTTCACATAATCAGTATTCAGTGCCTTTAAAGTTGTTTGAATTATGAGTTAGAGAATATTTTTTAAAAGACTCTTTCAGCTCTCCTGACATGAGTTAGAGTCAAGTTGTTCTTCTTAATACTGATGCCATTTCTCTAAAACTCTAAATGCTCTAAAATGTATACCGTACACTGAGCAGAGGGCCTGAGATCTCTGCTACAGGAGTGTATCACACAGGCTAACTAAGATGAGATGAGCTGAGGTGAGCTGGGTCCTGCCACAACCTCCCAGCAGCCATCCCGCTCTTCATTCCTCCAGACTTTTTGCGAGAGAAAGCAGTTTGGTTTCCAGGTCCTGATGGGCTCGCTGGCAGATGGGACTGAAACTCTCACTGAGCACCTCTGTTCTCAATTGCTCTTGGAGAGGCTGAAATTTACGGCAACCACCTGATTGTTTTTGATATGGTCTTGACTTGTTTACCCAAGGTATTCCCATGCAGCAATTATTGTGTGAATTGACTTATTATATATGTAGGTCGATCACTACTCTACGTCAAAGAAACGCCACATACAGGATACACTGTTGCTTCAGAAATGGACCTATACACAATAGTTTTTGCTTATAAATTATCACTTTGATATCGCTTAAAGTATTTTCAACTTTTGGGATGTTTTAAAATGTCTATAACACTTTATTTTAACACCCATATTCAACATGCTATAATGTTGTTGTAATGACATTTATAGGGATATGATTTAAATGTTAGTTCATGCATTTGTAAACAACTAAATTCTTTTTATTGTTAGCTAGTACTTGATAGTACATTATAACTTAGTTTTACTCACATAAAATAATATACATTTTGAGTAAAACGTTTATCCTCCCCCATGAAGGAATTATTAGAATATCTATAATAATCTAATTAATCTTAAATGTGAATGGGTGACAGATTTTGATCTAATAACAAGGTCCTGCCAAAATGATGTAGTTTGGAGATGATTATGTGAACAACAATTTAAATAGACGTTTTCTCAATTTCTACTTTGTATTCATCATCTACCCTTTCTCCATTATAATATATGGTTCTCTGTAAACAATGACACGGCTGTTGGTTGTTGAAATATGTGTTGATCTTGGTGATGCATTTAGTTGCCACAGCCCTTTGTAAGCACAGGACACATGTTTCATATTCCTCCCCTTTAATTAGGCTGGACTGGAAAAACTGACCACACTCCATGTTTTTTTGGTGTAGACCTGTGGAAAGGTGTGTGGTGGGCCTGAAAAATTAATGCATGCATGGCATCTCTCTACAGTACCTGCAAGATTTATAACCAAGTATGTTGGACACACCGCAGTGGTCAGACTTTTAAAAAGCATGTAAAACAAGACTTAGTTTCAACATCTGACAGTTGGTTACTAAGCCAGTTACCACCAATAAACACACTCCTTTTCTTTAACTATGTGAAAGGTCTTGAAAATGAACCAAAATATTCTCTGTGGTGTCTGTCCTGCCTAGGTTTGAATAAGGCAGTTTCAGTTTATGTTTAACCACCATTTACATTTCACCAGAACTATGCCTAAATTTGTGTTGCATTATTAACAGAAGAGGTATTCACAGAGTATGTCCAAATGAGTGGGTGGTTGAATCACACACACACACACACACACACACACACACACCATTTGTCATCAGTTTAGTAGACAGAACAGGTACAGTGTCTCAATACACCAGGCTTTTGGTGGTAGGCCTACTGTCACTTAATATCTGCAAATATGCACTCCACCTTTTAGAGCATTATGTTTGCCAGGACAGTGTGAGTCAGGAAAAGGACCATGGGATTGCTGTACATGTTTGATTTTGGCACATTTAGGCATATAAAATGGATCACCTGAATATAAAATAAAAAGACAAGTGGATGTATAGTAGACCTCACAAGCGCAAAACTGTCTGTCAGAAACATGTATAGAGTTGGCATCATTGGACCTTGAGGGAGAAGGGCTGTAATATTGTCAAATGAGTTAACATTTAGGCTACAATGAAACACCTGAACTGAGTTCCAGTGAAAACAGTGATGGGCAGGGTTTCCCGTCTTAGAGAAAAATACACAAAAATGACCCTTGATTTTTTTTCTATTAAAAGAAATATTAAGAATAAGCCCCTTTATGAGGCTCTTTCACCTTGTTTGTTTCCCCTAGAAATTCAATGAAGGCCAAGTTGGTCGAGCAAACAATAAAAGGCTATAAAAGTGGAAAATAGCATGGCTTTGGTAAACAAAATGAAAAGGGACAGCAAGGAAGATGCCACCCTGAGGCATTCTGTCTATACAGTAATGATCACTATTTCTCTCTCTCACTTTCTCCTGTTTGTTAGGAGTCATCAGCAGATGGAAATTCAGGAGAAAAGCCTTGTGTCTTCTAAATCTAGGTGAAGCTATAGTGCTAAGAATTTATCAGATACTGCAAATTCAGTTACTCTTTTCCATAGGACAATAATACCCTACAGGATTTGCTGTATGATCTATATATGATCTTGCTGTTAACCAAGCTATAGCCATTATACTAGCTAACTGTTAGCTAATTTACTGTTGGGCTAACTGTTTGCTAGTGTAACTGTGTCCTGAGTCAGACACTTTTTTACTAACATTCTATTAACATTTCCCTTTAATTACTGGCCATGCATGCACACTGAGTGCTGCTGGTTATGCAGAGGTATTAAGTTGTTCCTGAGTTGGCCAAATCAACATCAATGCCGTCAACACATCTGGGAAAATGTGTTCATCCTTCATGATAAAATAACATGCTTCAATAACTCCAAATGATGCAGTAGAGTCTTAAGCATTGCAGTGAAAACACAGACACAATTGTTTTGCTAGCTTTTGTATATTGTATATGCCATGTATTTGAAATTTGACATGTAGATTCTTAAAGTATCTGTATGCAACATTTACTGCCACTAAATGTCCACTAGAGCACCAGACTCCAGTAAGAAAAACAGTAATTTTACCTAGCAGATCATCATAAAATATACTTCATTCAAACTCGACAAAAACAAAATAAAACTCACCAATCCCGTCTTGTTTTCACCAAAACCACTGTTTTCATAGTTTCACAATTTTTTCCAATAAAAACCTCATATGCCAACTGCTGTCTTCAACATTAATTGGAAGTAGGTTTAGCTCGCTGAATAGCTGTGCACCTACACACATTTTGCTGGATTGTTTTTGATTCTAAATAGAAACCAGTGAGTTCATAGGTCTTATGACATGATGATTTGATGTTGCATGGTTATCATTATAATCCATGAAAATATGAAGAGACATATGTATTGGATTTCCTTAAATAGAGACAGCACAGAAGATCTTTTTCCAGCCATGTCGACCAAGTGTAAATGTTTATTTTAAAAGTGATGTTTGAATATTGTTTTATTTCCATATACTTGTAGACTTGGCTCAGCAGGTCAGTCTCTCTCCGAGACATGTTTGAATTGAGAGCCTGGATTCAATTCATGTACTGTAGGAGTCTATACTGGGACAATGTGAGCAAAAAAAAAAAAGCTGTGATAAGAGAATCTGTGTCACCGTATCCAAGTAAAATAAGCAAAAAACTGGCATACTTTATTTTTGGACATGGTCATGGAATATCAGGCCTGCCCAGTGGAAAAATACCACAGTTCAAATCAAATCCAGAGGTTCACGTCTTTAGTCTTTCTAAAAGTTTGGGGAAATTTAACTTTACTTTTCCTTATGTTTGTAAAGGATTGTGTTTCGTGTGCAATAAAACACCTTTTGGGTTACTCCAATAAAATATGAAATTCTTGAATTTCTATTGCAAAGTCTGCTGGCTCGACTAAAATGATGTCTAAATAGAAGACTGTACAAGCGGACTAAGGATTTTAAATCAGACTGGTACTGCTGGTCAGCTGTGAGACACTATTTGAGGAGTTATTTTGCAAAAACAGATAGCTGCCATTCTCAAACTAAATATCCCAATACCGGTCTGATTGATATTCCCTGGAGTTCTCAATAAAAAGAAATACAAATGGAAAAATCTGTTTTCGCTAATTAACTCTTCATTTATTTCGATGCCAATGATTGTCATGTACTCACGTGCCTCCAAATCTGACAAGAATATTCTATTATTTAGTGAAAAAAACACATAACGATATGATGCTAAGTCATTTTGTCTGAAACAAAATTAAGCTTACACAGCTTTTGGGTATTTGTCAGAGGAAAGTAAACACCATTCACATTCTTTAATATGCAATAACCACAATTCATCTGGACACATCTTTTTAAAGCCAAATTATGACTATTTTCAAGCTTAGATGTTTCATTACACTTTTAAAAAGTTTAAGCTTGGTCTTTTTATCACTATTTTTTTGAGCACTTAAAGGCATTGCATTACATAAATGCTTTGAGATAGTTACCGAGAAGTTTTTTACATCAACACTATGAATTGTTATATACAGTAATGAAATGTTATCTCATGTCAGTCGCTACATTTTGGCCTTCATGCTATTTTTTTAAATGAGAATGAATTTGTTTGTAAGCTAACATTTGATCCATTATTTAACCAGTGACAATGGTAATGATAAATTAAAAATATTCAACTTTGCTGCAAATGGGGGAAACCCCTAACTACTGAAATCAATCATTCAATCAGCCCAGTGAAAGCCAGTGAGTGTGACTACGGTGAGTTAGAAAAGTAGTCTTGTGCCTGGACGCTATGGGAGGGACAATTTTCTATTCCTCCTTAAGTAAATACTACATATGCAGAGGGTATTAGTCTCCATCACAATCCCTGGTTATTAGGCAGACTGTTGCTAATGGAAGCATGGTCTTGAGTGGACGTCACAAGCACAAGGCTGAACAAAGAGGCCCTTTCTGTGGGCCAGAAGGTGCTGAAAGGCAGGGTGAGGGTGGCAGGCCTGTATGGAGCACCACTATCATGCTGGGCGTCATATACCAAAGTTCATAGACAAAGGTGAGGCATGTTATCCCCACTCTATTGCCTCAGACCTGTATTGTGGGGTAAGATCAGTTAGTGAATACTGTTGCCTGACATTTGGAGATGATGAGGAGAAGTAGCCTACTCTTTAAGTGCTCACACAACTAATGCTAATGCAGAATTTCTCTGTCTGTTTGCCAAACACTGATGTCATCTCTTTAACGGACAACAGTCACCCTTGATATTAATTTACAGTGATTATATGCATCTAACATTTCATTAAAGGTTTATAGTTGAACACAGGACGTGGTGTGTGCTGAGGAAGGCACAGAAAAGCTGCATTCCAGTTTCCTGGATTGACTGATGGGATCTGAAAGTAGACATGGCAAAGCTTTATACCTCATTGATTCTTTGTGCCGCAGTGTTTTTGCATCATATAACATCATAATTTAGACCACATGTGCCTACACATGCCCTCTTGCATAGGAAGAGGTGAATGTCTCAGACAGTTTGCGGGGAACATAAAACATAGCCCATCAAAACACTTACGTTGGGTTTCTCTAGTTTAAGAATTCAGAAAAACACAGGGTGAGGTGACTCACCCTCAGAAACTGATTCACTACCAACTCTTATTATATTAAGTTCATAGGTGGAAATCGCGGGGGGTGTTTCAATCTGGGGGTTGTCTATCATCATTGAAATCCACACTTTGTATTGTAAATAATATAATGATATATACTTTACATAATTGTGTAACTAGTAAAACAATACCAACACAGATGGGGCATAAAAATTTGTGTTTTAAGTTTGGATTGCCCTCTCCCTTGCCTCAGAGTGGCTTGATCCTCTGCCTGCTTTGCCCCTTTATGTTACCTACACACTAGTCTGGTGGGAGAGAACAGGTTTTATTCACTTTAAACAATGGATGAAGTGATTATTTTCTCATTAATACAGATGATGCTGAGTCATTAATAAATTAGTGATGACAAAAAAATTATGATAACAGATGCATTTTTCCATAAGTCCGCTATGTTAGTGATTATAACGTTACCAAGCTTGTTTGGTAGTTTGTTTAATTTAATAGCTTGTTGGATAGTAAGTCACCCACTAACACGGTGATAAGCCTATGTGTGAACTGACATTAGGCTAATATTGTAGATCTACCGTTGTGTTGGGTTTGGCTCAAGATGATAAGTGGCATTTCAATGGGCTTGCTGCAGTTGAATATCAATAGTAGGCTTTCCTCTGTGTACACATATCCTATACAATGTTGGCTGTATTATTTCTGTCCCCTTCAAAAATTGCTCTTGAGAAATGTTATGTTCATTGTCCCCCCCAACTGTTGAGATTTACCCCCCTGACTCAGCTGCTCAGCTAACACATTGTAACTACAAAGCATTGATTAACAAATACTCTAAGAAATTTATAAATGGTTGTCTCCTGTTAGGTTCTTCAACATCATGACAAAATTTAATCATGAACTGAATTTTAAGAGGGCATAACAATATTACATTATTTAATATTCTAGTGGTGTAATTAATAGTAGGTGAGAACAATACTCTGATGCAGCCTCTATAGAAAAAGAGCCAAAAGCAGGTCCCTTATTCTCATTGTTTTTCCATCACCTCTTATTGCATGTTTGATTTATCAGCTCAACAATGTTCCATCTCAACAAAGCACATATACAGTAGGTGTTTTTTATGCACATATTCAATATTTCTCCTAATTCAAAAGGATTTAATCAAAGTAGTTTAACTCAAAAAATAGTTTAACTCAAAAATATTTCACCTGCAATCTATGTCTGCCATAGCTCATTGGCATCTGTTGCTTTTAGCTCTAAATATATCTAAAAAGATGAAAATTGTGTTGAAGTCTTCTGCAACTTTAAGTTGTGCAACAAAGTAATAACACAAAGGAAACCAGAAATGAGCTTTCTGTCAGGAGAGAAATCCAAATTAAAGAAACTAGGGATCCCCTGTTACTGCATTTCCATTGGGCATGTAAAACACATAAATCATCATTGGCCATGACCTTGCCATAACCTGGCTGACCCCAGTAAATGGAGTGAAATGTGTTAATTATTTAACAATAGCTGGTTTCTCTGTCTAGTTACTCTCCATAGCAGTTGCCTCTGTGTCAATGAGAGGCAGAGCAATGGGTGGCCTTACAGTATGGCACATTTCTGAAGCTGTGAACAGGGAGGGCTGAGCGTGCTAACCAAAGGAAAGCCTCAGGCCCACGCGACAGGACCTGTGGAGCCACTTGAGTGATCCCCTAGCCACCACATACAGTCTGCCTTTTACCTCCTTGTGTGTACACAAAGGGGAACTTATCCGAGTAACCTGCTCTCTCCCTTTCACCCCGTCCCCCACCCCCCCGGTAATGAGACAGAGTCAGGTCCTGCCACTGCATAATAAAAACCTGCCTCCATTGCCAAACTATCACAGCAGGCCGGGAAGGAGAGATCATCTAAAATCAATCCAACAGAAGATGGGTGACCTGATACTGCAGAGCAAGCAGCAGTATGAAGCACAAAGGGGGTGACTGTCTTCCATCTCTCATGCAGAGTAGGAGCAATAGAGCTCCACATGGTTCTGTTCATTATTAAAAGGAAAGTTAAACTGCTGGTCAGGCAATAATGTTTCACATTATAAAGTGCACTTCTCTATGCATACGAGAAATATAATGAGATCTAAATCTAGATCTGGTTAGTGGTCAAGTCTTTTCATCAGTAAACGCACATCCTGGTTAAGAGAGAATACATACATAGGTTAACACACGGCCCTGACCAATGGATACTTCTCTCATCTCAGACATGCAGCCTGAAGCCTGAAATCCATCTCTCTCTTTGTGTCTGATCTCCACCAGCCACGTGTGCTGGATCTGTCACCAGTAGAGAGTAATGTAAAATGTTACGTTTCCTCTGGCAGTGCCTTAACAACACAGAAGCATGGAGGCCACACACAGCTCCCAGAGATCCTGTGATGAGAGTAAATAAACCAGGGGAGCCATCCCTGACACCATGTGTGGCTACGTACAGTGCAGACTGGTGGGAAAACAAAGTTGGGTCAAGCATGATTAACAGCTCACCTTTTTCTTAGGTTGTGTGTGGCGGACCCAAAGCTTGATCTAATGACATCCCTGTAAAATGACCAAATTAATATGAGAAATCTTAATATTTTTAATAATCATGTACAGAGAGCTAAAAAAAAAAGTGAATTGAAAATGTTCCTCCATTTGGTACCTTATTGGATGTTTGTCTTGATATAATTCTCACCCAGAGCAAAATGCAAAGTGATTTTCAGTACTCATAATGAAATAGTGTTGATTTAAGTATACACATTTTTTAAGACTGTTTTTTAAGGTTGTTGTTGTATTTAACCAACAAAGAATTACCCAAGATATTTTTCAATTGATAATATGGGCATATGCATACAATTTGATTTGGCAGGTTTGTTACATAACGGTCAAAAATTGCCTCCAAATTAAATATCCAAATAGTTTACTACTACTACTAGAATGACACATAGAAGCCTTTTCTGATCTGACGGCCTTCTCAACAGGATAATACCATCAGTGCTATTCCAAAACCATTAAAAATCACTGTAACAATGCTATGGTTAAGCTTAGGTTTAGGCACAAAAACAAAACCAAGTCAGTAAGGGTTAGGGGAAACATCATGGTTTGGGTTAAAACTTCTTTAAGGTTAGGGTACCTTCGTTGTCATGGTTATAGTAACAAACACTTGGTTACGGTTAGGGAATAATCATGGTCATGCTTTAAAAAAAACAGTGTTGACTGTCTGTTGGAAACAGGAAATGAACAGTGGTCTCCCGTCTGATGTTTTGTTGACCCAACCATCCACTCCGTCCTCCTCCCTATGGAGACTCTATAACAACCTCACTTCCTCCTATGCTACTAATTACTACTGCCACTAGAGGGCTTTGTCACTTGGACTTAAAAATATATCGCGCTTGGAGCTTAAACCAAAGATGCTGTCGTTTTTTTTGGGAAATCTGTCAGACCTCTTTTTGCTTCTTCAGTACCTTGGTAATTTGTTCAATAAATTACTGAGGAATGCCTAGAGCAGGGCCTGGAGTCTTCATGGAGCCTCAAGCTGTTAGTCTGATGTATTTACGACTAGGCTAATGCTAGTATTAGTGTTTCCATTATCTTTTGCTGTGGAGTTAAAGGCACAACAAGTGTGATGGCGCATTAGATTTATCTAGCAAATTGTGTAATGGGAGAATGTTAGGAGTTGGACAGCTCTGGTCTTGACAATTAAGTTTAGCCATAAATGTATTACTGTATTAAATGTATTAGCTTGAAGATTCAGGTTTAAATGAATGCCCGTGGCTCAGATCTGAGTCAGATGTTTAGGGGGTACTCAAGCAAGTGCCAATCAAGACAGATTGTTTATTCAAGAAAAGCCTGTAAACATGCACCCGAGTTCAGTACCTCTGCAGGTTCTCTGTGAATGTCACAAGGTGCCGAGGAGCATTCACCGTACCGTATTCCAGAGCAAAGCAAGCCATCGTCATCAGGATTGAGAGTGACAATGCTGACATTTCAACGGCTATACACTCTGAAACGCACATGCCTAATCTGTATTCCTAAGCAGGATTTGCCTCCAAATTGCTCCATTGCCTGTGGTCCTTCTGTTTGTTGTTGCCCAATGCCTCACATAGACTTTAAATAAACACAGCTTTGATAAGCTATGGACCAGACAGCAACCTCTGACCCATAGCAGTTCCGATCGGGGTTCTGGGACATGAGGTTCACCAGGTGACACTAGCATAGGTTTAAATTAGCTGCCCTTTTTGACAGAGGGAGTATTATAAACACTGCGAGTGGATGAGGGAGTGTTGGTAGGAAATTGACTTTGTCCAGAGTGTGTTGACCAAGAGGAGAGCAGAGGTTAAGAGGTACCTGGCCCAAACGAGACTTCTTAGCATGATTTTCCCATCTAATGGACATTCATGAATAGGATTAGGATCAATTTACAGCCAATCTTTATCTAACTAATCCCAAAACAATCACTATCAAAATTTGAAAAGCTTTTATTTTCAATTGTACTCTACTGTTTGAATGAACTGCAATGCCGATATGTTTTTTTAGATCACTTCAACAAACTGTATCATGTCATTGTACCATAGACCTTTACTAATTTCCTACTCTCACTGAACTTATTCTTCATCTCCCTAAAAGTGTGCATATACACACATTTTAAAATTAAAACAGTTTCCCAACATGTCTCAAGGTAAATTCAGGAGAATAATTTTAAATTATATAAATATTTCCCTCTGCAGAATAAGGGTCCTTGGCTTATTTGTAGTGGACGTGGCCATAAGTGCAGCCAGCCAGTGGCATTCTGAGGCCTCTTTGTAGGTTGTCGAACATGCACCAAACCACAAATTATCATTGGAGCAGGACAGGCCTCCTGCACCATATCCAGCCCCAGCCCTGCCTCCTCGAAAGCTTGGGATTTATGGCATGGGTCCAAATAAACATGTCTGACCTTTCTGGCAGAGAAGAGCTGTGGCTGAGCATGCATCTGAGAGAATCATCCCTCACACCTCTATGAGTGATGTAGCCTGCTGCCAAGGAATACAGCCGTACACTTTCTTAAATCAATCTTTAAAAATTCATTTATGTAAGCATACGTGATGTTCAGTATCTCTCCTTGGCCCTATCTCTCTTGTTTTTAGCCTTCCTTTCCTTTTGCCACCTCCCGTTCTCTCCAGGTCTTTGCTTAATTCAGTAAATTTTTTTCATGGTAAATGAGGTGTGCTGTAAAGTCAACATTGCTTAGAAATGTTTACTTTTGTCTGTATAATTTCTGGTCTGTACAGTAGTCACACTTATGCAGGTAGAGTGCTGAGTGGAAATCTTTCCAGTGGTTCTTCGTCATTTGTAACCATCTACCAGGGTGGGATTGCTCATTTTAATAATCCCTTGCCCGTTGAAGAAATAAGGGGCATTTCTGCTTCAACTCGTGGTTTTGCAAGTTTTTTTTTACAGACCATTAATAACAGGATGTCAGAAGGTACTCTGTATATTAATTACTGTTCATATATTTATGCAGTTAATGCTCTACAAAGCAGAAATTTAGGATTTTCTTGTAATGCTGAGTATTTTAAAAAATATAAAAAATTATACTGTTCTATTCTCTACTTTCACCAAAACATAAACTCAGCTCCCATTGCAAGCTGTTGTGTTGAGAAAGCTATGACCACCATCATGGTACATGAGTCACTATAGCATCTCACTGTAAGGAAAATGGATGTGTGGGTCTGTATGAGTGTATTATAACAGTACAGTATTGTGTCTGGGGTCTGCCTTAATCTTTTAACACCATAAACTTAAAATGGCTAATCTCTGATACCGACAAATGCAAACCTTGTACGGTATCTGCTTTAAACTGTGGGAACTATTTTCCATACCTAAATGTGCTACCATGCTTTTAAGGTTTGCGCTTTTTGTACCACACGGTTTTACCAGCATGCTGTAGGCAGTGCTAGCCTATAAGTCAGTGTGCACCAGCCAGCACTAAGATTCTGCTTTTGGCATGCTGTGTTGATGACATCAGTAATTTGTCACTCTGCAGACACACTGTGATTTATGACTTTTCCCATGCAGCAAAACGTGCCCTTGCTGTTTCTTTATTACATTTAAAACATATTACTGTAAAATAGGGAGATTACTGCATAATACATGCTTGGAAAAGAGCTGCAGGTTGAGCAAATATGGTATGTTTTATACTAATAAAGTAGCTGGGTTATGGGCAAATGTTTACATTATTTTACAGCTTGCCTTGAGGAGGGAAAAGATTTCCATTCATAACCAGGGTGATGAATGTGAGTAATTACCTTGTATTGTAAGCAATATACTTCACCCCCTAAAGCTTCACACTGTTTTATAATTTGAATTTCACACTCAGAGACTAATGCCTCTAATTAAATTGATCTACTTTTAATGCAGTTCACTCCCTCTTGTTTTTAAGTTTGAGTTTTTGTGTTCCAGTCAATTTTCTATATTTGAAGATGGATGTTAATTAATTTATTTTAGTTTTGCTGTAGCTTAGTTTTGATGTGTAAGGTGTGTGGGAGCAGTTTACACCAGACCACCAGGAATTCAACTTGCCTCTCCCTTCCCTTTGTGGATGCTACTGTGTGATGAGAGATACACAAAAAATGGGAGGTAGATTGAGGTAAAAGGATATCGAGTTATATCAAATGGACCTTTTAGGATCAGTAATTACCCAAACTGGCACTGGGACTGGGACTGGGAATTTGAGCACTGATGGACAACCTGCATGTCAGGCAATGGGCAGTTTTTGTATATTTGAGGGCACTCTGGGTGCTGACATGTCATGTCTATCAACTCTAACATGGTTGTCAGCACAGAGCACACCATCCCTGCCAGCCTGTTCTCTCCGACAGCTTGCACATATTGTAAAATATCAGCAGATTCAAGGGACAAGGAACTATAGAGCAGACAAAGATGTCTTTTAGCTTATATTGACACACACTCAGTTAGATTGCATTTAAGTAAAGTGCTGAAGGATCATTACCACCAGGGATATAAATCAAATAAATGGTGTACGGTGATACATGTGGATCCTGCTTGAGGATGTTTATGTGTGGATACTGATTATTTATGTGTTAGCATTTTCATGTTGAGGTAAGGATACCCTGTCAGTTAACAACAAAGTGAAAAATAATCTGGAAGGTACAAGTCATGTGTATAACAACCTTTTAAGAGGATGTATAAAAAACACTTTCTATAAGGCATTTCAAAACAGTCTAGAACACATCATGTATGGTATTACAGTAGACGGGCACCCTGGAAGTGGAGGCCTATAAGGTGCTGATAGGGAGAATGAGTTGTACAGTTGTCAGCGCTGGATTGATTAGAGCCGAGGGAGCATCAGTGTTGATGCTGAAGGGGTTAACGTCAGCTCTGAGGGCAGGAGGCAGTCTTTACTGGGAGTCCCATCACTGTAGTCAGTCTGGGGGTTGTTAGAAGTGTTCATTAATCATAGTCCTAATTTGTTTTCACACTACTGTGCTGACACAGATTGAATATTATTATAGTGGGAATTTCAATGGTTAGAGGTGTCATTGTAGTGCATGCAAAGGACCCAGTGAGGCTGTCCCACTGTTACATGCGTTGGCAGGTAGAGGTAGGTGTCAATGTGGACCTGTGAGCCCTCACTTGTGTTCATGTCAATTTGTGGAAAAAGTATAAATTCAACCTTAAACGTAGTAAATGTTGCCATTTCTCACAACACTTGCAGTTAAATAATACGTTATTTTATTATATATATTTTAGCAGTAAATTCAGTTGTTTTAAAGATATCATAGTTCTATGTTACCTCGTGTAAATTTACATGAAAAATTTACTTAAATAATTTGAAAAGATCTTTCACACCTATCCTGTTTTTTGAGTGTGTAAGCCACATGTTAAAACACACGTGTGCACATAGACAAGTGTGTTACCTGTTTAACCAAATGTATTAGCATGATTCCCATGGGGACCTGAGCTAGACTTCATAATGTCAAAGGGCATTTTACCATGAAAGCTCACCTTTTTTAACGGTGTACCAAGTCTTGACAAAACTGCATATCATTAATATTAATAAGTTTCACAATTTTACAGATTAATTCATGTAATTGCTATCATGGTAAGCAAATGCCTGTGATTGTCTTAAACAATACTAAAAATTTTACCACTCAGCCTCCAGATTTGACAAATTTACCATTTCACTATGGGTCAAAAAGGTAGTATCAAGTGCTTTATTACAAAATCTTCTTTGGAGAATGGCTTCATAACTTAACAGCGGATTGTCTGGGCTAGTTTC
This sequence comes from Coreoperca whiteheadi, assembly GCA_011952105.1. NCBI lineage: Eukaryota > Metazoa > Chordata > Actinopteri > Centrarchiformes > Sinipercidae > Coreoperca > Coreoperca whiteheadi. The sequence goes on from CM022470.1 coordinate 10,991,822, forward strand.
TTTCCTGTTATGTTAATAATGACGTTTTGCATTGAACAAATGTACTGACCTAGGAGTGAAACCAAGGATAACACTCCACATCTCCTCCCCTATGTGTTTTAGGAGTTGGCTTAGCTCAGTGAAGTAGAGCCACAGCCTCATCCATCAGAGAGGCCATACGTTAAGTCAGTTGATCATTACAGCATCTGAGGAAATGTCTTAACCGAGCTCAATTAAAAGGGTCAACCCACTGAAGAGAAAAAGCAATGTACTGTAGCAAGTTATCTTATAATTTCTATTTTTCTTCTTTTTATTTTGGAAATGCAGTGTTCAGTGTTGCAAAAGAAAGTTGAAAACTCACAGTGACTAACTTAAGGTTTATAAATCACCAGGACAATGACATTATGTTTATTTATTGTATACATTGCATTTTATTTTGATGGGTATTTAATATGTGTCAACTAATTAAATAAATGGAAGCGGTTCTGATTTTTGTACAGTCTATTGAAAAATTAAACATTGAATATTGAATAAACCAGCAATATTAAAATAAAATATTTATAATTTATTGAGTGCACACTAACATTTGTTGTTATACTCTATACTGTATCTTTATGTGCAGACAAGGTGTAGCAAACTAGATACATAAACACAATTATGTCTAGGTATCTTATTATAGCATATACCTGTTTTGTTCACGCTAATAGAATAGGCTTTGTATTCTAAAATTCATTTTAATCTTTCATAACCACTGTATGACAAATATATTAATGAATTAACTTTATGAGTTCATATCAAAGGTATCATCAAAGTATCATTCAAAGTATCCAGAGTTGTGGGATATTATAAATACTTAATTGAAACATCACATTCCATATTTACACTATTTTTGAGATCTCAGCCATTTGTAAGGCATTTAATATTGTTTGCTTATTTTTTCATATCCACATAAATATCCTTTTCACTTAAGGCTGTGGAAGTAAAGAAAGAGTTGAGAAAGTGAAAGACCTTATTGTTTCTCTTCACCAGTAGCAGATAAGGCTAATGGTTGCTATGGAAACTCAGACAAATGGAGCCAGAATCCAATTTTGGGAAACCACAGAGTCAACATGAACGCGTGCTACGGTTGGGAGGGAATCAAAAAAAGTTGTGATTATGCAGGCCATAATCAGAAGTCAAAATATATAAACTAAAAGCCTGTGGATAGAGTGGCACATCACCATTAATTTCCATCAGGTAAACTACCATCATGGGGCACAGGCGGAGGCAAGATGACACATTTACAGTACATATAATGTGGGACTGTCACTACTGCAGAAACCATATCCTTTTATTTATCCAAGGCAAGGCCAAATTTTGCAATGGTTACGTGCTTCCTTTAAATGTTTTAAATCAACCACATCTTTTGGAGTGGAGACATTAAGCTAATATCTTCATAGTCCCACCAACGTCTGACAGAAACTGAAAGGCAGTGTAAGACTGGCAGGATGTAAGACTGTGGAAACATTAAAGCACAAGGTGGTTTTTTATCTTGTTTTAAGAAACTGTAGCCAACTTGTTACCTTATGCAATTTTCAAAATGAACTTTCATTCATATTCACACAACTTCACAAAAAATGACTTAAATGCTGTAGTTTTATATATAGTTTATGATGTTTTTAACTCTAATCTAATATATGTATTCTAATACATCTAAGACACAACATAAAACCAATGGTGGCCACATCGGGTTTCATGAACAGTACATCAGTATTTTTCTAACCCTTACCAGTTTTAAATAGGAAGGCCTGGTTTATCAGTCAATGATATTAATCTCACCAAAAGTATGAAAAGAGCTTCAACATTCAACACATCACACTGTACAGTATATGTGAAAATATATTTCAGTGTGGGCAGCTCTGCATGAGAATCCCTCTGATTTTCTTATCTATCTGTGATTAGGGTACAGTGAGCTGACATTAAACAGGCTGCTGTGGCCAAATTTTGCCTAACCAGCCACAAGTCTGAAGAGCAGTTAGACTCCAATAAACCCAAGCCAAATTGATTTCCTTGGTTGCATCACATGTCGCATACGATGTAAATATTTAGCATGTGCCTTGCATGATTGTGGCTTTTTCCAGTATGGTCTTCCTGTCCCATAAGCAGCCTTGTCATAATAAACTGGATTGTTAGTAGAAATCATCAAATCAGAAGAAGGTTTGGACACTTTTCTCTCATGCAACATGATCAGAGTCCTGGATAAAAATTGATGGATTAAGAAGAAATTACCTAAAAACACAAGACGATAAAAATAATATTAAAAGACAATTCCAGGTACCAGGATGTGTCTTGTATCTGACTGAGACTAGCTTTCAAATTGCAATTAAGTAACAATAATCTGATGAACTATGATTAATCTAATGATTTCTTCTTAAACTGAAATAATGGGTCTATAGAAATATTTAATATCTAACTACTTTCGAACTTACATGATAAAGTCTGAAACCTCAGAAAGGTCAACGGCTACAAAATTTACAAACAATCATAGTCATGAAACATACCACAGATGCCATGGTAATGTCATTATCAGTACACATTGATTAGGAAACAAAGTTAGAAAAACAGCACAATATAACAAAATGCTGATGTATAAAATAAAATAAAATGTGACCTGATAAGCAGAAACCTTAGTCTAACTTGTGGTAACCAGAAACCAAAGATCTCAGGTACCTTTAAAGGCTAATCATTTGCAAAGAGAGGAAACATGACAAATGGGGCACACGTCAGTGACCAAACCAGTCATTATAGCTTGTTAGAATTGATAGTGAGGGCGTTTTTTTTCAGTCTGGAGAAAAGTCATTTACACTGCCAGTTTTAGCACGGGTGACTCCCGCCATTGGTGTGGTACCTGTCCAAGAACAACTTGTCTGAGGTCGCTGCTGAGCCAGAGTCTGACACAGTGATTATAGGTGGTGCTCTGGGTGAGGAAAGCTGTGGTTTCGTGCTGAATATCTGAGAAATCCATTGTGAGCTTCACCTTTTCTGAGGTAAAGCTTGACTGAATTATTAGCCAGAGAGGAAGCGAGCAAGTCCCCGGTCTGTTAGCAGGAGCTATATCTCAGCCATACTGCAGTGTGGATAGCCCTGGGTGTTATACCCTAACATATGTGTTATGCATTTTCAAAGTGTGTTGATCAGATCAGATCAGTGTGTTGAACAGATGATACCGGATTAAGTCTAAAACAAGCTGACTATATTTGTTGAAATGGGTAATTGTGTACAAAGATTTACATGAGTGAAAGGATGGGAAGTGAAAGGGTGATCGACACTCTAGATGTCACTCACTTTGCTTCATTGCTAAGGGACCTTTAAGGGGAAATAAACCATAATCCACACTCCAATGGAGCCATTGTGTATGGCAGTGCTTACCTCATTTGTACCAGGAGAGACCCTCCCAGCAATTCTCCATGATGGAGGGATTGAGATGTGGGGAGTGCCTGTAGGTTTGGAAAAACTATATCTTTCTATCTGAAGAGCCATAATGTCAAGCACGTTACAGTCCATCAGCTGGATACCTGCCACAAATAACTTCTACCAAGAGGGCTCCGGGGAGCTGTATCACAAACTTTAAGGTTCTTTTTTCCTCTTTCCAGACAGAACTGCCTTATGACATGCTACAGCAGACTGACGCAAAAATCATACTCTTGACATGTTGCATCGTTTTTGTGTGGTGGGTGTAAGGGTGGCCTGACATACGTGTGGCATGTTTTGGGGAGAAAACAGTAAGCGTGATGCGTGTACGGATTGTCATGACGTGTTTTGTGCTGCTCAAGACACATTGTAAACTCTATCATTCACCCAATAAATCCTGCTGGAGGGAAAACACAACACAAGATATGGCTGTTTAATGATCGTCAGCTGAGGTGGAGGTGTAGTGGAGTGGACTGAGCCTGAATGGGTTCAGCGAGAGAGTGGGGGTGTAATCCACTGGGACTATATACGCTCAGCATGGAGAGTACCAGCCTACATGGGGGTAGACACAAGGCCCTAGTCACAAGGGGTTAATTGTAGGTGTTTAAAGAGCACATGTCGTTAAAGAGCTGGTGGGTGGAAAGAGTTCTATTTATACATGGCAGAAGTAATGAGGTGAAATTACTCTGTCCGACAGAGATGGGATGTGACCACAGCAGGCTGGTGGAGACTCTCCTGCCCTGGCTCGGACTCCTGAGAATGTTTTCAGTCCAAATAAGGCCACTGAAACGTAAGCTTGCTAATTAATTCCCATTTACATACAGCCAGCTGTGGTTTCCATTGCGCCCTAAAGCCCAGGCGCCCTGTCACAGCAGCAGGCGATTGATTGACTAATTAATGATTCCCCAGATGCAACAATTAAATTGAAATTAACTTAATAGGCCTCAGATGGTATTATGCCGCTGAAATGTTTTCATTACTCATGTTTACTTGATAACACATATAAACACAGGCATACATGGCAAGGAATCACACAAGCAACTTGAAGGCTTTGACATGGTTTAGGTTTTTTATTCTGGAGCCTTGTTCAGTTTTAAACGTAGAGTTTTATTGAGGGAGGTATACTTGTCTAACTCTTTGCTTTACATAAACCTGTGTGTTTATAGCACTGTAGCTGTGCTGTGAAAAAGTAATTTGAGATTGATTAAGTGCAAATATCCCTAGAGTGATTAAACAAGCAGTCCTTGGTCCACTAGAGGGAGCAACTCCATAGGGATCAGAGACAGAAGACATGAATACATGACACTGTTTGATATTGTACCAGTCCGCTCCCGCTGTAACAGCAAGGCTCTTGTTACTCCGACCTCAGATTTGAAAATGTAACACAGTGATGTAATTCTACATATTTTAACCAAATGGTTGTTTTAGGGATGCATTTAAAAAGTTGCTCTCTCCTCAATTAATAGAATAAACAACACACATGATGTGTACTTTACTGGTCAGTAAGGTGTGGTCCCTGGCCAGGGTCTGTGGCGCGTTCTGTGCTACGTTTTTGATGGACACTGGATGGAATGCAGCCTGGGGATGTCCACAGGGAAGAGTTTGTGGTTGCCAGAATCTGATCATTGGGAAGGCACATGTTACCAAAGAAAAAAGAAAACAGCAAACTGAGCAACCTGCCAAAATCATCATGCAATTTCTGGAGCAGTCTAAAATGCCAGGGGAAGCCGGATCTCCTTCCCTTGCTTGATAGTTTTCTTAAGTTACTGCTCAACTTCCTTTAAATCTCTCTTAAGCAGCATTTTTTCCCAACTGAGTTTTAATGAGTGAAGAAAATAGAGAAATAGCAGAACACTCGAGAGAAGTGAGAGTTTGCTAAGGTTGTGGTTAATAGACACATACAGCAATGAAATGTCTGTCATTCATACAGCGTTTTCCCCTGGCACTCAGGTTTCATGGCCTGAAAACAGCATTTGTCCATATTAGTGAGGGCCCAGTTTTTACCCTTCCTGTCTGCCTGCTGGTAAAGGAGAGAGGCCAGAGCGCTATGGCATGACGGTCAGTGGCACCCACCCTGCATTTCCATCGGCGCCTGCTGTCCTCGCCAAGGCAGAAAAAGGTGAGATGGCTGATATATACTCTCTCACACAGAAGGCCATCAAAAATAAGTAAGAGGCCACCTCAGTCTGGATTGGTATACTTTCAGAAAGCAGAATGTGGATTAAATCTTATGGACAAGCAGCATCCTGGCTTTAGTAGGAATGTGAACTCTGAGTCAATAGTAACAGCTAATACAGTCTCCTCCACTATGAAATACTTGTAATGCTTTGGCCAATACACTCAAAGTTTAAAACGTTACCTAGCATGGCACATTATTTGCCTTTGTAACACTGTAGCAGAGGAGAATAAATAAAACTCATCAACATTAGTGACATGCTTGCAGTTGGCTCGCTCAGTGTTGATAGTTAAAACGTCACGAGTTGGATACGTATTTCATTACGTGTGCTTTTGATTTAAGCACAAGAAGAGTGGTCTGCCTCAGGCAAACCCACACAAAACGGTGATTCACTGCCTTTGTGTAAATATTCTTTTTGGCTCTTGTCTTTTGGTTGCCTCTCTATATGACTTTTCCAGAGTAAGGGTGACCTGCCGTGGTCATATAGGGCCTGTCTGGGCCTGCCTCGCTTCATTAATTCATTTTAACTTCACAGACAAAAACAGTTATAGTTATTTGTTATAATAACTAGTTATATGTTATAATTAGACAGTTTATATACTTTATACACTATGACATAATGTCATCCTAAAACCTTAAACTAAAAGGTTAACATAACTATTCTGCTTGTGATTTCTGAAATAAACGTGAACTATAATAAACTTACTATAATTCCCAGATATTTTATGAATGTTGAAGCTTGCTTTAAAGCTGTGTGTTCTTATGTAAATTATTATGTCACTCTCTGCAATTACCATAAACCTCAATTAAGTCTCAATTAAGAATTTTGATTTGCTTTGAAGTGAAGCCCAGCAGCTGAACCATAATCACGATTAAAGATTAAAAACATAACAACATCAGTCACCTTTGTCTTGGCATATGATAAGCTGCTTGGTAAAGGAAAAGTATTGACACACCTAAATACATTTAATAACTGTGTACAGGTTCTTAGTCTGGGTCACATCCTGAAAACTGTCATTCAGATTTTGTAACAACTTAAGATGGATGTTCTTTCTGTCTTGGAGAGGGGAGTAAAGTTATTTTCTTTTGTAATTCTAAGAAGATTTTGAGACCAATGTTGAAATAAATGTTTTAAGTTCATGTACTTTGTGGAGAGTTACTGATTAAAATTAAATTAAAAAAACAGACAAAGGGAAACAAAAAGCAGAAAATTAAATACAAAAAACAGACAAAGGGAAACAAAAAGCAGAACAAGTTACAGGTAAGGTTGCATGGCTTGGATTTGATGTTTTAAAGCAAATGGAAGCACCTGAATGTGTCACCAGTATTTAAAGAGCAATTTTAACCTTAAACAACACGCATCTGCTAATAGTTAATAAATGAGAATGATGCAATCCACATTAAACTGAGTTGAGAGTTCAGAGGCCTGCATCTGCTGATAGCTATTGGTATTACAATTGCTCTAAAAACTCTTTATTAGAAAGTCTGTACTTTTGCAACATCAAACTGAAATTTGTAATGGACCTGACTGTATCAGTGGCCATTTTTTCAAATCCTGACCTGATCTTTAATGACTTGTCAGGCCTTAAAAAGAAGCATCCTGAGGTCATCACATTTGACAACAATCATAATTCATTGTTCTGCAGATGGGCTGCATTTATTTAGACAGAAAGAAGTTGTGAATATTAAAACTGAATCAAGGGCTGAAGTTTTATAGCAGTAACTCCAATATAAGTCTAACACACAGCCCATTGCCCCTTTTTCAACCTGTAAGCAGCTATGGCTATGGCTGCAGAGGAAAAACTCATCAACATATCAGACAATTAAGCCACATTTCATCAACACCAATCCCAACAGGAGTGATGGAGCTATGTTTGCTGCGTTTTGTTCCTACAGTGGCCTTTTGATGGGAATCACAGGTCATGGTTAGGCAGCTGCTGGAGAGATCATCGTCTGCGTTTGCATGGCACCCGCTGAGAGGCCCGAGCACCATGGGAGAGCTCTCCCAGATCATTTCCATAAATATGAGTAATGTGCCCCTTTTCCACTTTGGTGTAGGTCCCTCAGGGAGGACGTGGGGATAAATGCATACGCCGTGACATCCGCAGACCAATAAGTTATCCGCAAATGTGCTTCCGGATTTACAGAGATTTGTTTATTGCAGTTTAGTAGCAACGACCAACATTTTAATGAGGACAGGATTTGACCCCCTGAATGGTAATAGCTGCCTTATGAAAAAAAAACATGGCTGGATGTGTTAAAGAGAAAATAATTCATATGCTCAAAATCTGCTATGTTGTCATGGTTTTGAGTTGTGTTGGGTTATTTCCTGTTTGATTTTGATGAGAGTTGACCCTCATGTGTCTGGTGTAGATTTACTTCCTGTTTGTGTTTAGTTTGCTTACTGTTATTGGTTTCACCTATGTCTCCCCTATTTGAGTTTATTTAGTTATTTGGATTTTGCCTGTCCTCTGTTAAAATGTTCTTCTGCTGTGAGTTTCCGTTGCCTGCCTACTGGGGCAACTGTGGCGACTGTGGCTCAGGAGGTAATCCCAGGGTTGGCGGTTCAATCCCTGGCTCCTTCTGTCCATGTGTCGAAGTGTCCCAATGAGCAGGCCAGCACCTTAAATGGCATCTCCACTGCCAACGATGGGTTAATGAGAGGCAAAATGGTAAAGCACTTTGTCCGATAAGGTAGAAAAGCGCTATATAAATGCCTTTTACTATTGTTGTCCAGTGTAAACCATTTTTGTTCATTAAATATGAATATGCATTAGTTTAGCTGCTAGTCTGCGTTTGGGTCCGATTCCTGTTTCCCGGCTTGATCAAGTGTGACATATGTTTAAGCCATTACCTCTAGCATATGGTGTCGTACATATAGGCACACACAGGTGAGCATCAGGTGGATACTCTGGATGGCATTATTCTATTCTACAGCAAGTGATCACATCTTCAAAACTTGGATATCATATTTATGTGTAAAATGATGTATGACAAAAGAAAAAGATAGAATATAATAGCACCTGCAAATTTAGCAACCACTAAGGTAAACAATTCAACAACTCAATTTTAAAACCAGTGAGTCCTTTTCCCCTAACTCTGGAAGTCCACAAACGTGAATTATTTGTAGTCCTTTCTTTCTAGTTTTTATTTTCTCTAAACACTAATAAAATAGATACTCCAGTGTTATGGTCCATTTCGTTTAAGACTGTTTTATGCTTTGGCTAATGTCCCACTGTAAACCTTATATACTGTTCCTGCTTTAGGCACAATTAAATTCATACAGAAAGGTCTGCATGGGTCAGGGGACAGCTTGTCAAAAATCAAAAGAAGCTCTAAAACCAAATGCGTCTGCCAGTGTTGTCGAGAGGCAAAGAGAGGGATGGTAATAATGTTTTATCATTGGACAGGAAGGAAAAGAGCATAAAAACAGTAAAAAACACAGCTATCTAAGGCTTAGCCTCCCTATGATAAAGTGGTATTTTGTTTTGCTTACTATTTCACATAATAATGTGTTAACACAATACAGCAAACATCTTTGTAAAGAAAATGTATCTTGGCTTAAAACTACTTCATTGCCGTTTGTTGATAAAACAAGACTAAATAAATGTTGCTCTTCTTTAATGGCAATACTGTATGTATATTCACTTTAAATGGCCAATGAACAGCTGAAATGAAACCAAAACTCAGTTTCAAGTTTTAGAATGGATTTGGAAACCTAATTTCTTAAGTAATTAGATAATATTCAGTGCAAGAAAGTGGGAGAAATAATGACAATATTCGACTTACAAACAAAAGCGGAAGACTATATTTTAAAATCATGAAATAAAAGGAGAGCAATTCATTCTGTCAGGGTTTAAATGAACAAAAAATAAAATGGGCTTTATATGTTTCAAGAAGCACTTCAGCTCCCAAACTTCGTGTCACCCCATTCCAGCTACAGTCATTACAGATGCTTTTCCCTATGGGAACAGTAGGGTCAAGACCTCCTGTGCTTGTGATGGTTTATACTGACTAAACACAGCATACATTTATTCCTCCAGACAAGAAAATATTTAAGTTGATTTTGGGTTATTGTTCTTTTAGATGTAATTTTTAATTCTGTGCTCACCCCCCCCCCCCCCCCCCCCCCCCCCCCCCCCCCCCCCCCCCCCCCCCCATCTCTTCTACACACACTGTAAGTTCAACTGAGCTCGGGACATTAAATCAAACTCCTCTGAGGAAACCATTTATAAAAGCCTGACATCTGGCTTCCTTTTTCTGATTGCTGATTACACCTCAGAGTTTTTGAATGCAGCTTTGCTAGTCACCTCAGGACCAGCAAGATCAACAAGATCCTCCAAGCTGTAAATTAACCACATACATTATCTGTGGCCCCAAATGTGATCGGCTGATCACCATCTTCTCTTTGCAGCAGGCGATGTGAGGCCTCCTATCCTGGAAATGATGAAAGAGAAGAAAGCTCGTAATGGCTTTACCAGCGTGCTGAATCCCTGCCTTGGCTAATATTAAATCACTGCTTATATTTCTTACAGCTGGCTAAGCCTTGAATGGCAACTTAGACAGAAGTCCCAAACCAGTGCCGAACAAAAATATGGATTATACCTCAAAATAAGCCAACATTAGTCTCTACTGTGCATCAGCATGTGCTTGAATGGACACATTAATATTGCTGTATGCCCTTAGTTTGAGTAACGCTAAGGACATGACTGCATATCACATGCCAGGGTAAGGAATTTTTTACTTTAATGCGGTGGCCCTTCAGAGGTCAACTTTTAAGCGTGACATGCAAAGAACAAAAAGCAATAGTCCCAGGGCTGTTTTAGGACTTAGGATCTGCAAATGAAGTGTATCAATGGTAACATAAATCAGATTGATTGAATTTTAATAGCAGCATCTCCTCCTCTCACAAAGTTAAAGATGAATCCACATGCTCACAATGTACTTTGTGTAGGTAGGTCAGCGAACATACCTGAGACAAGATAAAGTATTGTAAACACCTGAAGTATTACATTATTTCAAAATGTCTGAACGAGCTATCTTTTCATATTTTTAATAGATCATATTTGTTATTTCTCCATCAACCAGAAACGCATTTTTCATTTGATGTAATGTAAAGTCTGCCCACAGTTTCTATTGTGCAATTTTGCCATCAAACTACTGCTATTACAAAACAATTTTTGCGTTGGAAACCATATTTTTCTTCATGTGGTTTTAATTATCTGATATTACGATACTAAATTTCAGTTGACCAAACTCACAGGTTTGCCCTGCCGTCTTACGACTTAGAAGCTCTTTCTTCTTCAGCTCTAAATGCTGTATGTTCCATCCTTGCCCTACTCTGAAAAAACATGTAAAAAGAAATAGGTAAAAGGCCTCTTTCGTCAGTAACTGATAGGTGCTTGTTTTGGTTCAGTGGCCTTGTGTCGCTCTTGCCACTATGCGTTAGGAATATATCAGAGCTGGAGTGGTGTGTGAAGGTGGGGAGATGGTGGAAAGAAGTGTGTCATGACCAGAGAGAGTGACAGATATGCCATACTTGTCAGGATGACTAATAGCCCAGGGCAACAGGTCTCACTGTGGGGTGTGAACAATCAGTCAGGCCTCAGGTTGTAGCCTGACAGCCGGCCACATGACTTGGATGCAAGTTGGTCACCTGCACTTTGTATATTCTTAACAAGACCTTTGTCTCAACAAGCTTTAACCAACTGGTTTCACATTTTCAACTATATAAGATAACTTTGTTCCCAGGTTTTAACCATGCTTCACACTACATGCATGTTTCTTTAATAAAGTTAATAACAACTAGGTTAAATTAGGAATCGTGAAAACTAAAAATGGCTTTCAAAACAATTTGCCAATAACATGAAATGAAAGACGCGTAACGCTTCAGATCAAATCACATGGATCATTTAATCTTTTTGCTTCAGCTGAGAATCTTTATTTGACAAGTCAGCTCAGAAGGCAGTTCATCAATTCTGAGTGACATTTACACTCCCACTCACCCATAGGGGGAAAAAAAGAGAAACATGCCTGCTCAACACACTGCAACAGTATCCCTTTTACATTTTCAGAAAGTCATGGTAGTACTCTGCATATAGTAGCCGCCAGATGTATTACATTATGTATAATCTAGTAATCATGTTGTTAAATTATAACTTTTGGGCCATTATATAAAGTGCTATGTGATATATTGTATAGTTAGATAATTAAGCAATATATTTAATGCAGAAAAAAATGTCTTGCTAAGTAATTACCCTGTAATATTAGAATGGGTAAAACAATATTTTAACTGAAGACAGCAACCGGTTGGACCGCTTTATCAGACGCCTTGGTGAAAACTAAGAAGCTTGTCTGTTCGCCAGCTTCCTGTACAGGGTGAATTGTCTTTTAGTGAATCTGACTTACCTAGAACTTGTTCTGTCACTGTGTACAAGTAGAAAAACATCTTACTAATACCTATACAACCTGATGTGCGTCAACATCTCCTTAAAATAAACCATGGAAAATAAACATCAGTTTGGCTCTGATATGATTTCTTTTTTTTTAACTCTCAATGTTTAAAATGATTGGCGAAGGCCACAAGTAGTGTGGTTGCACATACAGTATTTAGACTGGAGCAGACACGTCAGCACCGTGCCGACCAACACTTGGAGTACTGTTTTCTTCTAGACTTAGCAGTACATGCTGCCATTACACAGTACATTGGATATTATATACAGCTGGCCATGTGCATCCAAAACCCCACATGTTGAGTGAGAGCTTCATGCATTTGTAAGCGCAGAAATACTGTAGCTGTTCTTTTTAAAATTGCAAGTTGACAGTAAATATGATCTCTATTGGAGAGACATCAAAAACAAACATTAAATTTCAGTAAACCTAACATTACAAAGTTTTGGGATGATGTAGATAACAATTGTAAATGTGAGTTTTAATAAAACGTTTTCTAAGTACCTTATATTGACATTTATATAACAAGGTTTACTGCTATTTAATATATGTTGTGAAATTATTGGTAACTGGTTGCACAACATCTGAAATATGACCATCCTGTACAGGTAAAGATAGGTGTACATGTTGTACAGATAATTATCCATAAACAGATCTTGTTTTGAGTGCTGTCCAGGCTGTGACGTCATCTACATAAACTAAATACAGGTTTCCATTTTGCCAACAGTGCAACCACTGTCTCTTCCAATAATGCCTGTTCATTTGCACATCAGTGTAACACTAGGGCTCGGGTTTGTTAAAAAAGTGTTAATAGCCAATTAGTCATGAGTAGAAGTGGGTGATTTTATATTGCCCTGAAGACAAGCGTTTTCCAATGATATTCATTTTCCAGGTGTGTTAAGCCATTTTTATATGGTGTGGGCAGACAGCCTTGCCCACCTTGTAAACAGTTATGTAGAATGTGTCAGGACAATAAAATAGGACCACCAGAAATTTGTTGTGAGGTTCAATTGACTTCTATTCATAAGAAAATCAGCTTGGGGAGGGCTGATCAGCCAGTTAATGTACTGGAAATAAGTATTGTTGTTTTAAAATGTAAAATGTTTAACATGTCATACCATAACATAATGTAAAATGTGTCGTAGGTGTACAAAAGGAGAACCAAAATGAAGGACTACAGACAGGAAATGGCTTTATTACTTACTAAACACAAAGCAACTTAGGGAGGCTGGGAAGGACGGGACAATACTCAACAAAAGAAATCCATGAACAAAGGTAAATCCACACAGAAGTAAAGGAAAAAAATGCAGGGCTGGAGACAGTACGCAGAACTGGAGGGAACAAACACAGGACACATGGAATGACAATGATCTGACAAATGAAGACAGACTTAAATACACTAGGTGAGGGAGACAACACCATCAAAGTAATCAAGGGCAGGAAGCAAAACTAGCAAACACATGAGGGAGAGGGAGAATATTTCAAAATAAAATGGGAAATAACTAAACCCAAACACAAAACCATGACAAAATGTGACATTTTTCCCTGGTTTTTGGGGTGTGAATTTCAGTCAGTCAGTCATTTTCTACCGCTTGTTCCCATTAGGGGTCGCGGGTGACTGGAGCCTATCCCGGGGTACACCCTGGACAGACAACCATCTACACTCACATTCATCCACTAGGGGCAATTTTGGAGTTATCAATTAACCTAAACATGCATGTCTTTGGATGGTGGGAGGAGGCCGAAGAACCCGGAGAGAACCCATAGTAACAGGGGGAGGACATGCAGACTCCACCCAGAAAGATCGTGTGACGTTGGTCTGGTCCAGGATTCAAACCCACGATCTCCTTGCTGGGAGGCAGGAGCTCTAACCGTTCTGCCACCGTGCACCCCGGGATGTGAATGTGGGCGGCGGTGGCTTTGTGGCAGAGCAGTTGCCTGCCAATCAGAAGGTCGGCGGTTCGATCCTCCAGCCATGGGTCAAAGTGTCCTTGAGCAAGATACTGAACCCCAAAATGCTCCCGAAGCTGCACTTTCGGTTTGTGAATATTCTCATATGTAAGTCGCTTTGGATAAAAGTGTCTGCTAAATGACTAAATGTAAATGAATGTGAATAAGTGTAATGGAAACAGAATTAATCATGATGTACAAACGTCCACTGAAGCTTCCACTCAGCTGGAGAGATGAAAACATTGCAGCAGACGAAAACATCAGATTTGTGTGGACCGATAAGATTCATATTAATATGTGAAAATAAACATAAATCCCAACGACATAGGAAGGAGCTAGGCCATTCATAAATTTAAAAACAATAAGACGTATTTTAAAATCAATTCTTTGATTAACTGGGAGCCAGTGAAGAGAAGTTAAAATAGGAGTGATGTGATCAAACCTTTTGGGTTTTAGTTAAAACTCTGGCTGCAGCATTCTGAATAAGCTGGGGTTTATGTAACACCTGCTTTGTCAGTCCAGCAAAAAGTGCATTACAGTAATCGAGTCTACTGGAAATAAACGCATGGACCAGCTTTTCAGAGTCTGACTGTGGAAGGAAGCATCTAACTTTAGATCTATTTTCCAAGATGATAAAAGTCTTGAGTTATTTGATATGTGAAACTGGTGCCTCGAAGCCTTGGGACCAACTAAAAACGTAAAGTGATACATTATGCTGAGTAGTTACTAGTACCGTAAGTAATCTCTCATTAATTCATGATTATCTGACCATTACTTACCCGTATTGTGCCCCCTCAAATGAAGAGTAAAAGGGTAATTGTGAGGTTCAGAGTTATTCAGAAACTACTTGTTAATGATTCATAACTTATCAGGTCATTCCTGATTCGTTCCTCAGTCAATCCTTGGTAAGTACTCACATTTGTGTGTACCAAGTGTCACCGGCTTGTTTGCATCTGTAATCTGTATAATCAAGCGTATATTTTTATTTGAGGAATCCTTAGGTTAAACTCCTCGACATGGTAGCAAGATTCCTGATTGTTTCTTTAACATTATGTTGTAAGGTGACTTGTGCTTGACTAAAATCTGGCATAAATGCCATGTTATGTTAAAATGTAAATGATATGTGTATCATATTTCTCTCAAGGCAGTTGTTTTTGTGAGTCATGCAGTAATCTGAGGGGAATATTTTTCCTCCAATCCAGAGATGTGACTGCCTGAGGTCTTGGCAAAGTCCGGCACAGTCCGGGAAAAACTCTACTGAGCACTCGTGATTAAGTGTCTTTATTTAAGCCCATGAACTCAAACGAGCAATCAGAGCCAAACCAAGGCTCCAAACTTCCTCAAAAATCATGTTGCTGGAAGCACTGAAGAGTGTTACTGACCGACTAGTATCATTTCTCTCCTGTCAGCTGGTACTGCACATTATACTTTAGTCGTTAGATTCACTAAAGTTACAAACTTTGCAATTAAACAAAATACTTTAAGGTTTGGCTATGAAATAATATTGCCATGTATTTTTTCTGAGCAGGACAATACTTCCAAAACCTAAAATATACCCTGACAAAATACTGTTATATTATCACCGAAGCACATATTGACTAATGGATCATGCATAATTATGACAAAGTCCTGTCCTTGTATATAGTATTTAAGTGACAGATCTGGGACATTTTGTCTCTTGGCCTCATTCCAGACGTCTGCAGTGGCCTCATTTCTTTGTTCTACTGTGCTATCATGCCTGTTATGTGCCACTAAATTCGCAAAAAACATGAAAAGCCCTATCTAGAGCCAATGTTTGGTTTGTCCCTTCTGGGCTACTGTAGAAGCATGGGGGTGCAACATGGTGAGCTCTGTGGAAGGTTACCCGCTCCCTCTTTAGATAAAAATGGCATATTCTAAGGTAATATTAACACGGTAATTCTTATTTGGGAGGCTGCGGCTCAGGATGGAGTGCGGGTTGCCCATTAATCCCAGGGTTGGTGGTTGGATCCCATCTCCTCCTGTCCATGTGTTGAACTGTTTTTCAGCAAGACACTGAACCCCGAGTTGCTCCAGATGAGCAGGCCAGAGCTTTACATGGCAGCTCCGCAGCCATCAGTGTATGAATGTGAGTGTGAATGAGTACTGTAACTCTTTGTTCTGATAAGGTAGAAAAGCGCTATATAAATGCAGTCCATTTATTTTCAGGTGATTATACACTAATGAAAACATACTAATATTCTATTCTATTTCTGCCAATAGCTCCTCCTAAATGTTATACACTGGACCTTCAAGACTTTGGAAGCTGGTGAATAGTGAATAAAGAAGCGCTGAGAAAAAGTCATCAGAACAGGTTGATGCAACAGATGCAACATGTCCGGATGAAAAAGCATGTTTTGTTTTCTGTGGTTTTTATGAATGAATTGATGTTTCTATGTGCTGGCAGCCCAGTCTTGTCTCTACTTGCTTGACAGTGAAATTCCCACATTCTCTCTGTCTTGCTCACATCACTTGCCCTGATGAGCAGATAATGTCAAGGAAGTTGGATCATGGATTATTTAGTCTTCTCAGCAAGATCCTATAATGTGTTGTGTGATAAAAAAACAACAACAACACAACACTGGTGCCTCATGATTTAACAACCAACTGCTTTCATTTGTTATCTTATTCGGAATAAACAACTAAATGCTCCATTAAACTGTGTAAATTACAATGAGTTTATAACAACCATAGTTTAAATGGGATTAAAAGGATGTGATTTTATCTGCATATATGTGACACACAGGTATGGGTGTGGGGACTTAAGTGGGTGTGGATGTGCAGACATGCTAAAGCACTATTTTAGAACCATTTAAAGGGTGGATGAGGTCAGAATTAACTGGGTTAAACACAACACACACCTCAGGGTGATTCAGTGGCACTAACTCGCGAGACCCGGCCTGGCTGAGCTCAGATGTTAGGGCAAGACCAGACAAACACCAGGAAACACTGGATCACTTTATCGGTACGCTGTGTAGTTTTTGACCACTAGTGGTGCTATGGAGGAGTGTTTTGGCATGTACGCGACTTTCATTTGTTTTATCATGTGTTCTACCAGAATACACACATGGACACAAATGCATGCCACAAGCACCGCGCTGACGTTATGCACATTTCTGCTGACTGCAAACGGCAGTATAAGTTAGAAATATATTTAATCTTTATTTCATTTTTTTCACAGACACTTTCACAGGTTTACAAAGGAATGCTGATGAATGGACAGTAAAGTCAAAAACTTAATTCAAATAGAAAAAAAATTGAAATGTATATATTAAATAATACAAAATAAGAGGTGGTAAATTACACAAATAAGTCTTTAAAAAAGATTTTTTTAAAAATCAAGCATTCAAGGTTAGCTACGTAGAAAGTTTAGAGACAGAAATGTTCATATAAAGATATGTCTACAGGAATGATGTGAATGTGTCGGAAGGATGTGTTTTGCAAGCCCAAATTCATTTTTTGATAAGTAGGGCCATCACACATATCATTCATATTGTACACAAGAGCACAGCCAGGCATCTTAATATTTTTGTTGTGAGAATTATACAGTCAACAGCTGGGAGCTCTGGGAATGCTGCTCTTGTTTCTGTGTTTTTGATGTATCCACATGTGCATGTATTTCTGTGTGTGTGTGTGTGCCCTGCCAGTATACCATTTCTGCGAGAGAGCGTGTGTCACAGAGGGTTCAGACGGCCAACACACTAACCTGTTTAACTCGCTCGGCGCCTGAGCCACTGATGGGGGCCCTTTACTGCTCCTGGCTGGTCCAGCCCCTAAAACAAGCTCCCGGGCTGCAGCAGCGGTTAGGACCCAAACCAAGCCTCCATTCACCTCATCAACCCAGCTGTTTATTTTCAGAGGCATTAGAGGAAACACTCGACAGGGCTTATCAGATCCAAACAGTCGCACGTCTTTGTTATTTTACACACAGGCCTCCTCTCAACTCAGCCTCATTTTCAGTAATTGTTTTCTTTCTTGCTTGGTAGAATAACACGGAGGGCTACATTTAACACAAGTGGTAAGGGAATCCGTCAGTGTAAACAAGGCAGATACAATGCACACTGGGATTTTATCTGAGCCTTTTCTGTTATTCTGTGTTTTTTAAGGGCAGGGCTGGAGCACATATCGGAGTGTACGTGTGTTCAAGTGAAATTGGTGAAATGAAATACAGACCATTTGATGCAGGGTCTTCAATCTCCCATATAGGCCTCTGTTTTCTCAGTGGCTGCTTCACTATTGGGCCCAGTCAGGATCTCTAGAGATACTGGACTGATAGGCAATCTGATGGAAATGTTATAGTGATGTTACAGTAAATAAGATTTCTTCTTTAAGCAAACTATTGTCTAGTTTTCTCACAGCAGAACAGAAATGATTTGCTTCTTAAAATGTGGTGCAAAAAGTATGTTGTGATGCAAAAGAAAGGAGTTGTTGTGACACTGTAGTACACATATTCAACATGGTGGCAGTGTTGCACTATCTTTGGGACACCTGAAGGCCTCCGTGCCACTCAGTACCAAGCAGCTGGAGACAGTGCTGAGGATTATGAAGCAGCCAACAGGCTGATTTTACCAAATTGTGTTGTACAGTGTACTACACATGTCAGCTTAAGTGTGCTGCAGATTGTGATGTGTTTAAGTTCAGAAAATAGTGAGTATGCTGAATTATGTGAGATCTATTCATATCTCCTTATCAAAAGAGACAGCCTCGGTGGAGAAATCAGTGAGTTTTCAGTAAGCAGGACATTTTTCCAGTCACTCATGACTGACAACACAACCTCTGCTCAGCCGCAGGGTCCTCAGACAAGCCAACGTTACAGCCGAGTATCAAGGCAAACATCATCCAAATCCCCCAGTCCACCTCCGCAATGCTGCCAGCAGGAGCACTTGTAGATGGGCCGAGCTCGACTCTCGAGCCAACTGCGCCATAAAATAAACACACAGTAAATCCAGCATGATTAACATTAATCATGATCACGTCACTGCTGATGGACTGACTGTGGGCCATACAGTGAAATCACACTGACCTAGACGCTTGTCTTCTTGTGAGGAGGGGGTCAGCGCAGACAGAGGGACCCTTCAAGAACTATACTGTGATAATGAATACAAATTCATTAACAGTGATATTGAACAGTAGTGAAGTGAATGAGTTTCATATTGCAAGTGACGTGACCCAAAATGCACAACATTAGGGGGTTAGACACGGTAAACTTCATTTTATTTGTGTGACCCCTGTATCTGGAGTAGGCACTGCTTTGAAAACATGCAACTTTTGGGAAAGACATTTATTTAAAAGGTGCTTTTCAACTGTGGCAGTGCCAGACACAGCTTGACTAAAAGGTCCCGCAAGGCTTGTAACTTATTGTTGAGGATTGGATTTCAGCTAAAATTAGCCATCAGACCCAATTTATTACTCTGATTGAGGACTGCAAATGCCAGTAACGGCCTCCCCATTATATAAGCTAAGCCCTGAGTTGAAGATATAATGTTGCAATTTAATTCAACCCACATCACTTGTGAGGCAAATGTGTAAAAGTGGTAGTAATAATAGCTTAGGTTTCCCCAAAGTATTGAACTGGCCTGAGAGGCTTGGAAAAACAGAAAAATCCCATACCAATTTTATGGAGGTGGCAAAACAAGCGTCTTTCCTTAGGTGACTTGACTTATTAAACACACTGGAGACTGTGAGTTATGAAACGACAGACCAAACACAAACTGGCACATTATAGCTCAGTCAGTTTTAGAATAAAATGCACCTCAGTTTGGGAGCTGCAAATGAAGTGTAGTGTTCCTGTCATTTCATTCATGATCTTAATTCAAAATAATTCAGTCCTAACATGGTGAACTTAACCATAATATGTTATTTAATAAATAACATATATGATATAAAGATATTTAATATGGCATAGTAGCCGTTCATAACTGAATTCTTCTGTTTATGAGGCCTGTCATATCAGTTTACCATCATAAATAATTTGTTCAACAGTGCACATGGCTCTGTGCTGTAAAAGGCCTTTTTTACATGCATAAATTACCCTGTTTTATTATAAATTCTTTATCATTGTACTGATCTGTCTTTGAACAAACAGTGATGACAGTGTTTCTCCAGAGGTTTGCACACAAGCTCACCTGAAGACAAATGTCCTTTTGATTGAAAAGTCGTTTCCTCCTCACTGTTTAAACACAGGTGTTGAGTCTGGTGAAAATGACTGCTGCTGCTACTGCCTCCCTCCTTGCTTTTGCTCTTTTAAATATGAAACAAGCCGAGTGGTGTTTCTGCTGAGTACACTTAGGCAGGACCTGTGGACACTCCAGCAATTATCAGAGATTATTTGAGTACGACATCACCCTGCACCCCACCCCAATACACACATACACTCTCTTTCTAGTTTTTCCACTCTCTAAACTCAACATGAACAGTGGAGGATTATAATACTGCAGGTTGCAGTTTGAGCAGATCTACTGCTTGAATAGTCTGTGCTGCCACATTGCTGCAGTACATGAAGACAGACGCTGGCCTGGCTCTGGACAGATATATACAGGCTAGACACCCCTTTCTTGCCTCTCCTAATGTCACGCACTTCTCCCAAGCGGGGTGTGTCTCACTGTGCTGTCGCTGCATGGTTAAGAGAGAGAGACTAGTTTTGAGCCTCCTGAATCCTCGCAATACGTGCAGACAACGACAAGGAAGCACAGAAATATTGCTGTAGCAGCAGGCGCCAAAATATGTTAATGACTTTCTGTGCTTTCTTTCTTTCTGCTTAGATTATCTGAAAAGGTTTTGCGTCCCAGGGTGCAGTATGGATTCCTGCGCATCTGTGGTTGGCACAAATGCATGTCTCGTGGCACAGATCCTGGCCCGTGGCACTGGCATCCTTCGAGCCCACACCCAGTGCCATGCTGCACACTCTTCACCACTGACATCCTCCACTCTGACCAGAGACTGTAAACACCAATGGAATGGACCACACACACACTCCCAATTTTTGAATGAGCTGCTTGGTGCACGAGCATGCGTGAAGGAACACACACTCACACACGATTAGAGTGTAATTTTGTAATTTGTTCGATGATAGAAAATACCTTCACATGTATTTTAAGAGTTTGAGTTGTAGATGACAAAAGCACTTTGTGTTAATTTATTGAAAAGTTAAAGATTAGAGTTAAAGTTAAGATTCTCAAGTAATACAAATTTTGTGTGAATGCATAACTCATTTAATTAATATGTTTTTACCCCTAGGAGTAGAGCAATATTGTTATCCACAATGAATGATAAAATCTCATTGAGCAGATTGACCAGCCCTTTTGAGAAAAGCTGCAATGCAGCAGTAAGATAAATGATTTCCCCATAGTTTTTCAAATATATTCAGCCGAATGTGAAATATTGTTTCTGCTTTTATTCAACTTTTATTTAAAAGAAAAATCTAAATGTATTTCGTCCAAATTTAAATAATTTAATATTTTAAAAATTTGGTTTAAAACTGAATTAAAAAACAGTACTTAAAAAAATCAGGAGGAAAATTATATGTTGTTGTAATATTTAGTTTTTATAATTAAATTCAATTTGTTCAATTACAGTATTTCCATTTTGAAAACTGCAGTGACAAGTGTCACAAAACAACTTTTCGATGCATGGGAACATAAAATCAGGTGAAAATCTGAACCTTAGCAGACAGGCAGCTGAACTGACAAACAACGTTAGAAATTAATTTAAATATCAGAGGTATCCAGTAACAGTTACATAATATCATTAATACCACTAGTGTAAATCAGAGTAGATGGCACAGTAATGCTTTAGGTGAGGTGCTGTAGGAAGTGGGCTGTTTGTACTGTACGACAATGTGTACTTTTCAGGCCTCTGCGGGTTAGAGCCGCGTGTATATAATGGCCAAGCTGTACAGTAGCTGACCACCCGGTGACAGATGCCAGCTGACAAGTGGGACCACAACACCGCTTCTAAATCTTAACGCCCAAAATGGTCAGAGCCTCATTTCACATGCCTGTTAGACACTGCAGCTACTTAATTCCTGTAGAAAAGGATGCACATTACTAAATTTAAACTGCCACTGAAATTATATAAAAAGGTACCTTCTGGCTCCTGTAAAAATATAGAGAATCTTTGAAAAACAAAATACACACTGCGCTGTCCTTTCTTGATCATTACAGCAACTGGGATTTACAACCCCAGGTGGGGCTGGAAGATAGGGACCTACACAGGAGAGTGTAGGCAGGTTGTTTTGTTATCTCCAAAGTAGATTCTCTGTCCTAACAAAAACTGTGGGTTTTTTTTATTATCAGCAGCAGGTGTGCCCTTAACAAAATTAGGGCAAGTGCACTGTCATGTGGTCATGTGCTGCATTGGCTTGATCACATAATTTGTTTTTTAGATTTGAATGTGACCTGGAGCATTTGCTGCATGCCATCGATCTCTGTCACCCAGTGTTTATATTAAATATTAATTATAACTGAGGCTAAAGAATATTATACCCAGATGCATAGTTACAAAATTAACTGTTTCAAGGGGTGCAGATGAGGCAGGGAGGGGACAGAGCTCTGTGTAAATGAGCACAAGTATCCCTGTCAACTGACATTCATTGGGCTCTAGGCTGCCATCATGTCTTCCAGGTGACTCCATTGAATTTATTGGACCTTTGTGGTCAGACTGGTTTTACTGGTGTGGCTGCAGCAGTGGCCTTTGCACTAAAGCTAACGTCAAACATTCAGCATACCATAAACAGTTTTGGCAATCCATTTAAATATTAGTAGAAGGAATGAAAGAGGGATGGGATCAACATGGGGCAAAGCAGATCGCATCTCGCTCTCATAGCTTGGAGGGCGTTGCCAGGCTGCGTGTGTTTTGTAACCAGTTTTAAATAAACAAGCCCAACTCCAGATTTAATGAACAGGAAAAGCAGACTGATGAGAGAAATAAACATATTTATGGACTGATGCCACATGATAAATGTTAAGCTCTTAGCGTTATGCATCTTTGGAAGTACAAATGACTGTACGGTTGCCATGGAGTAACACATTTAAAATATCTATTGAATTTGACAGTGTAAATGTAATTTGAAGAAGTGAATTTAATGATATTATTGTAGCCCAACTGTTCAGGAGATTATATCCCACCTATCAAAGCAGCTTTTTTAGGCCATGAAAGGACTTCTGTTTGTTCCTATAGCTGAACCAAGGTGAAGCCCCCTCTTATGTCAAAGCAACATTTGCATGATAGCTACAGAATGACACAGGCCAACATTAATACACAACTGCCCAACCCAGATGAAAACTGCTATCTTCATGATCTGTTGACTTTGTGAGCAAATGAGTTGAGTAAATGTCTAAAGCACAAGAATGGAGCAGTTAGAATGTAAACATGACCATGTCAGAACAGCTGCGAACACAGCATGTTCACTAGAAGAGGTGAAAAAAGATCTTTGTGACAGAGTTGAAAGTCACAGTGAGTGAGCAACAGCAGTGAATCCCTGAATCGTTAAAGCTTTCGACTTGGACTCAGGTGGGAACTGCTGTAAAACTGTATGTTAGTGTAATATGAAGGTGTGTAAAAGTGTGCATAAATGTGTACGTGTTTGTATCAGAAATAGACCAATAAATCTGCCGATATTAGCTCATTGCAGATATATTGGTATTGTGGTATCGGAAACACCAAAATAGATGCAAGGTCATGTAGAAACAGTGTCACTGTTACACCTTTATGTTTGTCCATCAGGGAGCATTGACAAGGAAATTTTTCAACTGTAAATTGTCCACTGAGCAGTATCTTTGTCAAAAATCTTTTTGCTTTGCCTGGAGACTGTCTGTGTTTTTCTTTTTTATTCATTTAACCTTATCTAAGGAAAGCCATTGTGATTAAAAATGTCTTTTTCAAAAGACGTTATATCATGAGACAATTTGACTTTGTGAGACTTTGTGCTACCTTTCTAATGTAGAAGACTAGTTAGACAGCTATAACAGGGAAGATAATAAATAATGCCCTGTAAACATATTTAATATCAGGTAAATCTCAAGTAAAAAGGAACTCATTACTCAACAACACAAAGTGCTCAGGCAAAAGAGCCTTTTACATTAGATTAGGGAAAAGAGAAATGTGCTAGAATAACACAGCCATGTCACTGATGATTTTTCAGGGGTTGAAAAGGAGGAGATATTATAAAGAAAAAAACAAACATGATTCCATGACAGTATCCAGGGCTGGCTTTCAGATCAGATGTTGCAAAGCATTTGAGCTTCAAGGCTTTTATCACCCTCAGAAAGGGTAGCCAGGTCGGGAAGGATAAATGAGGAGGTGCACTCCACTTTGGTGTCAGGTGGGTTTCGGGTTCCTGCGCCCCAAAATGTTTTTAGTGTTGTGTGACGTTCCCCTTGTAGCCTGCTCTACCTCTCCTGGGCCTACTTATCATGTACAACAAGAGTGATTGATGACCTGGGGGATTGATCATCAGCTTCGAGAGCCGATGCAGCAGCCAGCTCATAATTCTTTGACTGTGTAGAGATTAAATTAAACTAAAACGCAATCCAAGAATGAAAGGTGATTACTTTTCCTGATCTTTTCAAAGAGTCGGTGAAACAATGTAGAAACAGGTGCATGATTTGTTTGTCACCCATATTTGTCTATGTAAATTTATGTCGGTTTTGCCTTGCTATGAACTTTTCCCCATCTTTTTTTCTCAACTGCATAGAAAGGTGTAAGGGCTTTGTTAATGTTTAAACTTTCAGGTGTAATCATTCATTCACATCTTTAAACAGTCATTGATTAATGATTTTTTTTAAGTGGAAAAAAGATAAACCAATCTGTGTGTTTTGTGTGGTTTACTTACTACACATTAAAGTCACTGATTTACATGCATGATGAACTGAGTAACATCGCTGAATTTGAATGTTTTATAGTAAAGAACAGGCATTCAGCGGTTTCTTTGAAACAAGGAAACACAAAGTGTGAAAAGAACCAGAATTACAGTGCATATGTATGTGATCAAGCCAATGCAGCAAATGACCACATGACATGTGCACAGAGTTGTAGGTACAGTACCATCTATATTAGTGTCTACCAGCCTTCGCTTCATGTATGTTTGAACTGAATTAAATACTGTCAGTAAATATGCCACTAGTGGTGACATACAGTATATGGGGCAGACAGGTGGACGGACTCTTCTGTCAGGCAGGCGGGTAGTCCGACAGCGTATCTGTAGACAGGTCAGGTGATCCTGGAATGTGACTCTTTGATCCCTGGATTATGGTTTCATCGTTTGGGCTGGGCTCATCTGCTCTTCTCTGATCCAAGGGGCCCCTCAGATCCTATTGATACATTACTTGTCTGTCATGATATGCAGATCATATCACCAACTGGGACCTTTAGCTAGGATTAAACATACCCACATTTGTAATACTACACTAGCTATGAATTAGTAAAAGTATCTGTGTAGGAATGTTCTTTCTTCTTAGACCAAAATGGCAAAAAGTAAGTTTTCATTATTAGAAACAAATAATAAGCTTAGCTTGTGTAGTAGTTATGCATACAGTGGAATGAACAATTATAATATAATATAAAGTGGTTTATTTGTTGCTAGACACCCATAAGAGGATGAAGTTTGAATTGCATCAAAAGCAAATAATACACCCAAATTACCTTAAACTAAATAAATTCCTCCCTTGAATAGTCATGGTAGAGTTTAGAGGTTTTTGCAAGTATTAAAATCATACAAAAATGAAATAAATAATCTAGCAGTATAGCAATTTTCATGGTCTCTACCTACATAACATAAACAATATTTAGAATATAAAAAAGGTACCTGCACAGTGGAATAACAGTAATATATAAAGAAGCTCCAAGCTGGTACATACAAACCTGATCAAATGGAATAACCATCCAACTAATTACCAGCATCAAAGGATTACAACAATTTTACAAGTACCATTTTACAAGATTATTGCTACAGTAGAACGTCCTGTGACAAAGATAAGCAATCAGTAATGTTTTTTATGAGGCACATTCCTTTGCAAAAGGCATGCCAACCGAGTGACCTCATTAGACTGGCAGGTGGGCTTGACTATGCTGAACTGAAGCGACCCATCAGGTCTTTAATCCCCTCTATCATTTTTACTTTCCCATCATGACTGTTCTCTCTACCTCATTTTGCTACAGTAGCTATGACCCTGTTGATCAACAGAGATGAGATGCACTGAGGTGTATGGCTGTAGAGTTCAGCTGTAATAACTCTGACTAGACCAATAAAAGCTCCATTATGATAAAGATTAGATGAAAAAACGGACAGGACTGCAAAAGAAACAGTAATAGCATTGTTGTAAACAATTACATTGGTCCCAGGGTTTTCCACAAGCAATATATAAACACTATGTGCCATGCACTGTAATATACAGAAAGCAAAATCCTCTATAATGTGTGGTATTGATAATGTTGTCACATGAATGACATGATGGATCCTTACGTGTACGTTTCATTTTGTTGTCATCCTCATAAGAAAAAGTTCACTTATGATTCATATGAAGTGCCCACACTTTGCATTCTACATGTGGGAAAAGATACAAACTATTTTCCTGTCTGACACCACAGAAGGGGGGTGCACGGTGGCAGAGCGGCCAGCGCCCCCGCCCCCCAATAAGGAGATCGTTCGAATCCCGGTCCCTGTGTTACCGTGGGTCTCCTCCGGATTCTCCGGCTTCCTCCCACCGTCCAAAGACATGCATGTTTAGATTAATTGGTGACTCTAAATTGTCCCTAGTGGATGAATGAGAGGGTGAATGGTTGTTTGTCTGTCTCTGTGTCAGCCCTGCGTTGGCCACTGTCCAAGGATAGCCACTGGGATAGGCCCCAGTCACCCGCGACCCCCAACGGCAACAAGCGGTAGAAAATGACTGACTGACTGACACCACAGAAGGGTTCCATCAAATAACCTTTGGTGCACAGATTCTGCTCTGTTCAAAAGAGTCATTTGTTTGTTGCAGATGAAAAACGATTCGTTCACGACTCATTCACGACCGACACATCGCACCACGACAGCTTTTGGCCTCCACGACCTCTGATGAAATGGCTCTTGCATTCCTGGTGAGGGTGAGTCAGATAATGAAACAGCATGCAAGTTTCTGTTCAGTCACTCAGTCAAGGGACTCTCCTCCACTCATAGTGTACAGTTACATCCTTTGGAGGAATAATGTATAAGTGCAGATGTGTAGTTTAATTTCAGAGGATTTCAGCAGGTGTAGAGACTTTTTGTTCATTTGTAGCCTAAAACGACTGTGAATATATTTTTTGTCGGTGACAGATTCTTAATTAAGTCAGGTTAAGATGTCATAGATCTTTCACTTTGCTTAAAAAATACAGGGAGATCTTTATTTAAAATACACATGAAATTCCCATTTTAAAAGTTTCACAATTTTACTGAATAATTCATTTTACTGCTATCATGCATAATGTCACTCAGTAGGAATAAATGTTGATCTAAGAAGTCCATAAATTGACTTTCCTGCTGAGCATCACTCACAGCTTTCTTCACCTTTGGTGCAAACACAACTTGTGTTTTCCTTTTAGTATAATTAACATGTCAGCACAAGGACTAAGCCATTAATCTACTCTGTTAGGTAAGCCACTTGAAGAAAATTATTTGCAATGTAATGTTTATAAATACATTCTTTTAGGGAAAGTTCATAACATGGACTGCATATGTACTGTTTGATACAAAAAGGACTAGTCATATGGATTAGAAAATATGTTTATGGCACAATAAGAGTTTATTTTAGATTAATTTAGAAAAACAAAGTACAAAAGATTATTCTGCATTTGAATGTCAAAGGCACAAGAAGAGTTATCTGTCTGCAAGAAAAAAATTATAACTAAATTATTAATTGAATTTATATCATTAACAAATTGTTAGAAATGTTCATTTCCCTATTGAACCAGTGGACCTATTTCACATCCCTACAGAGAGTTTAGTGTGTAGATCCCACAGTTATTGAAATATCCTTCACCACCAACACACAGTATACCTTCCTCAACCTCACCACAGCTCTTAGACAATAATTACAGCCTTTTCATGTTTCATGTGTTTTACATTTCCTCTTTGGGATGACAGTGCAATGAAGCATTCCTCCACAAGTCCCACAGAGTTTATCCAAGTGTGGTTTGGAGGCTAAAGCTATTATCTGAGTATCTGCTGATCAGACAATAGAAAAAAAAAACTGAGAGTGCTTTCCATAGAGACAGGCAGCAAGTTTAGAGACTCTAAACAACTGTATGCTATGTAATAAGGCTTACACACAATTGTGTGTCATTTGACAAACATGTATTTAACGCTGATTTCATAGTCATTGTAGGAAAATAAGTGCAGACAATGGTATGTCAAATATGTGCCATTCTCAGGTGATAGGTTGGTAATGCACTGCGAGTCTCATGACTCAGTCGGTCATGTATGCAGGTTTATGTCTTTCCACTGTAACATCAACAGAATCAGCCTTTGATCCAGCCCCAGCTTAGATTTACAGTCTAACCCAGCATCCAGTTACAAGGTGGGTGTGCTGAGGATATAGTGTGGCTTCCTTTGTGGCAACAGACTAATTTGGTCCCATGTTTAAGGGAAAAATACAATTTTCACATTTAAACTACTGACAGTTTCCTGCCGCAAATCTTTCCTGTCACACATCACACATCATTTTGAAAAAATTTCTAATTTCCCATAGACCAGTCCTTGCATTCACCCTTCATGTGACTCAATGGAGATACTATTACACAGACACTATAATTAAACCTGTGTTGTGAATGAACACACCCTTCCACATACCTTTGTCTTTACAGTAGGTGGGTGCATTTAGATTCCTCACCTGTCAGCTTTGATTATCAGGGAAAGCACCGGTCATAGAAATGTATCATTCTTTAATATAATCAGACATTTTTGTTAATGGAAAGTAAAAATAACAAACATTTTCAAAGCTTTCACAAAAGGTTGGATATTTGTCTTTTTCTCTTTCTATACACTGAACTGTGTAAAAATTAAGTAATTTGTGGTTATCCTTGTGTTGTCTTTTAAATAAACATGAATATATATGCAAACATATGTACAGTGTATAACAAAAAAAAAAGCGTGAGTTGGGACATATTCAGGATTTTTGAGGATTACACACAAACACAGACACATCAGTTATCAAATGTTCAGCTTTTTCCTTTCTGATATTCGTCCTTCCAGACAATACTGCAGCGGGCAGGAAGCCAACAATCTCAGACACAGACAGCATTAGGCTTCTGTCTCAGCTAACACCCAGACGATACATCCTCCAGACCACGAGTGATTCATTATGGAACTGTCTCACATCCCTTTAGCTTATGGAACATCTTTTTATGTAACTAAGGCACATACAATTAATGAGGCCATGCAAACTTAATACTGACTTTTTAAAATTTTCCAAACTTAATGACATGTTTTTTGAAGGCGCTTACTTTTTATGGTGTGTACTTCTTGGCACGAAACTTCTCTTTCAATATCAGTTTGTCATGTGGAGCACGATAAATACTTTTTAAAAAGAGATTGACACAAAGTAATCATCCTGACCTCTAGATTTGCCAAATATTGTAACTGTGAGTGAGACACCTGGCCAGTCTGCACGCGATATCAGAAGGAACATTTTCGACACAATGTAATTGGTGCAGAGGGCCATGCAACTGTTGCGCACATTCGCAAAAAAACTTGGAAGAAAAGACGGGAAATACTAATTTTGGCTTTTGATATTCATTTAACCCATGTCAAAACTGAGTATGGTCACAAGCATAGTTCATGATTGGGGTCAAAGTTCTGATAAAACTTACAGCCTTCTGCTACTTTGTGATGTTCTTTTTTCTCTCTCTGTCTGACCTTAAAACACATCTACTTCCCCATTCTCCCCTCACTCCCAACGCACCCTCCCACTCATTTGACCTCTGACAACTGGGGCCCCTGTGCCACAGCCTATTGATTCCTTGGCATTGAACTTGAATCTTGGGGCCACAGAGACTACAATCAAAGAGGCATTGTCTCTCTCGAAGACAGATGCAGACCAAACAATACTTGTTCACTTTCCCTCATTTCTCCATTCATAGAATGAACCACTTATATCCTTAGCTGTCCTGGACTTTTTGACCATTCAGTTCGTGTGGAATGCATGCATTTCCTGTGTATAGAAGATGTCCTATTTACTCTGACGGATCACCGGATGATAACAATCTTCATACGCCCCTTGGCGTAACCCGACCAGTGTTGGTGGCAGGAAGTCAGAGAGGTCCCTTGAACCTACTTACAACCTCTAACATCTATATTATAGCATAACATCAAATATATTTCACATCCAGACTCATGTATTCTATGTATTTCATTTGAAAAGTATAAAAATTTACAATTCTGCTTCATATTTGTGCCACACTGATTTTTGTCAGCAACTCACTGATTGCTTCTAATTACAATTAGATTTCACTGTCATCACCCCTAGTAGCAATGTGGCAGGCAGAATGGCATTACTGTATATTAAGAGGATATGGCATAATTGCAAACTTAATTTTTCAGCATGAGTACAGGAAAAAGTCTTAATGATTCCAGTGGAACAACAGTATGACAATATATGGTTTACTTTACCTCGAGCTCTGCTGAAGCAAATTAGAAAGGCATTCACTGACTTCTGCTGGTGTAAACATGAGGCATCTGAGTTTCATTACAATGAAGAAATTAAGTAAACAGTAGCCTGAAGAACACTGGTGGATGCATGCTTCATTAAAAAGCAATGTTGTTGTAGGTGGCTAATTAACAAGGGGCACCCTTTTGGTTTGCCTACCGTAAATAAGCAAATTAATGAATATGCTTCCTGATTGATAGAAGAGTGGACCCACAAATCACTCTGTACACATTCTTTACAAATAAAAATACAAAATGCAAGAAACATTTAGCAAAATAGAGGATTCCCTCTTTATCAGTTTTTTTATACACCGAACTAGATTGTTTCATTTTTCTATTGCTCCTCTTTCACTCCCTTGACCTTGCACATGTTCACCGTAGAAAATGTAACTTTTTAATGTCTCCAGCTACTGGCCAAAAAGCTTCCAAGAAGTTCAAGAAATTATGAATCTGTTGACATGTATGACATTTAACAGAAATAGTGGAAATACTTATTGATTGAACAGTGTGTACTTTCACACCTACACTGCCTGTCAGTTTCTTGTGAAATGGGAATTCCAGAGACCAGTGATGTAGATTTCTTTGATAAACAAGCCTTTGGGATGCATGAACAATGCCATAACAGTAAAGCAGGTTTTTTGCCCTAAATGGGGTCTTGACCTCTGCAAGTCTGCGAGACAGCTGTGTCAGGACCCTTTTAACCCTGTTAGTTGGGAGACTGTGCACAGGCAGTAGAGGAAGCTGATTAAAGTAGAGGAAACTCCTGAGAAAGAGATCCATTTGAGAGAACATATTGCCAGTCATTTTCCTCACATGAATTTTACACCAGTGAGTGTGGCTTCTAACACACTTGCTGGCTTCCCACCCAAAACTGCCAATTGTGTTCATTGGAAAGTCAACCAACCCAGGGTCTTGGCAGTGGTGGGAGAGAATTTTGCCTTGCATGTGCCAACCATGCATCCTCTCTCTCTCACACACTGACTCACCGTGTTCAGCTGACATGCAGTGGTAGACATGACGGGCAAGGTTTTTTGTCTGCCTCAGCTTGCCATCACTGGCCACCCACTTCCTGTACCAATGCAATTAAAACAAACTGTCTCTCTCCACAGGGGTAAGTGATTTGAGTGGTGGAGTCTTTTTCTGCTTCTCTCCTCCTTAGGGTCAACCTCACCATCAGTGCAACTGTTGTCCACCTCCTTCCCAAGGTGGTCTTAAGACTAGTCTCTCCAACTTCATCAAAATGACAAGACAATTTCTGGTTTTCAGAGGAAGGGCGCCAGTGGCCAGATGTGTCCTCCTCACGACACACACTATTTCCCTTATTTTCTGTTACCTAGGAATCATAGAGCATGCCCTACTCTGGACAGTTAATGCTCCACCCTGTCACATCACAGAGTGGCAGTTGGAACTGTTGGAATTTGTCTGTCCTGGCAACTAAATGCCATTCATAGGCATCAAACATGTATTTCTACATTCCCTCCCTTGCAACAGGAAAGACTATTGTCTCACCTCTGGCTCCTGTAAACATGACCAAACACACTATCTGAGTCTGCGGGAGAACTTGAACAACGAGAAATATGCTTATCCAAATGACAACAGAGGCTCCACCTGTGCACAAGCCAGACTCTGGGAAGAGATGCAACAAGGCAACAAGGTTGTTTTTTCCTTCACACAGATTTGGCATTGCTACTGCTGGCTGATAAGCGCTGTCTTTGCATCCAAGGACAATGTTACCTGTGGTTCTCCCTGCAAAAAACATGCTGTCTTCTAGGTGTGGACAGTTTTGTTCATGCTTTGTGGCAACATTGTCTACAGTGCATTTCCCTTCCATTAAGTGATGAGACAATTATGGACTTAGCTCTGGACTTTCAAACCCAGATGTTGGCATGGGTGATTTAGAAGGCATATGAGGCTGTGGCTCATGCTGCTTTCAACAATACTTAAGATCTGTAGGGTGGTTGGTGCTGAGAGTGACTGTAACAAAACGATGTGAAAAGTAGGTCAGGGCCTTTCACAGTAACCTGTAGTGCCGACAGCCAACAGCAAGTCTACCATGTTACATCAGAGTCATATATCCCACCCTGTCATTACAAATTTCTCTCCTACAGCTATGGTTATCAGTTTCAGATTGCTTCTAAAGAAATGGCTCCTAAATGTGTGTGACATGATGGCTGTTGTATGTCAGTAGTTGGGATGCCAGGTAGATAAAGCTCTGGGAAGGTTGAGGTGAAGTCATTATGTCAAAACACATCAGTCATGCACCGGACTTAACAGTAAAAACAACCAGACAAAACAGCCCAATTTCCAGGCCCTCTGCATTGATCATATCATAAATGTCATAATAATCCATGATAGAAATAAAGATTAATAGTCTCATTTATGAGTACTGATTAAACATGAAGAACAAGGTCAACTCAGGCATATTGGATTTCAAATAGCTTACATGGATAGCATTTCCCCCCCAATGTTTCTCTTTACAGTGTGAAGTAGGGGAGCGACAGTGATTCAACCTCTCATATGTCAACCTTTTGCACACTTCCCTGTCCAAATAGCCAATCAGGATCCATTTATGCAGCAGTGGCCTGGAACAGGAACTGACAGGCCTGGCAGAGGTGTTCCGCGCCACATGTGAGCAATGGAAGTCCTCAGCAGTCTGGAACTGAAATCCATACTGTGGTTTGCACAGACACTGCTGATTACCACACTGCTGGTGCAGACGTGGAGGACAAGGTTGTCAGGTCTAATCGTCCAACGGACAGAGCGGGGAGTCACCCCAATAATGAAGAATTCCTAGAATGGTTTATTTATTTTAGTCCTTAATTGATTTGCCACTATTGTTATGCAGGCAAAATCCTCTTTTTTATTTTAAGAATGCTCACTGTGGTTATAGTTGGATTTAATATTTCAAATTGTGTGTATTTAACATGGTAATTGGTAAAAAGTGGTATAGTAGCGACTGCAGAGATAAATGCATGAGAACAAGAAACAGCTCCTTCTGCACAAGATAAATGCATGGTTACTTTGCAACCAGCACTGTTATTTTGTTCTTCATTATTTTTATTTACCTTATGTAAACTTAAGCCCTTGGACCATGGTTCTGCAGCCAGATCACCTTTCAGGAGGCCTGCAATTTCAGTGTCCTGCATCCATGCTTGGATTATT
The DNA here is from genome assembly GCA_011952105.1 of Coreoperca whiteheadi. NCBI lineage: Eukaryota > Metazoa > Chordata > Actinopteri > Centrarchiformes > Sinipercidae > Coreoperca > Coreoperca whiteheadi. Next base: position 11,025,667 of record CM022470.1, read on the forward strand.
TTGGTTTAAACAAACTGGCTCTGGGCTTTGTGAAGCCATTCAGACCACAATCATTGTTGAGGGTCCAATCAGACACTTCTAGCCACTTCTTGCCTCTCTGCCTTTACACTAATGGGACTATTTTAAAATATAACTAAATGCATAATGTCATATCTGTTATAAGAATAACATGGCCTGAAATTACCATTCTTGTGAACTCAAAATTTAATTTGTCTATACTTGATTTTGTATGTTTAATTAATTACATGTCCTATTTTAAAATATTTTACTACTACTATTTTTAAATAGAAGTATAATTACTACTAGTGCGCCTGCCTGGTATGATTTTCTAACATTACTCAACAGTGTATGATGCTAAAAAAAAACAATTCAAACAAAGCCTTCACAATAAGGAGCTAAAAAACAAACTAAAAAATAATCCTGTATGCCATATCCTCTACAATTTTTCATCTAATGTTTGTTCTTTAGTGTAGTGTGAAATGACTGGCAGTGCACTAAGCACCAAGGCACCACGCTGGACTTCCTCTTTTAAAAGCAGGACTCCAAATGATCTCTAACATGAAACCCTTTGTTTATAGAAAATGCATGACAACCTACTGGGCAATGCACAGATTTGAAAACAAAAATAACAAAAAATGTCCTGAGACTTGTGTTTACTTTGTGAACTTTGCTCAATGTGTCTCAATTGTTCAGTCACTGAAACTGTATATGTCCTGTCAAAATGATATGCCAGATCTCCCTGACTTGATTCATCTAGAATATGGCATGTTTTGAAGTTGTGTACTCTTTCCATGGCGCCACACTAAATGGCCTAACATTTAATTAATTTCCCTTTATTTACACTTGGTCTTTGCTTCTCTCTAAAACACAAAGTAAGCCTATGCATAAGTCGGGGTTTTTAATTATCATTGAATCCCAATAAAAGGTTCCTGCCAGGAAAACTTGGCCAGTATTTGGTTTGCTCTGAGTCCAACACAACTACAGTCCCATAAAAACATTATCAATTTACATTCCTTTCATTACCACCTCAGGACATCTTTGAGTGTTGCTCCAAATGTTTGGAAAAGCTTTGCAAGAGTTTACTTTGTGATGTGAGTTCTAGGACCCAGCAAACTTTTAATTGTACACTTTCTTACACAATTTTAAAATTCATTTGAAAATATTGGATTCCAAGTCATTGAATCGGGCAAAAAGGGCCTCATCTTATCTCAGGGCTCACATGTATTTCTCTGGAATATCCTCCAGGGTCTAAGTTGTTTATTAAAACCCAAAGCATGACTGTTTTTGCAAACTAACCACAATCTATCCATCATCTTATAGCAAGTAACCAAATTACACTTCTTCTACCCAGGGACTTGAAGACCCACCCTTGAAGAGTGTACTGGGCTTCCTGTATGCTCAGAGGGGATAAAGGTGTTCGGAGAGCCTGTGTTTGATGCTGCACAGACACCATGTAAACATCATCACCATCACATACAGCACATACAATCCCACTTGCTTTACTTAATGTGGAAACAGTGCTCTAGAAATACAAAAACAACTCTTGACATTTTTTGCCTAAAGCTGATCACATATCCAGCGAGGAGAACATGTACAAGCTAATGAGTTGTGTTTTTAGTCTGTTATCAAATAGAAACATGTCTAATTCCAGCTACTGGAGTTCCAGGATCTGCTTTATTGTTAATGGGCTTTAGCTCTCATAAAATAAAAGCAAATAAATAAAGTGCTGATAAGTTGGTTTACCTCTGTGCTTACAACCATCTCATTACCCAATACATAGTGTGATTAAAGCACAACACTGGATAGCATCTTAGTAAGGTAAGTGTTGAAGGAACAGGCATGAGTAGTCTTACCAAGACATGAGAGATTCCTTGTCAGATGCCTGATTAAGACAAAACCAAAACATGTCAGAATTGTCACACTGCACATTCTATGTAGGACCGTGAAAGCACTTCTTCTGCATACTTTATAAATCAAACCATCAGTGTGAGGACAGGTTGATGACGTCATTCACGGTCGATTTCCAGCCGCCGGCAGGGCTTTGATTAGAGCAGTAAATCTCCTCCTGTTTGTCTGTCCTCCTGAGTGAAAGGGCAGCTCAGTGGTCAGCCCTCCTTATGTTGCTGAATATTGTCTGTCTTTAACTGGGATTTGTGGAGAGGTCTGCCTTTGCCAACACTGGAATTATTTTCCAAGTGCTGGAAGCATTATGTCCTGCGGTTGACATTTACAAAATGTGGATGATTAAAACAATTTAAATTTGCAAGTTGATGATTCGTAAGAAAAGGAATTCCCCTCATAACTGTGCCATTTACTTGAACAGTTTAAAATAATAACCATGCCAGTATCTGTTGGCCCATCACATTACTACTCATTTTTTATTGGAGCCTCATTTAATTTCATGTTTAAAATACAATATTAATTTATGTTCCAATGCACCAGAAGACTTAAGTTTCATGGGAGTCAGCTTTGATGAACTAATAACCAATTGCTGTCCTTTAGGAAGTCACAATGAGGCGATTGCATTGCTTTAAAACATAATACAACTTCTCTCAAAATGTACCAAACAACAAAATCTAAAAAATTACTGTAAAACCCTCCTTGATTGTACAGTAAAAGTTTTCTTAATTTATTTGTTTAAGGTTAACATCTGTCATTGATAGCCTGCAAGGTACCAGTAACATATAAACATATAAGTAATATCCCACTGGTGAGGCAGAGAAGACGTCAATGATGGGACACTCTGGCATGTTGTCTTATCAGTGCTCGTACCACTTAAAGAGATCTCTGCTATGGCATGAGAGTCTAAAGAACAGCAACAGAGTGAAAACAAAGTCCACAGTCAGAACTGTCTCACAGTGCAACAAAGGAGAGGGAAAGGGACTGTGAATATGAAATCATTGCAACTTCTAGCACTACACCAACTTTGGAAGGTCTTGCATCAGCTTCATGTTTAAAATTTATTGCTGAGGTACAATGGGAGTGACATTCACCCCCATGTCCAAAACCTACGCAGAATATAATGAATGTTCAATACTGTCTCATTACGTCAATGCACACATGGAGAGTAACATTGCATCCCAACATGCATTTGACTGTTGTCCAAGCTGTCATTGCTCAGGGAACCTATAGTTTTAAGTGCTCAGCTGGTAAACAAAGCAGGGTTTATTAAATACACACTTGTCACTCTCCATGGGAAAATTTATTTTGACAAAGGTTGCTCGACAAGACTTAAGTGTCCCTTGCTGACGCCAACAGATAAATACCTCTGAATTAGGAAATGGACTGAATTTAGCCAAGGTCTGCTTTTAAAACATGGATTTCTCCCTATCCCTGTGGCCTATCTAAGGTCAATAAACAGTCAATGAGTGACACATATAATTGCTTAATCTAATAGTGTTGCTTAGGTTTGAATGTCTGACTACTGTACATTACGGTTAAGCAGTTAGCTAAAATGGGTGTCAGAAAATGTTTACTTACAAAAGTGTTAATTAATGTAGGAAAGTGTGTGGGAATTTCCCAATGACAGAAAGAAAGAAAGAAAGAAAGAAAGAAAGAAAGAAAGAAAGAAAGAAAGAAAGAAAGAAAGAAACAAAATAGATAGATAGATAATGGATAATGGACGGTCCACACTGCACATACATATGCTGTCAAAACACTTATGGGAAAATATATTCTTATGTACATACAGCATGTGTGCATGACTGTGTTTATGTAGCCTACCTGTGCCACATACAATATAGCATGCGCATGTGAGAATATGACTCTAACATGCATTCAGATGCATTCATTCTGGTGAAAAGTTTAGACTGAACAAATGGGAAATCTTTACTCATGTCTGGGCAAAGGTGTGTATACATCACATTCTTGTGACAGTTTGCATACATAATGTATGCGTGAGGTCAGGAGACTGAAAATAGTCCCTTCAGCGTGGCATCTAGTAGCCGTCAGTTGCCAGAATTTTTTTAGGCCACACAGAGGGAGTCCCTTTACAGCCATCTGTCTGATTATTGTAATACAGCAGGGCTGCAGTGGCACAAGTGAGTTGTCCAACCTGCCAACCAGCAGCGGGTGATTGGGCAGTGGAAATAGCAGTAACTCTGTGTGGTTGGGTGTGTGTGGTGAACCAGTGCTTGGTTCGGCTTGTAGCGCTGTACTGCTTATGCTGCCAGAAGAAAACACTACAATATAACAACTGACAATATAAAGGACTGAGGAGAATTTGGGTTATTCTTTCCGCAGAGAGATCTTAGCCTGTTACCTACTCTTCACGAAAGCGTAACATTATGTGTTAGATCACAGCGTGTAGAGAACTGCAGTGAGATGTTCCCGACCTGAAGGAGACCTTCCCTATTACCCTCAAACACACACACACACACACACACACACACACACACACACACGCCAAGTCTGTGGCAGGTCTCACCATGTAAAGTAACAGTGGAATGATGGTCTTTGCGGCTAGACAAAAACACATAGAAAAGGTGGGAATGGTAATAATAGCGGGCATGTATTTCATTTACTTTGCACAACTTTGGCAGTTTTACTAAATTGATACTAAACGTCTCTGCTCCTGTTACAGATTCTCCTGTCACAGCTGACAAAAATCTGAAAAAAAGAAAATGCGATACATATTTGTTTGGGTTCTCTTTTTCCCTGCAAACTGATCCCATAATGGTCATTGTTACATGTAATCTTTGCTATAGGTCCACAGAACACAGGCAGGTAGGTGGACAAAAGCTTTGCAGAGAACTAAAATAAATCGAGCATCCCTGCACAATTACATAATGTATTCACATTTAATACTATTTACATTTAAATCAGGCCCAGCCAGTCCTCATGTGAGTCATGGAAAGGGTTTTTTGCATTTTATGTGGGGCTGTGTTTGTGTGTGCGTGTGTTAATGCTAGTGTGCTAGTGCTTTTGTTTGGCAACACTGACTTGACTTTCTAAGCAGAACTCAATAATTAATTAAGAATTCTTTTATATTTTGTCCCATCTTTGTTTCCTATTGGTTTTCTCTCTTTCAATTTTGTCTGCAATCAACTTTGAACATCTCTCTTTTTTCTTCTCTCTTGTGGGCTGAGTCATTACCATAACAACAGAGGGAGGCACAAAAGCCCCATGGGCATGTGACAGAGTTGTGGGATGGGGGCACATGGACTGGGAGAGAGGGAGAGAGAGGGAGAGAGAGAGAAAGAGAGAGAGAGCGAGAGAGAGAGAGAGAGAGAGAGCCTCCCCATGCTAATATCTGCAGCTGGGCCTTTGGTTTTGTTCTCTATGCAGCTGGGCTGGATGAGAGAGCCTGGATTCCAACACACCCCCATCGGCATAAATCTTGCCATGCTTGAGGCTGCAAACACTGCAACAATGCCACTGGGTCAGTCTATGCCAAGTCGGCTGGGTCTGCACATACACACACACACACACACGCACACACATGCTCACAAATAAATTGTTGTTGTGTGGGGTTGTTTGTAGCTACCAAAGCGTTTTTGTTTTTTTGTCTTGTGGGATGCATAAATCATTTATCATCTGTGCAGTCTGAGGCTAAATGAAAGCCCAGACGATGCTAATTATTCCTTTCACTCTCATTAGCATTGTTAATAGAACAGGACCAGACAAGACTGTGTCATGTGCAGGGGTCAACTCCAAGATTCATTTTGTTGATCACTTGTCACTAAATGTCTGAGCCTTCCAGAATAATCAAGTTATTCCATGTCCTTGAAACTCTGCAGTTCTCGAGATAAGGTTGTTCAGGCAATAACTTTTGAAATAGAGACAAACAGATACTAGACATAGTGCAACACTGTGACAATCAAATTTGCTTCCTAACCTCTGACATATTTAGCGCCCACAAGACCGCTCCACCATAGCAGTGGAATGCACCCAGACTGAACTGGCATGGATTAAAACAAAGCGACGCTCAGTCACAGTAACAAACTTGTTCCCAAAACATTTGTCTACAGCTTTCAGCCTATCATTAATAACCCCATAAAGAGCTCTTTATGTCTGAGTGGACAGTGTCACTTTTTGGAGTCAACTTTGATGAGATGAATGTGCGTGGTGAGCTTGAATGCTTCGCAGCTGGGTGTGAGCCGGGCGCTGGTGACAGCGGGTACCAGGGCACAAATCCCATGGCAGAAAGGGCATCTTTGTTTGGCCCAGGTGCTCTCTGGATGCACTGCCCTCACATCCTGTGCAGCCTCATTCATTATGCATGAGCCGTACATTTAAAATCATGAGCTTCCTGTCAAAAGCCAGAAAGGGCAGGCTTGGCCAAGTCCGCTTTCTGTGGTTTCAGAGGGAGAAAAGAAGCGTAACATTTTCAAGCCATTGAAAAGGCCTGAAACGAAGGTCATTGTTGCATGGGCAAGCATTATAAGAACACATTATAGCTCTAACTTTCTGAGATACAACAAGGCCCCATAAACCAATCAATGCTTTCAGCTCCATTGACATGGACTTTCACAGTTGCCTACCTCCTCACCAGGCTCTGTATGGACCACATAAATATGCATTGTCAGAGTGGCACATAATGTGTTTTGTGTAGCTTTTTGGGAAGCATTTGCTTGTAGCAGTTTATCATCAGTGACTGCCATAACAAATAGGAATGCAGAGTTCACTTCTCTCATGTGCCCCACCGCTCCCATGAGAAGATGTGGCTCAGCAATTACTGGAGGATTACAATAATCGACGTTTGGAAGCGTAACCTCCCCTTAGCCTTTGTGGCTCAGCACGAGATGAATCCAGTACAATTAAGCCATTTTGTTTCACTGCATGACTGTTCATTAGCATTATCTACACCAGTGGCCTCAGCTCTCAGACTTGGTCCCCCTCAGGTTCTCATCATTGCATCAGTTCCCCTGGTTACAGCTCAGTCTCTCAGGGTCTGAGGTCAGGAGGGTCAACGTCTAATGATGTGATCAGACTACTAGAGTTACTCCTGCAAGTATCAGAAATATCTCAATAGAGGTCTCTCTTACACAGTCCAAGTCATACTCTGTTATCCTCACTCTGTAGTACCAGTACAGGAGAGTGGTATAAATGACTATTGTGGCGCACTTTAATGTGATATGGAAACAGCCATAGCCTAGAGCAGTTCTTCCAACCAGCTAGTCAGTCAATATGACCAGGACCTGAACAATTGGCTCATGCAGGGGCACCACAGGTGGGGACATTAACCATTCAACCTATACTTTTGCTGACCGTCTGGAGATGGAATAGACCTCTCTGCTTCCTCGAGGCATGAAATGATCATCTGGGGCAACTCAGCACAGCTTGGCTTTAACAGGATTTGGGGAGTGAAACCCCTTTATCAGGGCTTACAAGGATGAGACCATATAGCTGCTCAAGCAGATCCCTGAGTTCTGACTCTACTGGGGGGAATTCTCATAGATGTAAAGACGTTAGAAAATAATAGGCACCCAATTTAGTGTTGCATTATATAATGAATTTCATTGTACTATAAAAGTTAAAACTGTCTGGTGGAGACCAAGATTTACAGTATTAGTGCACATTAGTTTTGTTCATATACTATCTAAGTCACACTGCGATATGAATAAGTTCACGCTAACGCTGTTTTAATTACAAAAAATACCATGCAGAACTTAAAAATAGCATCAAAGTCCTGCAACTCCTCCCAGTATTTTAAGTAATTGGACAGTTATAGTTTGATTTGTCTTTATTTCCAACTACTTAGCATAAGTAACTATATTAAAATGTCTTTTTTTCACAAGGGGATAGCCAGGGCTTGGTTTCCAGCAGGTCTTGGGATTTTCAGGACCTACTACTCAGTCTAGTGGTCAGCAAGTCTTATCCTGATTCCTGTCACCCCTCATCTTAGGCAAAATCTGGGGCCGGACATAAAATATTGGCTGGTGATGAAAGGTGGGATATACCACCCACTGTTAGTTACAGATTTAATCATGAGCTGCTCATACCACAAGCAGCAGCTTGGGCAAATCCTGTTTGTTTACACTATTAAAATAAATTGCATGTTGTAATGCTCTACATGGTACTTAGGAACAGTTAATTCCAGATAATTTATTCAGGAATGTAACACACACACACACACACACACACACACACACAAAATAAACTCATAACAAATACTGTTCAGCTCACAGCAGGGTGTGTCGATATTTGATTGAGCCTCCAAGTTTGACTTTCATTTGCTATCCTGACAAGCTGTCATATTAAACATTTTATTGGTATACACTGAGATCACCCATTAGTGAAATGGAAAATTAATTTGGCAGCAAAGTAGATTCCACTCTGAGGTCAGTGTCTGAGGGCCAGGATCTGGATCGCTAGCAGCCTGCTGTGGGTCTGTCTGTCCTGTCCCACATTATAAACCAGCTATATCCCCAAGCTGCCATAGGCAAGATATCCAGTCATAAGACCCAGAAAGAATGGCATCAGTCACACTTTAATGGAACCTGGATTATTGTGCCCTCGTCCCTCCACCCCACAGAGCCCAAGGGTGGGTGCTTGGCTCCGCAACAGTCTCCAAGAGCTGACTACATCTTCCCTTGTGACCCTTACTGTTGCCTATGGGCAGACTCTGCATGATAGCTACTAATCAGAGGGTCAGACCCTGCTGTGTCATGCTACTTCCTAGCCTCACTTTTGTCAAATTAGTAACCAATCTTAACTCTTGTTCTTTGAGAGTACCTATAATCACACTGAAAGTACTGAGGGACCTACTTTGCCCACAGCAGCTGGATGGAGAGGAACAAAAGCACTCCCCCTCATCCCTGTATGAAACATTCTTTCAGCCATGACTAGAGGTAAATTGCTCACAATGTTTTTTACATCCACATAAAGATAATTATATTTTCTGAAATTCTCAATCATTTCAAGCAGAATTAAAAGGTAAGATAATGTCGCACAAAATATAATTATAGTCACTCATATGAATCTGTTGGGATTGCACACAAAATTTATAGTTTCTTGAGTATTGATGCACAAAAAAAGGGAGAGGGAAAAAGAAAAATATATTATTTTAAAGTTTGTTTTGGGGAACAGACACATTAGATCCACAGTATAAGTGTAATATCTATATCCACAGTACATTAGATGATGCATTTGATGCCTTTAATAGCTTTTGTATACCTTAATCTTAATGCTTAAATCACTTTGAAAGTCTATGTTAGGATCACCTTGTATCATCAGTTGCAAACTCCAAATGGCTAATGATAAACATATAGTGTGTACCCTCACGTGGATTGACCTACATTCAAATATAATGTTTTTTAAGGGAATTCACTGTGACAGAAAATCCTAATTTAGCACACAATTCATAACCTGATAGATTGAGCTAATTGCAATGGTCATCAAAATAACACTGCAATGTTATCAGAGTTGCTCAATGAAGTAAGAACAATTAACTTCTGTAAAGGCAGCCTCTCAGACCAAGAAGCTGCTATCTGATCATTGGTACCACTTAGTGGGGACCTGCTGAGACCTCTGTTTATGCATTAACTGGGTAGCAAAAATGAGCACTGGCCTCTTACAGTGCATGAGTCAAATCAAATTCCCTTGCCAATTAGAAGGAGATTTACACAAGGCCCTGTAGCACAGAGGCTAATCTTCTTGGGCGATCTACAGTGTTCATGCACTAAAACAGCCTCTTATATTCTCATGGACCACTGGTGCTAGCCTCGTGGTGGGATTTGTTTCTGTTTTCATATGTTTCTGCAGGATTGGGAGGCTGGAGCCAGTCTGTGTGTGAGCATCCTGCTTGTGGAACAGACCTGGCAAATGGCCCACTCAGGACATTTGACCCTGTGGATTTTTTGTTCTTCTGTGTGGTTTTTTGGAGCTAACACTTTTCCTTTAGCAAGGGCTAAAAGGCTCAAAAGGGTGGAAAGCAAAATATTTTTATAAATCTCCTGGACGCCAGGTTGCATAAAAGGTTCCACAGGCGTTTGCATCAAACCTGGACTGTTGAGACCACAGATTCTGTTTTTGTTGCCATAAAACTGCCCTTTCCAAGAAGTACATATATGTATATTCCATTTACTTGACTCTTATAAATTTAAATGAACTGAAAAATCCAGGTTGCCCCCCCCCAAAAAAAACTGAAAGCTAAATATATTAGGCATATGAATGTAAATATCTGTCTATGGATTAATACTTTGGGTGTGCAGCCACAGTATTGGGTGGTGCGGTGTTCTGTAGAAACACAACCTGCACAAAATGTATCTTCTCTATAATATCTCAAATCTGACATGCACCAAATTAGATTTTAAGGGAAAAAACGAAGTTCAGTGCACTATTATTTGATTACATTTCATGAATTTTTTATTTAATTATTTCAAAGAGGCTAATCTTGCATCATGGTTTCAGTGTGTGTGATATAGTAGATGTGACCTCAGGTTAAATTGTTGTGTTTGGGCTCAGTGTCACATGTGGTTGGAGAGAGTATCTTGCTCGCTGTCATAACAGCCATGGGCAGAGCTTGCGTGAGCTTCTAACATAATTTGACTCTATGGAAAACAGAGGGAAGCCCGCTAAAGACGTCCCTTATTTACTGATGCAGGATACCTTTCACAATTCTCCTTTGGTCTTAGGGGGTGGTGGTCAAACCAGAGGGGCGGACTAGTTTCCTCTCAGTTCTCTTTCCTGGTGATAACAGACTAGTTTGTTGGGGTTGTCTGGTGCCAGTGGTTGCAGGTTAGTTGTCCTTCACTCCATGGTCTGTCAGTGGTAGGGGAGGAGAACACCGCACTGAAAAGGATCACTTTAATCAGCTGGGTGAAAAGCTGAATTCAACCTCTATGAATGGGCTCCTCACATCGCAGTGAATGCCAATAAATAGGTGGGGCTCTTAGATAATATAATTAGCCAAAACAGTGTCTTGCCAGTACCACTAGTTCTTCTTACAGGACATACATTAAGTGTGTTGTCTATCCTTATATTTTTGTCTATATGGGCAAAATCACCATGATTTTACTCCTTGTCTAAAAAAAGTATCCACGAGAGAACAGCTTAGCCATCAATCATCGCATTAATGAGGGTCACTGGTTACCTAAAGGTAAAAAAAATGTTCCAATGATATTTGAGGGTGTGAAGTTATATAATGTTGTTTATAACTTACAGCTTTATTCGCCACTGAGGCATTCAGAGGTGGCTATACTGCCACTGGGGAGCTGCTTGAGTTGGAAAAGCTATGAATACCCTTTTACCACATTCCCAGCCTTATAAAGAAAACCCACAATATGGACACAAGCTTGTCAGCATGTGTTCTGGGAGCAGACTGCAAAACCTACAGGTATGGACCCAAGCTATACTTTAACACAGGAAGAGGAGATTTTAGGAATAAGCAGGTTCACTGTATCAATAGTGTATATCAGACTATAAAGTCTTAACCCTCATGATTTATTGGTCGTTCAGTATATCACTGAAGCATTCATTTAACCTATCTGACAGTGTTTACCTGGTATGATTTGCTTTCATGACTTTATCAGTGCTCACGATTAAGTCTGTTTGCTCATGGACAAGAATGTAATTAGCAGAGTCACCCTCACTGATCAATGCTGGCATATCACTAGCAGTCACCCATGAGCAAACATGTTTTTCTTTTGAACAGATAGGATAGGAATGTCAAATACGACCTGTAGTCCAAATAGTTGGTTGCATATATTGAACTGATGTTATGTAAGAACAAAACATTCATTATTTCCCATGAAGTCTGACTGTAAAACCCTCAGGAAGTCCTCTGTCTAATGTGTGTTCACAAAGCCACAGAGTCTGTTTGTCACCCCACCCCAGTTCTCAGCCCTCTGTTTCAGGTGAACATCAGATATGGGACCCCCTGCTGCTTTGCCAGGTGACCTCATCACAGCGCCACCAATCGGCCTTTACTCACACAAACAAAGGTCGGCCCAGTGAAAATGCCAGTGCTGGTTCTCACAGTCACCCCGATAATATCTCTGTCCCCCAGCCCTACACGCATTGACATGGAGCAGCCACACAGATAGAGTTGCAAAGCAGGGGAGGGTGGGACACTGCACATCCCCCCAGCGGACGCCTTGTTCTCCCATTAATTGATCGCTACTTGATCTTGGATGGTGATTCAGGGTGACTCTCTGGGGCAGGCCACCAGTCTCGGTGATATGTGTGGGAACTGTGTGGAGGCCACGAAGGTGCACCTGCTAAATGGCCATTTCGGCCTATTCCCCCAGCACCCTGCCCATTGTTAGGGATTTATATTCAGTTTCCTTCTCAGATGGCCACACAGTGGAGGACTACTGAAGTAGGCTACTCTCTTTTCAGAAAAGGGCTTGCTTAAAAGACAGACCTGCTAAGGTGGGGAGTACTGAAAGAGTGACACAAGAAGAAGTGGGATAGATGCGGAGCACAAGGGGGCTCCCATGGCACAAAGCAGTGATGTCAGAGGTTTCGTTGTAAATTTGGACTCTCCACTTCACGTAGCAGACCTGATCTCTTCAAGCATTCTTGTAACAACAATTTGAAAGTTACTGGTGTTGAATATATAATGAAAAACAAAAAGCAATGTGGGGTATGAAATACTGAACAGAGGATGATCACAAGCCAACAATTAGCCTTAATGACAGCCTGATGTCTTCTAGCCTGCTGGTTGACCCGTGACCCTCATTTTAATCAGAGCTGTAATAAGGGACATTACTCTGTCAGTGTGGGGTCTCCGTGGAAGGAGGATGGCAAGATGAAAGGTACCCACTGAAGTGTGGGCTGCAGGTGGGATGACAGTAAAAACAGACAATGAGATACTGGTGAAGTATTTATGTGTAACAGACACAGTAGCACTGTAAAGTAGCTTAAAAAGGTTACTATGTGTACACAGAAATAAATATTAATGTTGCCTCTGTTTCAGAAGTTTTGCACAGTTTGGAAAAATGTAATCCTAATCATCAGAAAACAGAGCCATGTTCATTACTCAATTGTTGTTTTCAATCTTTCACTTCTCTTTCTGTGAGCGTTAGACTCTCTAATCCCTTCCGCAGGAGCATGTCATCACTGTGTCATTCTCACATGTCCACTCTAAGCTGAGGCTGTTACCCGCCGGCACGCCACTGCCGTGATCTTCAGAGAGAAGATAGAGAGGCGGGGGAGTCGTGGTGGGGGAGCAGGGCAGGCGTTGTGTGTGGGGGGGAGTAGGAAAAGGGCCGGAATTACCAGATTTAAATAAAGTCAACTTTCCGGCCATCTGGCCAGTGTTTGGGATAGAGGGGGAAAGCCTTGAAGCCAGAGTGAGGAAGCTATATTTTTAATGCTCTGTATCCAAAACCCACAAAAGTTATTTTTAAGACCATAAAACCTTAAGTTTCAGGCATGTATCGGTAAACAAACTTATAAAATATCCATTACTGACATTTGTTTTTCCAATTGCCAGGCAGTTGGACTCATTATCAGGGTTTAAATGAATAATAATAATGAATGAATTAATAACAATTTTAACACTAACAATGAGGTTTAACTATTTTTATCAACTCAGTGCACTCCAGATTGATGAGTCGACTGCAATGCACCCTAGAGTCAATGTAAGTGGATCTAGAGACGTGCATCATGGCTCAGGAAAAGTGGCACATGAGCTGGTGAGAGGAAATCACATAATTTGAACTCAGAATAAGGTGACCAAGAGGACATATCCCTAAACCAAGCACTCTAAAATTAAGGACAAAACAATGTGTCAGGAAATGATTGATCAGTCTAAGGTGTTTTGTCAAAATTCAGTCATCTTTGCAGCCCCACCTCCAGGCACTTCCTGTAATCAAAGGCCATGCCCACCCATGGCTAATTAGACATTAAGCAAACGTCAAGAGGGCCTGATTTAAAGCAGTCACCCCTAGACCTGAGCAAAACAAAGAAAGTGGAGTGGGGAAATGGGAGAGATCCAGATCAATATTGAGAGGTACTTTTGTTTGCTAAAATGCCATAGAGGCTGAAATAAATCAGATAGAGGATCGAGAGAAGGGCCAGCGATTGGGTTCTCACGGCTCCCCGAGCACTGCACTGAGAAAAGACACACCTGGCCTAACAAAGCCCAGGAAGAGGGGAGGGATGAGCATGCACGCAGGCATTCCCCCACAGAACCACACACACACACACACACACACACACTATCTGACGACTGGTACAAGATTATAAAAAAGAGAGGATTTATAAAGCATTTAAAACTTCTGTAGTCTTCTATAATTACATTGTGTGCTACGACCGACTGAAAAAAAGGGGGACTTGCCCTATTTTCAAAAAAAGTGGAGTGTTCCTTTAAGGCCATCTGCAGGCTCACCCTAAGCATTGGTTGACTTAGTGCTAAAAAAAGAAGACACTGATTTATATGTTTTGAGGCTCTCTTGTGAAGCCTGCGTCAGGAACAATAAAAAAGTATTGCCAGCCAGTGAAACCTTGTGTGCCAGTTGAGAGAATGTACCTTCCCTGGCAAGGGCATCTGCATCTTCAGAAATAAACATACAAACACTCTTTCTTCTTTATTAAGGCTCAAGGAAAAACAAACACTAATATTTCAGTTACTCACTCAACATATGACAGAATTTGTAACTGAAATTCTTGTGAGGGATGAGAAAATGTTTTGTGAGGTAACCCTGAGTTTTGAAGGCCATTGCACTTGATAATTAGTCAACACATTATCTCTCTCTATCCACAGTGCTACTCTGCTTTCCACCAGTCCAACCAGCTTGACTTTTTATATGTGCTGAGTTTGGTTCCATACAGACTCATGATGCTGATAGTGATGTTCTCATTACGAGATGACTGTCCTGTAGGTTTTCTGTCACTTTGAGACTAACAGAGCAATCACTCTCCAGAGTTACACGGTTTCCTGTCTGGTGAAAATGCTTCGCTTCACCCCTCCCTCCCAACCAGTCCTCGCTCTGCAGCATCTGCGGCATGGTTCCCCCTGTAAATCATACTGTCACTTCTCACACTCAGCACCTCTGGAGCGTGAGCACCCGAGCTGGTTTCAATTTGAGCCCTGAGCAAAGTTAATAAGTTTGAGATAAATTCAGCTGGCCTGGCTGGAGCTGATTTGGAGTGGTGTACGCTTTCTCCCCCCTGATTAGCCCTGGTCCTAAACTTCATTGGCAGAGCACAAAGAGAGAGTCTGTCTCACCCTGACCCCTAATGCAGTGTGACCCCATGCAGAGAAGCCTGTTATCATTGCTATTTAGAGAGTTCAGGTTACAGGTGAGTCAGGTACTAAAAAGATAATACTGACATTGCATAGGCTGACTGCTAGCTGTGGGGGTTCACTTAAGAATAAATATTGAGAACATCTAGTTCAGTGAATCTTCAAATACAAAGCAGAAATCAAGCTAGATACCTAAATAAAGACATGCTAGGTGTTATTTACAAAGTTAACAAGATAATGCGGAAAGCTGTCGTACAAGAGAAATTGACTAGTCAGACAAGTCAGCATTGTACCAGAAGTGAAATTATTCATAGTAATTGAGAGTGGCTTGCCACACATAAGTGCCTGTGCCATTTAGTAAAATAAACCTCACATCGAGCTAATATTCATCCGAGGTAACCTTTGGCAACTGGTGTGATGTTGGTAAGCACCCGTTTGGCCATCATTAACCAGCTGGAAGTGACTAGAGCCCTTTCTGCTTCCCACCACATGATTGGAGGCTACCCCCAGTAACCTAACGCAGGGGCCAATTATAGATAATTTAAGACTTAAGCAATTTGGACAGATTTCTGGAAATTACTGTAGAGGTCTTGTTGCTGTCGCCGAACAGAAGTGAGAGTAGGTAGGATATTTTGACAGGTTTTTACCACAAACCAGTTCTCAGATACACAAAGGCAGAGGTTACATGGTGCCTAATATCCATGTGTTGATTGGGGCTAAAGTCAGGGGGTTAAGCAAGGTCTAGTTAGCCGGGTTCTGAATTACCACAGAGAAGCTAAAGCAAAACAACAGGCCTCGATCCCACCTGTCCAACAATTACTACTACATAAACACGATGGTCGGTCGGCTACATGCACATGCATAAGATAAATTTACGTAGGTGGTCGGACTTCCCCAATTAAGGAATCTGACAACTGGAGACAGACTGAAAAATGCTGAGTTTGAGCCAGATACTATAAAACCCCAGAGCAGTGACCAGTATGGCCATGCTTTAAAGAGTCCACTGCAAGTAACTTCATTCATTACAACTATATTTCATGGTTACATGGTAAAAGACATTACACAAAGCAGTGAGAGCCAAAGCTGGAACATTGGGCAGAAATATTAAGATGCCATTTCCAGGCAACTGTTACTGTTTACATTTTCTTCAGGCTTTTCTACCATGCTGTGAAATATATTTAAACTGCGGCCCTATAAGACACACATCTCTCCGTCTAGAGCTAAGCCCTTTCCCCTGCTGTCTTTGGCCCCTCTGACCTGGCTGTGTTAACAGGTGGATGCACCCGTGTTTGCTGCCCGTTTCTCTGTGTTTGCCCACGATGGTCAGACAGGAAGCTGGCCAGACTGCGGTCAGCCTGAGCCAGTACTGAATCCTTTCAGCTAGGTGTGAGGAAGACTTTGGTGACATCACTGTTATGGGATAGTCTTCTGACGAAAGCAAGGAGGAGGAGACCTGCTGTGAATCTATTTCAGGCTTTGCTTAAATACACACCATCCTAAATATGAGACACTACTGTTCAAATAAAGTATTCTAAACATATATATAGTATTGGAAAGGTAAAAAAATCTTTGATATAACCTACCACATATATAGGAACCTATGTAGGTTTACTTTATCGGTGGTGTAAACATAGGACATTTTGGTCTCATGCTGCATATGTGTTGAATTAAAGTTAGAAACCAAACCCATTAAAACTGGCTTTGACATAAAACTGGACATCAGTTTTGAAATGAGTTGACTCATGTTGTAAAGGTATCTGCCCCTGGTTTTAGTTAAACCATCCAGGCATCAGCCAAACCAGGACTAATCCTATGGCCTTCCTGCTGCTTGGCCCTGGTTTGTATCAGCGACTTGCTGTTCTGTGGACCACAAACATCAAAAAATAGTCATGTCTAATTACAACTGTGACGGTCATTTATTCAGCCCATGGAATTACAGTATTTGTGTGTATGTGCAAATGTGTGACTGCATGTGATTGTGTGTGTGGTCTTATTCACATCACACATACATGGCCCCTCCCCACTGCTGGGCCGCTACCACTTCACCCAGAGACACAATTAAGAGCCTTGGCTGGAAAGCAGGCCCGAGCGGGTGGACGCTGAGACGAGACAGGCTCACTGGGCAGTTCCTTTCCCTCCTCGTCTCTGAAGGCTCTTTGGCAAGACGCAGACGGCCCAAGATGTCAGGGCCAAGCAAAAGTGCAATCTGTCTCAACACAGTTGGCTGACTGCGAGACCTGAAGCAGTCCCAACACGTAGCATCTCTCTGCTTGCTTTGCACTGAGCCATGCATGCTCACACAGAGGGAAACAGGAAGGCCTGATCAGGCCAGCATTTCGCAGCAGTTAAGGTGATCTGCATGTAGAGCTGCTGAACTCACGGGACATGGCCACTGATAATTTTCTCTGCTGTAGGCCAGCTTTTCTTGAGAGCCAGTGAGAAAAGTTTTATTCCTCTCAAAGTCACTGTGAACTACATGGTCAATAATTACCAACAGATGCTTCTTCTGTCTTTATTCTATGTTCTAATTGAGAATATTAATCCATTGTTAGCCTTAATAACTGAGACAATTTTTACAGATTAAATATACTGCGAGAAAATGTTTACACTATTTATGCATTAATTGAGCAGACAATAAGTGTGACATCTTACACTACTGTAAGATCTGGAGAAAACCAGTTCCCACTGAAATTTTAATAAATGATCATCTGTCAACAAACTCAGACAAATCACCTCTTTAATGTCTATTCCTAAGTCTCTGGGGTCAAATGACAGTTTTGACTACATATAAAGGGCTATATTTAGGACAGTGTCTTGTATTGCCTCTAGCACCACATTAACCTCTGACCTCTAACTAAGCACTAAACTCCTGGTGGTTTACAGCTGGACAGCTACTACTCTGTGCACTGAGACTGGTGATAATTTATCTGTTGGTCAGTCTTAATACATTCACATTAAAACACCTCAAGAGTTACTCTAAACACAGATGAAAAAGATGCAAATATGAAAGTTGAAACTTAGTAGCAATCACTGGCTCTTTATTGCAAAGACAGACAGATCGTTTATTTTTTAAGTGGTGTGTATCCATTGCCTCCTTTCAGAAGGTTGATGAGTGTGTTTCAACACATCTTCTACCACCATATAGGGGGGACAGTGTAGGAGCCTTTCGGTCTTTAGGCTCGGGTTGTGTACTCAGAACAAACAAACAGATTTACTACTTAGAAACGCAAGTGCTAAGTGAGAGTGTGGCGCCTCACTGGGTTTTCAAGGTGACTATCATCAGGCCTTTTAGCTTCTCTGATATGAAGTGTCAAGTGTTTGTTTAGCCTTAACCTTTGATGTAATGAGCGAGTCACAGTGACATTTTAGTTTCACTATATTTCACTTAACATCTAAGGTCACTTAAATCATAAAGGCCGGGAAATATGACATTATAAAGTATGTAATAAATTCGATTTTTACATTATGAAGAAATAAAATTCCAATAGAAAAAAATAGCTAATTCCAGGAGTTGTGAAATTTCCATTTCCGCAAGGGTCTAACTGGCTGCTGGTGTTTGACACCCAGGTGACAGGTGTTTGTATTTCCCTTTCCTGAAACCCACAGTAGGTTTATTTAGGTTTTCACACGCAGACTACATGCACTGCCCAACTCCCACTCGTCCTATACAACAGGGGGAAGGCATCATCTGTGTGACTCACATTTCTATCTGCGAGCCCAGCCCAGCCAGACTGAAACACAGCTGAGGTCTTGGATGTAACATAGCCCTGCACCTCTATAACCTCAGCTGTAAAATGACACAAATCCTCAAGTAGCTCCTCAGCAGTCATCAAACCCCAAGTGCCTGTTAAAACTCACTGATTCCCCCTAACCTCCACCATCCCACCCTTGTCTTATAAAACCAGGAGGCATAAAACCACCACTGGGCTCATTCTTACTCTCCATGTGTCCTCTGTGTCAAGACAAATGGACAGTTCATGCATAAAGATGTCATGATGAATGTTTTGAATTTGATTGCTTCAATTGGGAATTCATATTAGGCAATTTATTAGCAGATGATCAGAGGTCAGAGCACAGATGTTGCAAATCTCCAAAGTAGATGCTTGGTTCTTGCATACATGATTTCCCATGCAAATTGTAGAAGTAGTGATTGTTTACAGTCCAGTGATACTTTTTTTTTTTTCCAATCAGTCACCTGAGCTGAGTACGCACTGTCCAGAATATCCCAATGATGAAGCAAACAGAGACTGACTGGAAATTTTTATGACCAGCTTCCAGGCCAACACGAGGAAAACATCACCAGCCTGAGTACTGAGGAGTTGGATGACAGACCAAACCGCCCCTCCCGATCACCGCACCACCCCTTCTATTCTGTGTTCTCACTCCACCCTTTTCTGCTGCCACTCACTCCAACTCCTCTCCTCGGGGTGGACCAAGAAAAGTAAGATGAAAATCTCGGCAGCTGCTGACATCTTTCCTTGATATTTAAAAGGCTGAAATAGAAACGTACTGACAAGATCAAACTTCACAAAGTGACCATGAAGACATGAAAATGACAACATTATGTTAAGGAAAATAATTTCACAGGGATCATGGTGCAGAATCTCCTCAGGGAGGCCATACATTAAAATATTATATAACAATAGAGAACATTAATAAAAGAAAGTAGCCTTGGATTTGATTAATAACAATCATACAACAAAGTCATTCCTGCAGGTCTTATACAGTGTTACATATGCATTTATTCTGTATTAGAATAGATTTGCAAACTGTTTAGCAAAGAAAACGCTGTTGGGTTTTGCATCTTATGGAGCTACATGGAAACAATTACTTCCTGGCAAATGCAGATTTGTTGGCAGATCTCTTCCTTAGTGTGCGTGTGTATGTGTGTGTCTGACAGCATTCACATGTGTGTAGTTAGACTTGAGCACAAAGAGAATAATTGCCACTGAAACGTCACCGGGTTTCATTTGACAAGTGTGCTATGCATCAGCCAAGCAACATCTGGACGCAAACGGAGAAATGACTGCCAAGCACATGCATTACAGTTCAAGCCTCTCTGCATGAGGATGCCTGCGAGGCTGAAAATTAGCTGAGAAAGTAGTGTAAATGTTGCAAAGCAGGAGCGTCTCTTTGTCTGCCACTCCACGCTGATTATGCAAAAATACAGCACAATAATTCAAATTAAGAAAGCAGCTACACACATAATGATTGAGGGAAGAGAAGGGATAGTTGGTGGTAAAAACTGCGCAAATACATATAAAAACTACCCTAAAAATAAAGCTAAAGGTTATAGTCACCCCAAGGAAGCATAAAATCCTCATAAAATAAAGTCCTCTAATGCATAAAGATGTAATAAATATCCCTTTCAGTGTTTTTACAGGACATATTAACTTCACAAGTGGCTGCTATGACCACATCCATACACAACTCCTAACGCAGTGGCCCTTCTTTAGGCTTTTTAAGGATTCAAGCATGAACGTTATGGTCAATACTTGGAATTTGTGGTAATAATAAAATGTACTCAGCAATTGGAAATTTTAGAAAAGAAGAAGAAGACATCACCGCTAAAACAGAGATGAAATAAATAAAAGTGAGCATTCTAATGACTATGAAACGTCAGATGAATCTGTTCCCAGTGATTTCAAGGATATATGTGTTTAAATGTCAAACTTAACAACGGTACCTAAGTAGACGGCCTAGGCCTGTACCTAAATCCAAGGCTGATGATGTTAAACCTAATTAGAAACCAAGATCCTCAGCGAGTGCAGAAACAAAACATCATTAACTTGTTTTCTAGATCAGATTTCAGATCTTGGAAAATGTGTACAGCATCTATTTTCTTTCATGTCAAAGTCACACTATTAGTTTTCAGCTTTGACACACAACTGGCAGAGTAGAATATTTCTTCTGTTTCCTAGTCTGCACCATAACATCTGATAATAAGCAAGGAATACTGGAAGCCGTCCTCAGGTGAACTCTGACCTGGCTAGCTGTGCCACTGAAATGTAGAGTGGAGGGCCTCTCTATTCTGCATGTTTAATGAGAGCGGCTGACAAATTGAAAAGTGACTACTGAGGCAAGGGACGGGAGGTTTGTAGAGGGGGTGCGGGTGGGTTAGACGAAGAAATTAGTTACTGGGGCCTGTTCTCTGTTGGCTTTAAGTGAATCTGATAGGCTGTAGGGGAGTGTAATTGAGCAAAATTATTAACAACAATAGTTAGTATTTCCTTTTCTTAAGATCCGTAAAAGGAATTGTTATCACTGACAACAACTATTGAAAATACACCTAATGTTTTAAAGTATGATATTTTTTGTGCGACGGAATCATAACCTTTCATGTGCTATAGTGATGATATGTGCAATGTGCATCCAATGCTAAAGTTCAGATTCAATATAGGAAGTAGTGTACCCTTTAGGTTGCAAGGCAGGCATGAGGTTAGGGTGGTGGATGGGTGTCAGAGTGTGTGATGGCATTCAGGGAGAGGGAAGGACCCAAGGGCAGACAACCTGATGGAGGATGAAGAGTTGATTGTTTATTCATAAACTTACAGGCAGGCAGACAGGTAACCGGTAGGTATAAATCCAAAATCCAACACAGATAGAATGACGGACCAACAAATAAACAAAGGAAAAACCTTAACTTAAATGCTCTCAGGTAGGGCAGGATGACAAGACACAGGTGAACACAATGACACAGGTGGAAATAATAACAGCAATCACAGACAGGAAGATGTAATAAATATCCCTTTCAGTGTTTTTACAGGACATATTAACACACAAGTGGCTGCTATGACCACATCCATACACAACTCCTAACGCAGTGGCCCTTCTTTATGCTTTTCAAGGATTCAAGCATGAAAGTTAGGGTCAATACTTGGAATTTGTGGTAATAATAAAATGTACTCAGCAATTGGAAATATTAGAAAAGAAGAAGAAGACATCACCGCTAAGGAAAAACCTTAACTTAAATACTCTTAGGTAGGGCAGGATAACAAGACACAGGTGAACACAATGACACAGGTGGAAATAATAACAGCAATCACAGACAGGAAGCAAAACTAGGTTACATGGGGGAAGGAGGACATTTCAGAATAAAACAGGAAATAATTAAACATAAACCAAAACCATGACATGAGTGTGTAGCATGTCCAACTTACACGTGGAAGACAGGAATTAGCATCCCCTCACAGACCTGTAATAAATGTTTTTTTTCCGACCTTAACCATCATCTTTCCCTAATTGATAATCAGGTGTTTAAGTTACTAAACCCTATCCAAACCTTACCCATAAACGAAAACTATGATTTCTCACAGTATGAGTTTTATTTAAGCTGCCATTGTTTCTATGGTTATGATAACTTCGTACTCACCAAAGTAATTGCTGAGATCTTGATATGTGGAGAAATCACTAAAAGTAGGTCCATCAAGAGGCAAATAACCATGGACTATACAGGTTGACAAACCCCCAGGTTAGTCAAATTTATTTGGAAGAGAGAAGAGGCTGAGGCTAAAAAGCTAAATTACAACACACATTTTCTGTTGTCCACTACAGCATATACCCCAACGTCCTGGTTCAACTTTGTAATATCGTGCTTGTCTTAATTGTGCACACTCACATAAATTTAGTGATGTCGTTGTGTGATTAGATGTCACCAGTTATTTTGGTGAGTACAATGTTGTCATCAATAAAACCTATCACACGAGCTACAAAAATAAAATAGAAGCCTACAGAAAGTAGATCGTTTTGCAGAATTGTCCGACTTCAACATTTTTGTATGGCGATAGGGTTGCCTCTCCTCGGTCCCATTTGGAAAGTAGACATGCAATTTTATTACCCAAACGGACCATCAACAGGCATCTCCTACATGCACATAATGCTTAATCAGCTTCCTGATGAATTTCTTTCAAAGTTAACATACATGTTTTCTTGGCAGCAAGACTGTTTATGTTTATCAATCAATCTTGATTTGTATAGCACCTTCCAACAACCAAAAGGAGGACCAAGGTGCTTTAAATTTAAAACAGAAGAACATTTGCAGTATAAAATATAAATATACATTAAACAATAGCCAAAGGAAAAAAAATTACACAATAATACACAAAGCAAAGCTATAAATTTGACAGTGACACAGTACTACAGTGTGTTAAAAGCCAGTCTAAATAAGTGCGTCTTTAACCTGGACTTGTACAGGGCCAGGTCTGTGAGAACACGCAGGTCTACAGGTAAAGTGTTCCTGAGTTTAGGAGCCGCAACAGCAAATGAACAATCTCCCCACTGCTTGTACCAGGACCTCGGAACAGTAGTCTCTTCTGGTCAGCCTACAGAAGGGCTCTGCTGGGACCGTGGACACTTAAAATTTCAGATAAGTAAAGTGGCGCAAGGCCATTAAAAGCCTTAAAAGCAAAAATTTTAAACTCAACACGGTAACGAACTGGGAGCCAGTGGAGGGAACGGAGAACTGGGCTAATGTGGCTGTGTCTGGATGTATTAGTTAGAAGGCGAGCAGCCGCATTTTGTACCAATTGGAGACGATATAGTGAAGACTGTGTGATGCCAATATGGAGTGCGTTACAGTAATCAATGCGTGAGCTGTTTATATCAAAGACTCAAAGGTCTCTCTGCAGGCATCACACTACAAGTGTGGTGGTAACTTCTCTGACCCATCTCAGCTAGGCAGCCTTCGCACACACATCTGTTGCTGGTTTTAGAGTATTGTACTCTTTCATAGGCAATCCCTCACATTCTGCAGAGGACAAGCAATAATTGGCGAGACAACTGTAAAATGGTGATCAGTTGCTGAGTGTTATAGAAAAATTGTGACAGCATGATAGACTGTGAGGGCTGTCCAGGCTGCAGTTTTCTGGCTGAGTGACTGGCTGTGAGGTTTTATAGGCTGGATTTTCCCTCAAGGGAACAGCGGCCGAAGCTGACAGCTTTAGGGCGGTGGGGTGGAGGGAGAACAGGAAAGAGGTGGTGCGGCGCATTGGAGGCAAGGCCGTTTTTTATGACTTTGATTTGGGAAGGACACTGCATCACTTGTATAGTGATGCTGGTTGAATGAAAAAACAGGAATGGAATAGGGCCGGTGCATTGAGTCCAGCGCAACAGGGAGGTGAAATGAAGAGTCCAGCAATGACGATGATGATTAGGCTTCCTTTGACTAATGTGACTGCTTCAGGCTACCTCGCTAATCAAAACTGTGGATTTTATGGTCTGATCAGTTAAGTAAACTTCATCTGGCTGCTGTCTGCTTTTGTCTTGTGCACCTCATCGTTGCTCTGTGTCCTGCTTAGTTTTCCCTGTTCTTGGCTCAGAAAGCTGGCACAGACAGGGACTGAGACATTAGTCCATGTCTCTTGATTTCAGACATCTGTAGATGCAGTCCCTTCTGTGAAAGTCAACAATATAGACAAATATTGAGTTTCATAATTTCACAGACCATTTCTAGGCCATGATTCTGAGATTTTGTTTAAATGTCAAACCATATACATGAACAAAAACCTTGTATTCACATGAAAATATTGACATAGCTCTTTTTAGGCTATTTAAATTTTTTATTGGATATATGCTATGAGTTGCAAGCCTAATTTAATCTATTTCATATATAATATTCCTCAATCATTGACTTCAGTTATACCATAAAACCTACAAGAAAAGAATTGTGCCCTATGTCTAGCCTCTCTACAATGAAAATTCATGCAGATGACAAATTCCACAGAAAGATAGTAGTTGTATACTGTGTTTCATTGAAAAAGACATTGAACAAACAATAAATGAATACTTCAATTGTTCAGAATAAAACTACATGTGCAGCTTCATATGAGACACTTGTCAAATCTCTGCATAAATGTGTGTCCACTTTAAAGCAATTTACAGTATAATAATGCCAACCAATTCCATGACTCCCGAGGTGATAGTAACAGAGAAAAAGACTGGCTGTCATTTGGGATTGCTATAGAGGGATGAGATCATTATTATGTAATTGGCTTTGCTATTGCAATCTCTCCCAATGTGTGAAAGCAGGCATCATTCACACTGGTACCCTGTAGATCAGCCAAAACTCAATGTTCAGAGAAAGGCCCTGAGAGCCTCCATATCTGTTACAGCCACACTGAGCCTGAAGGGCAACAACTGGCCTGGAACTACCAGCCTCCAATCAAATAGCCTCTCACTGGCCGATTAATAATGTGGAGTCCTCCATAAGGATATGAGCCTGTTGAATGTAATGTAGGTCACACTACCGGAGCAGAGTGGATTTTCTGTAATGCGTTACACAGGACTTGATGGAATCCAGATTTCACGCAGCTGATAAATATTCATAAGCAGTCCATAAGAAGAAGAAAATAAAATGGTTGTCATAAGAAATACACAACATTTATTCAGTCACAGTATCATAAATGTGGATTAATGTTGTTTATGTTGCAGATACAAACTTTATATTTTTGACCAGAAGAGATCAATGTCAAAGGCTAGTATTGGGCTACTGCTTTATTAATTAATTATCCATCCATTGGGTTGGCAATTATATCCAAACAGGTTATGTTGGAAGTGCCACTAAAGTACCAGTTCATAAAGTCAAATAGACTGAATTTTTTAAAAGCTTACAAATATTTATTTTCCTAAAAACAACGTGGACGAATTAAAGTAAAGGTATTGACTTCATGACTGAAACTGTTGGTGATGGTAGATTTGGACTGAGCCAATATAGAATTACCTATTATCATTCGTGTCAATAAGACATTCATGCAGAACCCCATTGAGTAGAGAGCTTGGGGGAGTGGAGAAAGTTTTGAAAAGTGATAAAAATCAGCTTGCGCCTATTGAGGAGGTGCGTGTGTATGTCCTGTCACAAGACTAGTCACACCTAAAACAGGGTTTTCCAACTTAATGCTCATTTAATTTTTGGCTCCTGACTGAAGTATGAAAGTGGTGAGATGTGTTCCATACTATACAACATTCAGAATATTTAACTTAAACCCTTATTTTGCAGATCCAATCTGGTTACCTTAAATAAACTAACTAAGAAACTCTAAAACAGTCACTTCAAACCAAATGCCACCTTAAGGCAAAAAGGCAGTGCTCATAAACTTGATTCTGGTATGATACATAAATTGTCTTCCTTCAGATCAAGTAACATAACATAGACGTGCTGCTCTTCTACCCCTTGCAGCTCATATTCTTTGCCATTTTTCCATGTTGTTGTTTTCCCCCACCATTAGCCTTCACCTTCAACTGTAAATTCTATCCCCCAGTGGGACTGCACGCGCCTTGTGTCTCACCAGCTCCCTCCCTGGGCTTGTGATCTTTAGGCTGGTGAGAAACATGCAGAGGTGTTCCTTTTCCTTCCTGTTCCATTCCCAAGAGACTTGGATCGGGTTTACTGACAAAACTTTCCACTCCCCCACACCCTCACCACCCCGGGTTTATCCATTGGACTTAATCTGCTCCTTCTCGATGTCTGCCATCTGCACGTCCTACTGTATAGGCAAGCATTATTAAAGAGTTAGGCCTCAGTGAGCAACTTCAACCAAACTGAAGTGCGCTCAAGCCACAGTTTCAGGTCACAGGAGTGCGCTGAGGTGTAGGTGCGGGGTAACTCTAGATTTTTAATTACAGAGTGTGCATGGCGGTGTGATAAGAGGGTCACGACTTCCTGATAACCTGTTTGGTGAGTCAGTGACTGTTTGTCACCCAGACGAAGCGTAAGCTGTGAGACCTGGACAAAACCTCATCTTTGTGTCAATATGTCTCTCTGAACTTCTTATAGACTCAAAGAAAGAGCCGCCATCTGCTTTCACCTCTGACAGAAACCACGCACCTGAGTCACTATTCAAAGTCTACCTCAGCAGAATACAGTGATAAATCCAGAGGAAACAATGTGCGGAAAGTATTTAAAACCATTTATTCTGTTAGTATAGTTCTAAGATTATTTAGAAACATTATTTTAGGTCATTCAGACCAACAATAGCTGTGCATAAGTGTATCGTGTGTTGTTAA
Organism: Coreoperca whiteheadi; assembly: GCA_011952105.1. NCBI lineage: Eukaryota > Metazoa > Chordata > Actinopteri > Centrarchiformes > Sinipercidae > Coreoperca > Coreoperca whiteheadi. The sequence goes on from CM022470.1 coordinate 11,052,803, forward strand.
AGATATCATCAAGAAGATGAAATACAATCCAGGAAGTCTATCTTGAGTAACACATCTTTGAGTTTTTAGTTTGCCAGACATCGAAACACTACACAGCAGTTTAAAATACTTCAGGATTTTACAGATCTGGAAAGTTATCCTTGTGACAGTGATTGGTAGAATTCCCCATTCATGTTACAAAGTAATCTACTATGAATGCCTGTCTGCATGTAATTTTTTGGCCAGCGCAGTATGTTGCAAAATTATATTGATTATGTTGTGGCAAACATTGAGTCTGTTTCAACTTTTTGCTAACCGACCCTGCCTTTTTTTGCCGGAGCCCTCTGCGTTGGGTCATTGATTGAAGTGAATGAGAAGAAAAGTGTATATCAGAACACCTTAAACATACTGTATTTCCATTCAGAGGGCACATTTTGTGATTCTCTTGATCACAAATTTTATACAAACTAGATCTATGGTATTTATGTGTATTGGCACTCCTCCAAGCATTCCTCCATTTATCATGACACCTGGCCAATAACCAGGTGGTATGCCAACTAGCTAACCTGTGATGAACTCACCAGTCTAGTGCCAGGACACAGCAAGCTACAGCAGACAGGATAGCCTGAGCTCTACGGCAAATCTAATAAACCAGTTGCAGTTTCCGTGCTCCCACCAAGAATGGTAACCAAGCTGCTCAAATATTGGATCTCAGGAAATAGTGGAGGACAATTTCCTTTGAGCGTAACATTAGAATGCACGAGCCTGGCTCCCGGAGGTCCGGGGCCACCACCGCTGGGCCACTGCAATTAGATGGAGCTTCCCTGCTGTGGCCGAGCCAGCCTGAACACAGGAGCACCCGTAAGGAGCTGGAGGAAGAAATGGAGGAAGGAGAGAGGGGAGACACACACAGCCCTAAGCGATGTGTTATGCGTGGCACACACAGTATTCCGCCTAACGTCTCTCCCTGTCTACACTCCTGGCCCCGGATCATGCTGCAAAGTGATCATTAGACAGAAAAAAAGAGAAAAATAACGAGGAAATGAAGAGATGAAAACATGTAAGGATGGAGGGAGTATAGACAATGCTGCTAATGCCATGGCTGACTTATCTCAGATTTTAAAAAAATATATATTATTTTGAGGAATCTCTAAAGTTTCCCTAAATTACAATTGTTTAAGCTTTTGTTATATTGCTCATTGACAGTTTTCAAAAAGGAAAAAAAAATGATAATACTAGAATATACTGGTGAATTGACACAACTACAAAATTGTGGAAAAGTTTGATTCCAAATTGGACGGTAAGAAAAGGGCAATGTTTTCTGCTTACTCACCAAACTTCATTCATAAATCTTACAGTTTAGCTTCCTGTTGATGTACAAAGGCCCTCACTTAGAGAACCTGTTTATTTTTGATGTTTTATAAATCAAGAGGGTCTTAAGGTAAATTCGGCATAGATGAATGCCAACAAAACAAGGACAGGGAAAAGAAGTTAAGGGACGAGAGAGAGGGCTCTAGTGTCTATTTAGAAACCACATGGAGGCCACAAGAACTGTGGTTAGCTTTGGTTGCTCGTGTTTACTCCCACAAGTTTCCAATGTCAGTAAAGTTTTTGAGAGTGAAGACAACTTGAGAAAGTTAAAGAAAGGCTCAGTTAGCACATCTAATAAAGCCATCTCCACTGCAAAATGTCTGCCTAGTGCGACCCACAAATATCACAGTGAATGCAGAAACGTAAAGTGATTTCACAGACTATTCTCATATTCAGTAATGAGAAAACAAGTACCACCAATGCTCACATCACAAAGTGAATGAAAGAATGTAAACACAGTTTTGCCGAAATATAAATCAAAACCTAACCTGTGTATATGTACAGTGGGACTTAACCCCTTGCATAAAATCCAACTGTAACATTTTGTGCTTGCTGTTGGCATGTCACATTAGCAGCTTTTACTTTCCTTGCCTGCAGGTGGCATAGGTTGGCCTGTAACTGCAGGTCCAGTACTGCAGGTCTGAAACTTCTGGCGCTGTGACTCTGCAACTGAATGATACCAGTTGAGCCTGGTTTCAGGTGCTTAATATTTTTGGAAGTGTGTCCTTCTTATTATTTATTTACTCATTTGTCAATTGGTCCATTGTAATTTTATGAACAGAAATGAACATAAACTACTCCTAAAATTGGTAACAATTCATATGAAGATGAACATAAAATTAGAAACATAAATTTGTGTATACAGTCGCTAAATAGACTTTGTTGACCTTTTCTTTTTCCTTTGCCCTGAAATAGGATTCATCAAGAATAAACCTGGCTCTCCCCATTGTAATAAGACACTGTTTTAAAGCCCTTGAAGTATGCCATTGTTCATTTCACCCCTGCCCTTTCTAAAAGTATTAATCCCATTGCCACAGTCTAATGCTGAAATCCCCAGTGGAAACACCTAAGAAGACTGGATCTGCTCGACCACACAAGCTATTCCCATTTCCCCTGCAACAAGTGATATCAAAGCTATAACCATGGTCACTGCTGAAACGCTAAGAGGAAGTGCATCCATTTGTGAGTATTCAGCAAGGGTTTGGGTGCTGGCTCTGATGCAGGTGCTATCCTCTGGAAGGTGATTAGATATCATCACTCTTTCATTAACTCAGTATCACGGTGACTGTGTAGAAAGAATGGACCTTTTCATCGGTCATCCCAACTAATGAGCCCTGCTGAAAGGACCAGGTTAAGGTGGGAGGATAATGAAACCAGAGAAAAAGGAGGGAGAAAAATGTGACAAAAAACATGACAGCAGGGATTTGTGAAATTGTGCAATGTGGGTGTTTTCTAAATGTAAGTATCTAAATGTATGTATTAAAACTGTTACAGGTTCAATATCACTAGGATAATTAAAGAATACTGAGCTAAAATCTTTGTAGTGAGAAATAAAAATATAAGGATGTAAACAAGGTGACAGGAATGAGAAAGGGAAGCAGTGAAACATATTAGAATTTATTTTTAGTTTATGACACTGAAGGTGACAACAACAGTCTCATTTTCACTTGATCATGGAAACAGGCAGGTGGGGAGGAGGGCTGAATATTCCATTACGTAGACCAGACCTGAGCGCATACAGGTTCTTTGTGAAAGGTGTCTCTGTGTACAGGCAGAGGTACCACACTGACATCATCCAGAGCTGCGGATGGGACTTTTCATGTTTAGCGGTGCCAGGGAGCTGCTAGTACTGTCAGCCAGCCTGAGTCAGCAGCATGCTCCAGACATAACTGTGCAAAAATCCATGACGGAAGAGAGTTTCACAACTTACACCACAGTTCTGCTCAAAACGACCTAAACACGAAGTCTGGGCACTAAGGGATTAGTATATTTCATTCACATGTGATTAAACAATTATCAGCTGGAATTTTTTTGTAAACATTAGAAAAAAAGTCAGATGATTCATAGTTTAAAAAAATATATATTTATTATTAGGTTACTCAGAAAAAGACTGCTGACATAAGCTATATACCTAAAGCAAGGAAATGTGGTTGGTTTTGAAGAGTGTTAAGAGTGCTAGATCGTGTTTCTCACACTGGAAGTACGTACAGTTGTGCCAGAAATTCCTACTCTGATAATGTTTAAGGGTCATGCATGAAAATGTGATAGGAATCTGTAAAAAGTAAAAAGAAATCTCATAGAGCGACTAAATATGATTTAATTAAGTCTGAGTTTGAGGTATTCCATTAATTCCCTTGTGATTATGGTGGTAAACAGGTTGTTCATAGCAACAAATACAGCAGCTGTTTTTTTCTGTTACACTGAATTTCAAACTCCAATTGTGATTTAAAGTACATTCTTGTCCTTGGAAACTGTATTTTGACATCAACAAAAATCCTTTAACTTTGAGGTAATTTATTTTTTGTCAAACATCATTAATGTTTAGCTGGCTGTGTTTGTATTACACAAGTAGGGAAAGTCATATAAATTATTCAGTATTACACAGCAATAGCTTACGTTTGCTAATATTAGCTAACACTAGCCACAATAAGTACTAGTTATACCAGTCCAAGTGAGGCTGTAGCAGCAAAATCCCTGAGTGTAGTGACTTGAGCAAGGGTGTATTTTACTGCTTATGAATTGATGAACTTATGAACCATTCATTTGCAACAGGAAGATGGAGTTATTTTGTCTTTCTAAAAGTTACAACGTCTCTTTGTTAAAGTAATCTTGTAGCATTTCAAATAACTAACAGCACAAGATTAGGGTTATTTTAATTTATCCTTTTAACCTGTCACTCTGTTGAGAGGACCCCTGTTGAGGATACGAGCCCAATATTAGCCTCTGCAAAGACTCAGGTAATGTCATAACATTTTGTCAGCACTTTGAGAATGAACCATTGTCATTCTGACATAATTACAGGTCAGGCTCTATTATTGGAAATGCAGGAGAGTGACCTGAGGAGATCACACTCTGCTTTTATAGCATTTCATTGTCATTTGAACAGACTCAGAGGTCACTTCACCTGAAGGCATGGAGGGTACCTTGTAGTCACTCAGCAGACTTCAATATTGGATGTGCTTTTCAGATGTGCCTGTCAGAAAGGTTGGAAGGTGAATATTAGGATTTCATGCAAGCAGCTTTTCAAGGTTTTAACAAGACAAAAAATTGAAATATTTTCACAAGTTCAGCTACAGGCCATTGTTTTTGTGAATTTATCACATTCTGTTTTATTGTGTTTTTTGCTTAATAATAACACTAAAACTATGACTCAGTGGTGGCACCTACCAAAATGATGTTCAAGAACTACTGGTTTTCCCAGATCAGCCTGCATTTCCTTCTCTGCAGATACACTATCAATGAGTGCCCAAGATGTTTCAGCTTACTAAAAGCCAGGAGAAGATAAGGCTGCGATTACAGTGGCACTATCTCCAGAGGAGGCCAGCGAAAGGAGAAGATATACAAAATAGCATGCAGCAGCAATTACCACACACTGCTGGTCACAGGGGGTGAAGGCCAGGATACATTGCTTTCCAGTCTGATTCCTTAGTGGCATAGCTGAACTATCTAGTATGGTATCTGATTTGAGCTGATGGTGGCAGCGGCAACTGCCAGGTCAATAAATGAATATGTTCATTATACTATATCAGTGTTTTCCAGAAGTTTTTAATTCATCTTGAAATATGCAATCTGAAATTGTACCTTGTGTTTATTTACAAGAAAGCTGTTGGGCAAGTTCCTAGTGTCTCTATGCTTTCATCCCTCAGTATTACTGGTGAAGCGACTGGGGTTCTGCTGTTTACTGCTTCTGCGTGGGATATCAGGGAGGTGTGAGCGAGTCAGAGCATGGAATATAAGCCCATCCTTCTGAGGGTGTCAGGGTCTTGATAAGTCCTGTTTAAACTTTACCCTTTGCAAAAATGCCATTTGTCAACAGTTGCCCGTGGCCAAAGCACTGATCTGGTTTGGCAAACACCTGGGGCAGCCCATCCACCAGTGGGCAAGGGTAAAGTTCTACACTCAAACTGGCCTGAAATGTTCAAGAATTAACAACAACAACAACAAAAAACCTCCCATTTCGACAAGGAGCCAACAGTGGAAGCAGTCGCAAGGAAGGTTCAGATGGTTTGCCAACTGAATTTTCTCTGTTCTCCCTCATGCAGTCCTCTGCCATGTCTAGGGCAGTTGGCACTAGTTGCGGAAAGTCTCAGACAGGTGTTATGTCGGTTGTCAGTGGTTGAAGCCACCTCTGCCTCCACTACCTCTGCCGCACTATTTGTCACTCAGTGAAGTCTTGTGATTCTTCATGGAACTCATGGTAGATAATCTAAATACAGCAAATATTTTAAAGCACTTGTTGCTGTTGCAATAATTATGTCTAATGGATCTCAGCATTTTGGAAGGACTCCACACAGCATAACAAATGCTTAATCATGGTTCCCATGGTAATGATATGAACATTTTAACTATTGTATATGGTTGAAATTCTATGAATTATTGGGACAGTGCACTTAATCAAACCTTTCCTTTAATAAAAAAATACATCAAACACATCGGCAAAAATATAACACATGCTGTATTCCTCTTGTGATTCAACTGTTTTGACAAACACACTTCAAAGGCAACAACACAAAGACTCATATACTTACTGTACTAACACCCACATGCATGTGACACTAAAAGTTTTAAAAAAAGAGGGGTGGCCTGCTCAAACATTTGCAGTGGAATCTGAGAGAGTTAGAAGAAGTGGAGGACATGATTTGGCAGTTTACCCCCAGTGTTTGTCCCAAAATTTTGACGCCATGGCTCGAAGTCAAGCTGAGAAGTTTCCCAAGACCTGCTCGGCCTGCAGGCGGGTTTTCCGTGTAAGCTGTGATCCTGGCCCCTGAGGATCTGTGTCCCCCCTGATCGACTGTAAGTCAGTCTGCAGGGCACTGCGGGGGCGCAAACATGCCCGACCACACCTCTGATGCGTCTGTGTTAGCCATCACTGGGTTTCCTCCTGCGCATGTTGAGATCACTCACTTCACAAGCTCAGCAATCTCAAAAGGCAGCAGCTCTCATCACACCTCCCACAACAAACCTTGTCCAGTTAAAAACGGAACATTACATTTAATATTCACCTAATGAGACGTAGTAATTTGCTTTTGTCTAACAAACGGGACATTTAATGCAAATTTCTGAGAGTATCATTTGACTGTCAGTGTTGTTGTGTGACGTGAGCTGCAACTCTCAGAGGCATCTCAGAAGTTACCCAAGGATTTCAGTCCACGTACAGAGAATCAGGCTACTTTGAAGTGTTATAAAATCAGCATGGTAATACCTATTAACTGGCAAAAACAACCTAAACCCCTTTAGTTTTCCCAATCCCATCTATTTCTCACCAACATGAACTTTGGAATAAACAGCATTTCTAAATTGTATGTAATCTAGGGGAGCTGACAGGGCAGTCTGCCACAGCCTCTAGTCAACCAATGAGAAGTGGACAGAAATAGCAGGTACTGTTCATCTACCCTCTTTATAGAGAAAGATGATATTGATGGCAGAATATGTATTTTTAGCAATGAAAGGCACTGCTTACTGACAAAGACAGTTACTGAACAAACGCATTCTAATAAAATGTGAGTCATGTAAACAGAATATTTAGACATTATTTAAATAATGTTTTTAAAACCATATCTATACATATGTATAATGTGTCGAATTTTAAACGTTTTATTTTTTTTTATTTTGAAGCCCCTTATACACAATCTGCATCTAGGTTGTGTTTCAGTTTTAAAATCAGAGACCTTTAGTTCATCAGCTTTATTATTCCCTCTGGATATAGATTTAATAAGGGAATGGATTTTACCTGATTTCATCTTATTAGCAGCCGAATTTATGAAAAGCCGAAGTGTGACATATTATCCGTTTTTAAGGAATTCAGTGTGTGTTCGGTTTGATGTTTTTAATGATTACAGATTTGCTTAAAAAATAAAATCGCTATAGTGTTGCCTAATTAGTTACTAAATCATAAAGTTGTGATAAAAATAGCACACTTTCAATATGTTCATGATGCTATACATGGACTCATAACTTAATGTCGGATTTGGTATCTAAAATTGCACACAACGATTACAATGACTGAACTCTCTCAACAAAGTGTCCTTTGTCCAACGAAAACAAGTGCTGGAGCAAATCCAGCAGAGAAGGTTTTAGTGTTGCGACACGGTTGTTTTTCTCCAGTTTTTCACTTTATTTGAAATGGTTTCTCCGCTGAGAAAAATGTAATATTTTTTAAATATAGCCTAATGTGATATTGAATATGTTAATTCGTTCTTATTACTATTAGATACACCATTATCATCAGCTTAATTATCAATTATCATTATTATTATTATTATTATTATTCGACAGCGATTTTATAATAGCATCCTGCATACCCGGTTAAATTAAAAATCACCAGTTTATACATCATCAGTCAATTAAATCGTGAATCAAAAGAATGACTTTTCACGCTCAATAAAACGCCCCGTTTAGGTAAAGACATCACGGACGAAGTGAGAGATACAGTCATGTCCCGTGTTGCTTATTTTCGATGAGAAACATTTTTAAGGAGAGGTGTGTTGTTTGTAATCTGGCCTATCAGCCTGTTTGGGCCAATGCATTGTCCAGGCGGAAAGAGGAAGGCCTAAAATATCAATGCAGAGCGAGAACTTAAATCAAGAAATGTGTTTTATATTATTCCTCTTACTTTGTTTTAATCATCGCAGCCCCCGGACAGTTGCAAGGCTTCCTCCAAAGTTTCTGGACTGCTGTCTCCCCCTGTTGGTCCATGTGGTCCCTGTGCAGAGCTGAGAGACGACTGGGGGCTGCGGCTCCGTTAACAGCTTCACACTGTCACACTGGCTCAACTGGCTCTGTGCAACAAACATGGCAAAAGACAACCGTCCGCATTTATTCAGACTCATATAAACATGTATAACATTTCTTCTACCAAAATCAGAGTCATCAAAGATACGTTTAAAAACGTCAGTAGTTTTCTAGTGAGAACTGTTCATATTTCTAAATCAACCAGAGTAGCCTGTGACTATCCCCTGCAGAAAGCTGACTATTGCCCTCAGAAAAATTACTTCAACACAAAGATACATTCAGTTGGTAAAGGAACTGAGTTTCAAATTAGACATTTCAACATGTAGCATATACAAATTTCAGTTTGTCAATCTGGGGAGAAAGTACTCTCTGTAAAATCTGAATAAATGAAAGAACCATAAGAATAACCCTAACAGTCTTAACGAAGATTAGATGTAGGCTATTGTAATGTTCACCAATGGACTTTGGGTCTGTAATCAAAGAAAATTAATGTTGGCATATTTTGGTGGCACATTTTCTATTATCTCCCTTTACAATATTAAAATGTTTCACATGATTGATTGTGTTATTATTTAGTTAACATTAGCAATTATATCCCTACTTCTACTTTCTTTCAGAGGGTGTAATGTGTTACTTTACTAAGAATTAACTTTTTAAACTTGAAGTTACACTTGGAATGACATGAAACCAAAGATTATAAGGGGAAAACACCTTTTTCCTACTCGAGTTGGGTTTTCACTGTTGTTGACTGCAAGTTCTTCAGAGGGGAGTCATATTACGTCTCCGCCTACAAAAAGTTTCCCCCAATCATTTCCTTGCCGTCAAACATAAATCCAGGCATCGCCTCCTGTGTCTCTAGACTCTTCAGCAATCCACCAAGAGTAGAACTCAGTCACATTTGCTCTTTAAAGTCACCGTTTCAAAGTTAAGCATTAGTCAGCGATCACTTGCAATTTGCCGTTTTGTCTTAGAAATTGCGAAAAGTTGAAGGAGCGTCAAAAACGAATATTTTGGCTGTTTGTTTGTTTTGTTTTTTTTACTTTAAAGGATTCAAGTTTGCCAGTCAAGCTGTGCGCCCTCGCAGACTGTCACTGCAGTCTTTGGGCACAGCACTTGGATTTAGAAAGAAGGATTATCTCCCGTTTTTACTGCGAGAAGCTGTTTGTTTAACTTTTTCGCATGAATCTCTTCGACCCTTACCTGAAGATGACAGAAGAACAGGAGAAGTGTCACTCTGACGCTCCCAGCCCCAGCATGTCCGAGGACTCCGCAGGCTCGCCGTGCCCGTCCGGGTCCGGTTCAGACACTGAGAACACCCGGCCGTCCGACAACCACCTCCTCTTGGGTCCAGACTACAAGAAGGAGGGCGAAGAGGAAAAGTTCCCCGTGTGTATCAGAGATGCGGTGTCCCAGGTGTTGAAGGGCTACGACTGGACGCTGGTGCCAATGCCGGTGCGCGTCAACGGCTCAAGTAAAAGCAAACCGCACGTGAAAAGACCCATGAACGCATTCATGGTCTGGGCTCAAGCTGCACGGAGGAAGCTGGCTGATCAATACCCGCATCTGCACAACGCGGAACTCAGCAAAACCCTTGGCAAACTTTGGAGGTAGGTTCGCTCTGCATGTTCATTCACTTGTGCAGTGCGCCTTTACACGCCGCTGTGTGCAGCGCACTATTTCTTCGATGAAATGCACCACCTGCCTGCTTTTTCAAGTAGAGCTCTACAGTCTGGGAATCTCCTAATGCATTTCAAATTGTATATCTCTCCGTAGCCATTATTTTTTTTTTTTTGCGTGACTTTGGATACATTTCATATTTTCATGTCCGAGTGCATGCACATAAGAAGTAGACTAAAACCTTGTTTAACAAACTTATTTTGCTGCTTCTTGGTGTTAAATGAATGAATGTAAAGATTCAGGAAATTGCAAAACAGTGTTTTGTGCTTGTTAATTGAATGCATGTTAACGTGAATGCACAATTCTCTGCGATATTTTCAGATTGCTCAACGAGGTAGAGAAGCGCCCGTTTGTGGAAGAAGCAGAGCGTTTGAGAGTGCAGCACAAGAAGGACCACCCCGACTACAAATATCAACCAAGGCGGAGAAAATCGGTCAAGAATGGGCAAAATGATCCGGAGGACGGCGAGCAAACCCACATCTCTCCAAATGCGATCTTCAAGGCGCTGCAGCAGGCCGATTCTCCAGCGTCCAGTTTGGGCGAGGTGCATTCTCCAGGAGAGCACTCAGGTAAGGAAATGTATAAGTTAAATAAAGGAAGGAAAGAAAAATAAGACATTTTCTAGTATTTTGTTTTCAGAAGTGACTCATTTTGACATTGTTTGTAGAAATCAAATCTTTAGAACCCTTTAGGGCATTGAAGAGAAACCTGTTTATTAAACTTTATGAATCATTAGTGGGTTTTACAAGCCATCATGCAAATACACCTGTCAGCATAAACCAATAAACTCCACCTCCAGAAAGTATTTACATTTATACTTGTATTTGCATCATTTTGTAAATTTGGTTTTTAACTGTGAGGCTAACTCTGCCTTTCCTCTAACCAGGTCAGTCCCAGGGCCCACCAACACCCCCAACCACCCCTAAGACCGATCTCCCCTCCAGCAAAGCTGACCTAAAGCGTGAGGGACGCCCCATGCAGGAGGGCCCCAGTCGCCAGCTCAACATCGACTTTGGAGCTGTGGACATTGGCGAGCTGAGCAGCGAAGTCATCTCCAACATGGGGAGCTTTGATGTTGATGAGTTTGATCAGTACCTGCCGCCTCACAGCCATGCTGGGCTGACTGGAGCAGCCCAGGCTGGCTACACCAGCAGCTATGGCATCAGCACCTCCTCAGTCGGCCAGGCAGCCAATGTCGGGGCCCATGTCTGGATGTCCAAGCAGCAGCAGCAGCAGCAGCAGCACTCTCTGACCACCCTGGGTGGAGGAGGAGAACAAGGCCAGCAGGGTCAACAGAGAACCACCCAGATCAAGACAGAGCAGCTGAGCCCCAGCCACTACAGTGAGCAGCAGGGCTCCCCACAGCACGTCACCTATGGGTCCTTCAACCTGCAGCACTACAGCACCTCCTCTTACCCTTCCATCACAAGAGCACAGTATGAGTATTCAGACCACCAAGGTGGCGCCAACTCCTACTACAGCCATGCGTCTGGCCAAGGCTCTGGTCTGTACTCCACTTTCAGCTACATGAGCCCCAGCCAGAGGCCGATGTACACCCCGATCGCCGACACCACCGGGGTGCCCTCTGTGCCCCAGACCCACAGTCCGCAGCACTGGGAGCAGCCCATTTACACACAGCTCTCCAGGCCATGAGGAGGTGGCATCAGCGCTGACTGTACAACACCCATCCCATGCATAGACTTCATTCTGCCAGGTGGCCTTTGTGCCACCATGCCACACACCCTTCATTGCCAACAGAAAAACGTGACACAGATTTTTTAGTACTGAAAATATATCTTTGGATTGGCTCACAACAGTGCCTTTTGTATTGGTTGGAATTGTGATTATATTTTTTTAGATATAATGTTTAAAAAAAGTTAAATCCTCTGTGAGGACATACTGGTTATAAATATTTTAGTATGTACTGTGTATGTGTTCTGCTATTGTCATCCTCATCATAATCAGTGTCATCAGCATCCTCATCGTCCTGATTTGAAGGTTTAACACATCTAAAGGATTGCCGGGTAAAAACACCCTCAGTGGCCTTACTTCTAACTAATGTATTTTTTGTACAGAAGTAAGAAATGTCTGTTTACTGACACTGCCGTCTTATAATAGCCTACATTCTGCTTTGCATTTTTTTACTGTACATACTTTACTGTAATTCCCATAAGATGCAAGAATTGAGCAATGCAGGTTCGAAATAGATCAGAATTTTTGGCCATGATATGACCGTGTCATCAGTGAATTAGTCAGATATTCTACTTCTTGTTCTTTGCTTCAGCTCAAATGATTGTGTTGGAAACGCTATAGCAGGTGCCACGTAATTCTACTAGGGGCCTTACTGTGTTGGTAGATGTAACTAAGCAATGCTTGCTTTTATGTGGGTACTGCCTTGATACCATTGGTGCCTCTGGAGCCACAGTAGGTAGACTCCTTCCACTTGTATTGCAGTCTTGAAACCACAGCCTAGTTCTGACTTCCTGCATGAGGAGATACAGGAAGTGACCTTTGACCTGACTCTCCTCGGTAGCCAGCAGGTCGGAGTCTGGCATGCTTCTATCATTCCTACAGCCCCATCCTTTTTTCTAACCTTTTTTCTTAATTTATTCTTTAGCATTAATTTTATTTGAAAATAACTATTTGCAATTATCTTTTTAATTCAGCAGAAGCTTACTGAGATGAAACATTTTCAGGTTTGCTGTTATATGTGGTACAAATGTGTTTATTTATCATTTGTAAATATTTCCTTATAAAAGTTCCTTTTATTCATGATCTAGTTATGTACACATTACTTATAATTACACGATGAGTCTTTCTCTAAAAAAAGAAACTGGAAGTTTTCTCTTTTTTCATTCTAACAAATGAATTAATGGATATGGAAGCTGCAGCTGTTTTTGTAAAGAATTTGCTGGAATAAACAGGATACTTTTTGTTATTGAAAAAAAGTTGTGTTCCTCGTCTTATGTTCTGTATCATTAGGTCTCATTTTGTCATCTTCTTAGTAGTTTCCGTAGGCAGCCATGGCATTGTCTTAAAAGCTTATCTTTTGTATTATATTGTTTGCAATAAAAACAAAACACTGAGAAATACGTGGTCGTCTTGTGCCTAACATTATGAGAATGTTTCATGCAGAGTAATCTGTATTGTTCACAGCTGTGGTGCAATGCAGGCAGTTTTGCTTTGTCTGGCTGTATTTGTCAGACAAATACCAGTGAGGTTTGTTTTTACCAGTTATAAAAGGTACCCTCTGCTGGCAGAAAACCAGCTAAATTAAGATTTCATTTACTGAGTCTGAATCACTTTGGAACAGTGTTCATCCAAATCATAATGCTCTAAAAAAAAAAAATAAAAATTACGAAAATCAAGCAGATTGTTTTAACGTGACACAAATAATTTCATTTCTGCATTAATCAGAGCCAGCTTGTCTGCTTCCCCCTAGCAGCAGTTTGGTAAAGTTAGACCAATGCGAAGTGAAAAAAAAAATCGTTATATTCAAGTTGTGGTACTGGGAACAGTGGTTTTGCTTCCGGCTTCTCAGACCATGAGGTCACAGGTCCATTATTACCACGGCCTATTGAGAAGTCGTATGTCCACACCCCTCCCCCTGCCTGTATACACAACCGCTTAAAGAAACAAACTAGACATTGAATATTGTTTATTCATTACTGGCCAAGTAATATAGGAATAGAGTTGACCTTAATAAATCAGTGACAGTATAAACACAATCAGGTACTATAGCTTTGTGTTGAAATTTGAGGCACATTTGCAGATGACGTCTCTTTCCTCACATCAACTGGACTGAACCTTTTTTCTGCCACCCACTGCTGCACCTCATCTCACTGTGATGACTGGACAGTTGTTGTTTTTTAGCTTGACTCCATAACTACCCGTTACACATTATACTAGGCTACACTAAACCTGTGGCTCAACACATCTGTAATTCATAACAATATTGAAATATGATGATAATATTATGGCCAGAAAGTCATCAAGGTCTACATTCTAAGCAAAAGTGATCATTTTGAACTTTCACAAAAATTAAGATAAATTGCAATAAAACACTGTTTTGATGAGTTAAATAGAATCACTTCATTGTAATACTTTATTATTCCCTGGCGACAGTCTGTATGACTTCCTCACAAAATTTGAAATTTTGTTCCAGGGGGTGAAAAAAGTAAGGCAAAAAGGAAAGACTGGTTCCTTGAAAAGTTGTTTATCATAATATATTGGCTGATGTTAACTGGTTAGTTAGCATAGAATGTTAGTAACTGAGAGTGCAAATTTACATTTTGAAATAACTGGTTTAGGGTTTGTGCAGGTTTAAATTTAAAACAAACTTTCACTATATATTCAGGTTTACAAATTCTTAAAGCTTTGGTGTTTAACATTGCTTTTGTTTGCCATCATATCAATATAATAATACAACCTCAAGATGCATTTTTGAGGTTCACTCACATGCTCTGGGGTTTGATGAAAGTGGAAAACAGTAACTAAGCTGTGGGAATGTGGGTACAGCCGAGGGGGAAATTATACTATTTCAACACACAATACCTCATGGAATTCACAGACAATCACAGACTGATGACATGTATCAGTAAGAATATATCGATAGTTATAATTGTGTTTTAAATTTGGTATCCACAATGTAATTTTATTGTTTCAGATGTCTTCCATGTAGATGTAAATGTAGATGTGGTGCAGTTAAAACAATAAAATGTATTTCACTGTATTTTTTCCTATATTGTAAAGTGTGAACATGTTAATTATCCTAGTTTTTGTCTTTTCAGACATGTTTGTTATCGCTGCTCCTGCTTCTTCTTCTGTAATTTTTTTGAAACCGTTTCAAACGGCTGCCGTTTCTCACGATGCTACTTTCAGGAACTAGCTGCTGATTAAAAAAGTATTGTGTTATTTAAACTGGCAAAAAAAAATAAATAACAAAAAATAAAACATATTAATATGCAATGACTTAAGGCTTGTTGTGTTGATGACAAGAAAGTGATCCTTCTGCAGGCTTGACTCTGTTGTCTTTGGTTAAATATGAAGGCTGACATCTTCCCCTCTGACAGTGAATAGCAGGCAGAGTGCGTGAAGCCCTGGGCCCACCTCCCACAGAGAGCCCCCGAGGCACATCCATCACTGGATCTCCAGTGGCTCAGACCTGGAGAGAGGCAGCAGGGCCTCAGGGCCTAACAGGGCAAAGGGAGGCCAGTGATAGCTCGGGGGAGAGCAGTATGATGGACAAGGACACAAGGAAAGAACACTTTTTTTATCTTCCAAATCATTAGCTCAATTCCTTGAGCTAATGACTGACATGACTGAAATGTTAGGATGCCAGGGGTCTACATTTTTCAGAAGAATTCAAAAGGACTCATTCTCCAAAACTCCAGTCACTGCAGACTGTTAGAAAAACTATTTGAAATTAAACTTTTACTTTACATGTTGTTAGGGGGAGTTCTTAATAATGTAAGGAAATTGTGTCTGACTCAAACCATTGGCGATAATCACAATGCAACGGATTTTGTCTGACCTGGCTCCAACAGGCTTATAGTAACACAGTACTTAGGAGATGATTGGCTCCTGATGGAAGATGTTGCCTGAAAGTTAAACTGAAGCAAACATTTCTCCTGAGAAAACAAGGGAAAAAGTCAACTCTGGTAAACACAGGTCCGTGTTCTTCCAGTTTCAGAGAATGAACAGAACATTTTTGCTGAATTATTTCATTCTCAATTTGCTGGCAGCATGTGTGCATGGGGAAATGCAAAAAGTTTACATTTGCAAGTCCAGCTCCTCAAAAACAAATCATGAGTTCAGATAAACTGAAATCAGCTGATCATATTATCACTTTTGGGAAAGGATTTTTCTTTCAGAATTAAAGTTCATAAATGATAGGAACTGATTTAGCCAGTGATTATTTTTACATGGACTCTTCTTTGAAAGTAGTTTGCCTGATGTAAATAACAAGGTTCCATGAAGAACCAAAGCTAGCATCCAGCAACCCTTTACAGTATGTTATTAATAATCTAGTACCTCTGCTTTATTTACAGAAAATGTGTGTGTTTACACATTACATTTCCATAACAGGAATGACAGAAAGTCATAAAGGTGAAAAAACCAACCTTGCTACTCTGTCCTCAATAAATAACATGGAGTGATGATGGCCACTTTCAGCATATTTCATCAGAATAATGTGTCATGTGTTGTTGTCACCAAGTAGCACCCCATCAGAAATGATGTCAGGATTGAGGCTTTCCCTGTGTGAGAGCATGATGACTCATTCATTGGGCTTGACACGGACAGCCTTGCATAGTAGCAGCTCAAACATAATGATACATTTTATACGTTCTTTACAGCAAAATGCCAAGAGATACAATAATGATTACAGTAACTACTAGAAATTTAGCACTGAAATTAGCTAGAGCGTTTTCAAAGCAACTGTGCATCATATGTGCATCATCAGATATTCAGGCTCTAGGAAATACACACTATCTTTACTGTAAAACTGTATAACAAAATCAGGGCAAGGCACATAAAAAGCATGTTTTCTAAACCATTTGCCCCAGCCTCCTGACCTCAGTTCAGAAAATCTTGGCAGTGGCAGAGTGACCCAGCCAGTGAGTAGATTGGGGCTGCGATGGGACTGCTCCCCTACAAACAGCAGAAGTGTTCTGATGAATGTTTCCGAGAAGGATCGGAAACAAGACCAAATTTTTCTTTCTTTTTTTTTCAGACAGGCCTTTCCATGGGCAATTTTCCCAGGACGACCCCATTATTATTCCACAGAGACGTCTGCCCCCTCCGAACCCTATGGGTGGTCTTTCTGAAGGCAAAAGGAAGAGGAAGAGAAAAGGAGAAGTGTGTGTGGGGGGGGAAATCTGGTGATACACCGTGGAGACTGGACAACAATAAATTACACAACAAAGTAAAATGAGACAAAACAAGATTAAAAATCAAAGAGCACTCTTACTTACTCTTACTCGGCCCACACTGATGGACTGTCCGGTGTGTATGTGTGCCATTTGCCTGTTACTGTATTTCAAGGAAAACTGTTTCTAAAACAGTCTAATCAAGGAAAAATTAATATAAATTCACGTGCAGTTTTATGTTTGTATTTCAGATATAATGTAATATATCTTATGACCATTTTACTGTGTTCTTTGTGTATTTATGTCACTGGTAACCTTTCCCTAGATTACCTACAGGGACAGTTTAAAGTGATCCACAAACTTTAGTTGCTTTTAAATTGTCCAGTAAATTATTGCTTAAACCAATAAGAAACATCCAGTGGAGGAAACCCCTGCTAAATCAATGAGAAAGACAAGCCGCCTACAAGGCTGTTTCCATGGAAGCTACACCCTCAACCAAAAAACTACTATACGCTGATTCAAGTTGGGTGCAAAGGGAGGGCACATTTCCTACATCCTGAACCATATTGATTATTGTATACATTAAATCAGAAGAGTTACATGAACAACAGTCATAGCAGTCAACTCACTCTTGGGAAATGATATTTATTTAAGTTTACAATCCACTCTCATCACCGTTTGATTTTGCTCACTGTTTGAGTAGACTTAGGAAGTGAGACTTTGCCCCGCAGCCATCCATCTTGCGCTGGCCCCATGAGGACATCGGCCTGTGCCAAGAGGCCAAGCTGGGCCAGCCTGCTGGAACCCTTGGTGAGCTCCCTGCCTTTGTCTGAGGATGTGGAAGAAACCTGGCACCGGCCCGAGGTCAGCGTCACAAAATTATATTACCATAATCCCATTAAGTGTGTCTGAGGCCTCATGAGCTCCAGCTCAGTCTGGGAGGAAGGTAGGTGAGGGCTGGCAGTGGGTGGGATTGTCAGTGGATAATATGAGCTGGTAGCTTACCTGCACTTCATATTTGTATATTTTAGCCTATGTTATATTTTGTGACTTTTATGCTAAATGCAAAGATGTATCATAAAGTCATGTATTACTGTAGGCCTCTGTTGAAACAGCACAAAGAATTTGTTTTATCATAGTATGTGGTAAACGATCTACAACGGAAATTGGCTGCATGACCAAAAAAAAGAGCAAGACAACTCTCCATAATTGAAGCCAGGAGCCTAACCAAGATGATGGATCATGTGGGTTTGTGTATAAGCTTTATATAATCAAGGTTTCTCATCCTTATCTTTATTATCCCTCGTCGTTCAGAAAAGGATTCTCTCCAATAATAATGAGATTTTCCATTCATCTTTACATTTGTTTCCAATTAAGACACTGAGAGAATCATTTTGCTGTCCAACCAAGCATGGATACAGTAGTTTGTCTATGCTAATTCCCTCGTCTGTACCTGGTAAATCTCCACAGAGCATATCGTTTTACAGTGCACATGCCCATTAGGCACAGGTTGTTTGAGGGGATGCAAATAGACATATCAGCAAAACTAATACCATTCCCACAGGGCATGAGAGCTGAATATAAGCCAAGCTCTGGCAATTGATCCTTGAGGCACAATCGTGGCTGTAACATATATATGAAGATTGACCTGTAACTGAATGAAGCCAAGTTTCTGTGTTGTTTCATCGTTTTAAATTGTGACCAGCTACGTATAAAATAACCAAAAATTGGTCACAATGATGTATTTTTCTGCAATACAGTTAACAACTTGTAGATTTGATATATATAAAAAATAATTATTGCTACTGAATTGCAAACAGGAGGACTGCTCTGAGGTTTCTGTTTGTTTTGCTTGCTTTCTAGGGTCATAATTATCTTTCATGTTTGTCCTGTACTGGATAACAGCATGAAAAACTATGTAAATTGAAGAATTCTTGCCAAAAGAGTCAGTTATGCTAACATGTTCTCAGATCAGAGCAAGAGTGGGAGGAGCTGCACATGGGGTGGGAATGTATGTGTGTGTCTTTTCTGGCAAGCAGATGTATTAGTTGCTTGTTCTCGCAGTGACTACAGTGAGCCAAGCTGCAGACTATTGTCGGCAGCCATTTCTTTACATACAGAGCCCAGTATCTCAAACATACCTCCCTTATGTTTGTCCATTCCATCTACGGTACAACCAGTAAGACTTAATCCCTTGTCCAAATAAGTTAATACCTCAACTTACATGTAAAAGTAAAGTTCAGGGCCAAATGCAGATTCCTGAGAGACAGACTGTGCCTAACCTGGCAGTAAACCAATTAATTACACACAGTTTGTCATGGAGACATGAAGTGACACACACACAACCTCGCAGGCTCTCCTCTCACACACACACACTAAAGGAGGAAATGAAAAACTATTTTTGTTTATCAGTAAAATAAAGTTATTCAATCATTCACTTTGCATGCATCTTTATGTTAATGTGTGTGTTTATGTGTGGGTATTTGCCTGCAGATTTCTTTTTTCCCTGCTTCTCACTCTCTTTCCTTTGTTGACCCCCAGCCTCAGCATGTGTTCCGATATGGTTTGTCTCTGCGGCCTTTTCCTTTAGGAAAGGAGCTTAGTGAAACATGGGCCGAATGCCTTACGGTCAATGGGGTCTTCACTAGCCTCATATCCTCCTTGCAGAGCTCTGTCAGAGAGCGCAAAGCAGAGCCCCAAGGCTAGATGCCGACAACACAGGAGGAAGCAGACAGTATTAAGTTCCCTAAAAAATTAAAGGAAATATCACTTCAATGTAAAAAAATAGAAGCAGTAACTCAATTTGAGTAAAGAGGCTAATAAGACACAAGTGTCTTGTGATTTGCTGCTTAAGGTTTGCTGGGTAGATTACTGTGGAAAGACAGCTGACTGCTCACATAACTGGGTGACGACAAGCTGCAAGTTAAATCTGCATTAGTTATGAAACAAAAGCTAAAATCTGAAGAATAATTATAATCATTTTGAAATCTAATTTAATGGATCCGTCAAAAATAAACCTGCATCATGTACTCATGTTCCCATCCTGCAACTTTCCCAAAGTTATGTGTGCAACTTCTTTAGTGCATTAATTGGTAGCAGTTCAGGGATGGGAGTTGGGCAGGGCTTGGGTTTGTTGTTGGCTTTTGGTTCTGTTGTGTGCCCCTATTATTTTCTCCACAGGCAGTTTAGTGCTTTCCAACTACATCTGAAGCATCAGCAGTTTTGGTCTTATCATGTGCAGAGGGGAATATTTTGAAATGAGGTGCAGGGGGATTCTCTGCAGGAAGCTTTTATGTAACTTTAATTTTAGTGAAAAGTTTCTTTTACAGTTGTCCATTCCTCTCAGTGCATCTGTTTGATGGTCACATCACTTTTGTGGCAGGCTATCGTTTAGTACAGCCCCAGCGCACATAAGTTAAGATCTAAACCTCTTCCTAATTCGGCAGCTGTATTTCCAACAAAAATCAAACCTCCTGAGAATCTTTTCCTGTAACGTTTTTTTCTCCCAGAGGCTTAATAAACATGGAATTAGCATCATGTCCCAGAGTGCCTTGCAACAGCAGCTGGGGGGAACAGGTGTGTCTAAGCACATGGTGAGGGTGATGAGGTCCGCCACATGTTAAATGCATAAAACACAAAATTGCTGCTTAAAGAGTGCAGAAAGAAACAGAAATATATACTTAGCTCTACTGGACCTATGTTTTTGTATCTCTGTCAGATTATAAGACTAGAGGAAAACAGCCGATACATCTGGAGAAAGAGACAGTGGGGAGAAAAACGTAGAAAAAGGTGCCAGTTAAGTGTCTTTTAGACGTAGGCGAGCTGAAGGGGAAATTTGAATCTCTCACTTTAGAGCAGGATCACACAGTGGGATTTCAATAAATGAGTGAGTGCTGTGCCCAAGTACAGAGCCAAAGCTGCCAGACGGTACATCCAGCCCTCTCTCTCTCTCTCTCTGTCTTTTTCTCAAGTCACTTTCTGTAACTTCCTGTGAAATTCCAAGGAGACGTCAGGAAGGAGAAGAATCAGGAGGCACACATTTGTTCATGTGCATTAATGCCAACTTCTTGAATACAAGACAGCATTTTTTAATGATTATTTTACTGTGTCTGTTGTCTTTTAACTCTCCAGTTGTCTCCCTACCTGGCAATTGTCATCTTTATGAAGTTTAACCTTAAGAAGCTGGAGAAGCCTTGGAATCAAACTGCAGAAGTCCATATCCCCCAACTCTATTACCACTGGTTGCCACGGTAATAAAGCCTGCTGGAATTCATGGGCCTCGATGACCCATTGGTATCAGTCAATAGCAAGTGATATGAGGTTCCTAACCCTGGGAAAAATCATGCCCACTTCTGATTTATGATAGCTGTGAAAACTTCAAAATTCTCTCTCAGACGTGTCAACAAACATCACAGTGCAGGTTCAGCTATGCGTGTGCTCATGTGCAAAGATCCAACAGGCCTGTTTGACACCTTGTTATGGTTTTCCTCTCCTTCCTCCTACCCTCTCTACCCTTGCACATCCATGCCACTGTGGCCCTTTGGGCTTTGGGCACTGACCCCAAAACTCTGAGGACCACTCAAAAGAGCATTTCCTAACCACCACAACAATCGGGCAACATTTGGCCCCCAGATTTTATTTTTCTTGAGTTTTCCCCATGAACCTCCTTTTAAAGATTCTCGTTATTGCTGTACAGCAGATTGATATGTTACTAGTGTTTCAGCTGCACTCTGTTTGTACCACTATTATTGACTCTAACAATGACAGATATCAAACACAACCTCATTACCAAAGAATCACAAACTCATATGATTTGGCAAAAACTTAGAGACAAAATTCATTTCTCTACAGTTGCAAATCTGATTTGCTTGAACTGAAAATAATAATACAAAGTGAACAATGATGCTTTTGTTAGTCTCCATTCAATACATCTGATAAATCCAGGGTCTGTTAACCTCTACATTACAGGTTTTATGTCCTACCTAGACCATAACAAAAGTCCAAGGACCTGTGTCCCTGTGTCTAATCTGCCAAAGTACTCCACAATAAACCCAAGAACAGACTCTCCTGTAAGATCCAGGAAAGCACTGTTGCATATCAATGACCCACATCAACGGAGAAAGACAGAGAGAGAGAGAGAGAGAGAGAGAGAGACAACAAAAAGAGAGGATAAAAGGCCCTCTTCCACACACACACAAACACGCTACAAACACACAGAGGCAGGCAAGTCCGTGAAATATGACAGCCCCGTGGTGAAGAAGGCGGGGGTGAGAGAAGCCATATTGTAACAATCTTATTCTGTGGTCATTAATTGTATCCTGCTGTTCCAGCCTCCCCGACCGTGTGCGCTGAGCGTATGTCAAACACATTTCCCCTCTCTCGGTGGGCGCACTCCCAGCCAGCTCTAATGCGGCACAAAGACACAAACCCTGAGAGCTCCTGAAGGCAGACAGGCCAGATAATCTCCCCCTCGGACTCCAGCGCCAAGTCCAGAGCCAGCCATAAAGACACAGAGAGACACAGGCCCACAGGGAACGTCCTCTGGCCTAGCTGCTGCTTATGCTACCACGCTGCATTCACAACAAACACTACAACAAATCACATTTATTGTGAGCGAAAAGGAAATATTTCAAAGAACCTCTTTATCTCTGACCCTTCTGGCTTCATGACTAAAAGTTGTGAAATGCTACTGTTTAAATGTACATTGCCTCACTGGTGCTTTTTACCACATGGCTTTCCATTAGTGGGTTCCAAATAACATTAGAGCTGGCTTAGCTCAAATATCTTTTCTAGGTAGGCTTATACGATCAGTAGAAAGGGACACTTTAATGTGACATTGGGTTGGAATCAAGATCAAAAGTAATCATTTGAGATACACTGTTATATAACTGATTAGAGTTTCAGTATTCCACAGCAATCCTAAAAATCTGTTCATTGATAAACATAGACAATTTCTGGGCAGCCATGGGTATTTGGCAACAGCAAAGTGGTCTTCCCTCTCTTCCTTTTATCTCCCTTCTGCCTGTCTTGCCCCCCCCCCCCCCCCCCCCCCCCCCCCCCCCCCCGCCCCCCC
>CM022470.1:11082395-11130192 GCA_011952105.1 Coreoperca whiteheadi
GGTGTGGGGGGGGGGGTGTAGAGGACGTAGAGGACACCTCTGATCACCCACCAGTACCTGGAGAGAACTGGTGTGTCTGTGCACATGTGTCATGGTTGGTGGAGGGATGTTGGGGGGAGTGGAAGGCGGGAGAGGAAGGGGTGTGTTTGGAAACCCTGAGAACATTTTTTTTTCTCTTGGCGTAGCTGCACTGCTCTCCAGGACCACGGAGTGTTTCCCCCCTGCAGCTTAAGCCTCTGTCTCTTTTTGTGCTCAGCACAACAGCCTGTGGCATTCCATGGCAGCAAATCTGGCTGTGCTGTCACATGGGTGAGATTAGCCAAACTAAGACCTCAATAGAATGCTCACTTTACTCACCCATTCCAGCAGTGGCCGCCCCCCGCACCCAAACACCCTCACACGCCCATTTTAACCGTTCCTCGTCTAGACAGAGTGCAAAGCGATTATTATTGGCATTATTAAGACTTATATGCAGTGCTCTTTTTGTCATTTTCACATTCCCAGCGGTACACATGAGCTGCCAAGCAATGAGCCCTATTTCCCAATGTGAAGGACACTTCCTCGCTGGTTGGGCCTATGCAGCGCTCCACCTGGCCAAGTTGTAGCTTCTGGGACTAAATGCAAAATATATTGCAGTGGATTTAAATCTATTTCCTTTCCATTTTCTTCAGTATCTGTGGTTTCTCCTGCCTTCTGGCTCCTCCGTTCGACCTCCCCTTCGTAATGCAGTTATTCTGGGCTTGGTCACAGATATTTAGAGTTATTCTAGCCACACTGCCACTACCCACACACACAACACCCTTATCTGGCTTGGGACACTCGGAGGAGGATCTTCCAGGAAACAAAGCTCCAACAGGCTGGAGAGAACTGTGGCTGCCTGAAGGGACCTAGGATGAACTGGGAAGGGGGAAACAGTGGGGATCTGGGTTGAACAGAACCTACTCCTGGGGGGTACTGCAAGAACAAAGCCATCTGACTGCATTTACAGACAAAGAAGGAAACACATGGTTCATGTTTGTAGCATGTCAGACTTACACCATTTGCCCCTTTTTACGCAACCCCTCCAGCCTCATTTACATATGTATTCATGCCCAAATGGGAATTACCAGATTAAGATTTACCAGATATATTCCCTGGTTACATTTTTTCAAACCAGTTTACATCAGGTTGGAGTTAATGCACTGAAAAAAGATACTTCCAGTAGACAGAAACTGATGATTTTAGAGTTAAGACCATTGCTACGGTTGTTGGTTAAGTGAATCAGTCTTACTCTTTGGGTTAGCTTTACAGAAATAGGGAAGGCTGAGCTTCATGAGGCCCTTGAGCAGAGGCCAGAGCATTCGTCTGAGTTTGCAGCTGGAGACTGGGGGCCACAGTTGCAGCGGCACAGTAAATAATTAGGTTTATTTTCACGTAATGGT
Organism: Coreoperca whiteheadi; assembly: GCA_011952105.1. Taxonomy (NCBI): domain Eukaryota; kingdom Metazoa; phylum Chordata; class Actinopteri; order Centrarchiformes; family Sinipercidae; genus Coreoperca; species Coreoperca whiteheadi. The sequence continues at coordinate 11,083,817 of CM022470.1, forward strand.
CCACTGCCCAGAGCAGCACCATTGCTGAGCATAGGCAAAAAGCTATTTTATCGCTGCCACATAAAAGGACCTCTCTTACCGCCTCCCAAAATGGATGTCATTAATGGACCAGGTCTGGTTGAAAAGGGGTGAGTGTAGGGACATTGCAGGCAGGGGAGGGTTGATACATCAAGGAAGGATATATAGGCAAGAGCTGCCCAATCCAAACTGAGAAGCCACTCAGGCTGTGCCTCAGTGGCACTGCCTCCCTCACCTGCTTTGCATTACAGGCAAAGCAAAAGCAACAGTAAACCGTGAACCATGAATTTGAACCATTAAGCATTGCAATACAATTGCTGTCTACGGTCGGTACATCTACTCTGAAGTCACGTACTTGACACACATATTGCTGAACAGGAACATACAGAATCTGGGCTGCATATAGACCACAAGGGAGGATACTCAAAACCTACACTACATACTACACATTACATCTTATCACAATCTCCTTCCAATACCATGACAAGCCACTGCAAGCCATCTGTCTGAATAGCCTTGATAGATATGAGCACATAATTCACTGAAATTATACATCATAAATAATGTATTGTTTACTTTCATCAACACATAAATATTAAATTCTGATCAAATCAACTTATTTTAGAATCTGCTTCCAAACACATCAGGCTGATTTTGTTTATCCTCATCACTCAGTCTGTTGCTTGCTTCTGACGTAGATTTCTGGCAGCTGCAGCCATCTGCAGTCAAACCAGCACACCGCAGCCCAGCAGAGTCCCAGCCAAGCCTAGCCAGGCCTGCGGCAGCAGTGGGCCTGCTGGCTTTCACTGGACAGATTAAGTCATGCTTTTGCGTCTGGGAGACATTGTCAGACCCAGCGATCATCTAAGCCATCAGTGATCCAACACAACCAGTGGAGAGGAGCACCAGTGACGTCCGTAAATCACATCATTCCCTATCAAGTGCAAATCTACAGAGTGCCTAGCTCACCCTGCACCCCTGGCTCCAGAGCTGGACTTGACTGCATCTGAGTCATGTTTGTCAGCGATTTTTGCAATAAAAAGAAAATACTGTATAGCCAGGAAGCAGTAATAACAAAGTAAGATGGATAGATTCAAGATGAAAAGTAATAGCTTTGGATCACTGCAGAGCTGAAGGTCAACGATCAGAGGGTGGGGTGCTCCATCCCTTTAGTTCCATGGGTTTTGGGCGGGTGCCTTCATCTTTCACCTCCATGAGAAACAAGGCGCCTGAGTTAAGTTTACCTCTCTTTGTCAGGATTTGGGTGTCTGTCAAACAGACAAACCTTAATCACCTCCTCTTGGCAGTTGACCCAGTTCTTATAGGCTGGCTTTACAACATGGAAGCTGTGGGTATATCCAACATATCCATTAAGTATGGATTAATCCCAAGTCGTTACATCCCCAGGGGCATGGGATTACCAAAAAAATCAGTGAAAATAAGGACTGGATTATTGGAGACCAGGGAATGTTTTTGTCACAGATGACCTCTTGCCACTCTTGTGACGCACTCACACAGAAACACACACACATACACAGTCAGAAGCAGGAGTGAAGTCAGTGCTTGGCACAGCAAGCTAGTGTGGGTACCTGAGATGTCAGGCTCCTGGCTCCACTGATTCAGGCTGTTATTGCCCCTTCCTATTCCTTTCATCCTTCCCACTTTCCACTCAAAACAGCAGTACTTTGCCAGTGGGGTCACCATCTCACACAACAGTCTCACAATGCTGTATTGTCTGTAATATGCTAATATTGGTGGTAAAAGCAAATGATTTTAGAGAAAAGTTGACAAAGGTTTGTGATGTTGCTCAAAGAAAAATGGCCCCTCTGTTTAACAGATTATGCTATCAGACATTTTCCAGCTGTCTCATGTGGTAGCCTATTGGCTAATAGCACCAAAATTAGTATTCATGAAGCATCCTACACTTCCCTGCTCATTTGCTCTCTGCTGTGTTCTCACCATAAATTAGGCTGACGGAACACCAACTTACAATGGTTTAAAAACTTATTGTTTTGTGCATGCTTGTATGCATGTGAAAGTGTGCATGTGTGCCTGTGCACATGTTGGATACACATGTGGTTATATGTGTTTATTTGCATTTAAATAACTTATTGATACATGTTGCCCACAAAAAATTGAATTGAATCTGGAATTTCCATAATAACGTGTGACCTTTTGATGTTTAATTGTCTTTGTAGTTTACAGGAAATCTTTTGGAACTGTCTTTCAGTTCTGTTCTTGTCAAAATTCTGACCTTTATCATGAAGACACAAACGTTTACTGCAACTTTGAGAACACATTTACAGCAGCTTTGAGAGGTAATTGGGAATTTTTAACCCATGATCTGGAGTGGAAAACATACAGCCACAGTGGCAGGTTGGACAGGGAAACAAGGGAGTAAGCATGCTGAGACAAAAGCTGTGAATCCCCACTCCCAGAAAGCTACAGCTGGGAACCTGTGAAACTTGTACTCCCCAAGGCAAAGGGAATGCACCCTTGGAAGCCACAGGACACTCCCAGCCATCTCTGGAGAAAAGAGAAGCACACACCACAGAGGTTATAACAGAATACCACTCATCACAATCATCACGTCACTACACTGTGGGAATGACTGACAGGTCAGTGTATTTAGATACTCCAAAAGACTTAGAAATTCCCCTTTAGTGGCTGGTCAAAAATGTGCAGGCCTATGTATGATATCACCAATGTCAGACAGACATGACAAATAGAGAGAAGTGAAAGTGCAAAATGTCTTTGTTCAGCCCACAATGATGATGTCAAAGTGTCTCATGAAGATCAGACATCTGATCATGCTAAGAATGTCTCTTACATGTGAAACATGACTTGGAAATAACATTTAAAACATCTGAGCGTGTATATGATAGGGTAATTATTACAAACATCTACAGTAACTTAATAACTAAGGTGTAATAGCCATGTTTTCCTTAATTTTATAACGAGGAGTAACTCTTTAAATTAAAAATAGAGAAACCATCATATTCCTTCATGTTTCTGACATATGAGTAATTTTGTGCTTGTTAATATGTAGCCTAAAAGAGTATTACCCCAGCTATTTTACTTTTTTTCTCTTTAGTAATCATAATTATTTAATTATTTAAATATTTATTATGATTTATTTTGTAATTACTCTTATTTATGTAATTATTATATTTACATTCTTGTTCAATTAAGAGGAAAAGGAATATGATGGGGCTTTTGTGTTAAAGTCCATGTTACATTACAACTTAAAATAGAACATTTCTGTAATTCAGAATTACCACTTACTTTTATTTATTTTAAGTTTTTTTTATTTATTTGAATTCATTCAAGGGACATAAAAGAAACAGACACAGATCAGATGGAAAAGTGCTTTCCTCAGCTACACAGTGAAAATGAACCATAATTTGTATTCTTGGATGCTGGTTGCAGTTACTGTATGTGTGAACATTAGACATCTCCCCGAGCCTGTCTTGGTGATTGACAGTAACTAACCCTGGCACTTTCTATACCTGCTGCTATCCCAGAGTAACTCCATCCACCTCTACCAGTCTCAACAATTCATTATGACAAATTGCACAGCAAATGTGTCACAGAGTCCTCAAGCAACAGTGCACATGCTATGAGTGAAATGCAGAAGTTGTGGCCATAGTACAAGGATTTTTCCAGTACCCTTTCCTGAATACAGTGGAACTAAAGTCTCATACTGGGTATCAGTTTCCACTTTCCAGCTCCCTATAATTGAACAAATTGCTTTGAATCAGATTTTCTCGCACGGTCTGTTCTTTGTTATATGGGTTCAGAGTGATTACAGGATCATGACTGAGCTTTGCCTCAATGATGACAAACTACATGGATTCTCCTAGTAATGTGTTCTCCCTTGGCCAGCCTTATGTTACTATATTGCCGGCTTGCTGCTATAAAGTAAAAATGAGGAAGTTTATTTTGTTGTACACAAACCTAATAATTAAAAGCATCAACTCACTTAGGACAAATGTTTGAGAAACTGGCCTTTCTGTGTTCATTGCACTCTTTGACAAGAAGCTGCACTTGAATGGAGACTGTATGTTTTTATTATAAAATCATTTGGAAAGTGTTTTTCCGCCAAGATGCTAAGTTATTAATTGGCCACTTGCTGCTAGTTTATGACCAGGTTACTATACATTTCCTAAAAAAATGTCTTTATTTGGATTATTTGCCAAATACATATGAACCTCTATCTGAACTCACCCACTTAACATCTAATATAATGCATAATCTGATACTTGCACATGAGTGAACATGTACTAACATTCAGGTGCTGATACAATGAAACAAACGCACCCACACAAAAACAGACTCATGCACTCTGTTTGAAAGTAACGTCATTGCAAAGTAATAGTAGCCTGAGAGGAGACAGTGGCTGACAATCACTTTTAACGACCAGCATCAGAGAACTTCAGAGGGGCAAACCATTCAATAAAGGAGTATCATGAAGGAGCTGTATTTTATATTATATTACTTAACATAATTATATCTTCTGTCATGTAGCCAAAAACAGCACAGCAAAATAAATACAACAGTGTCCCTCACTGGTTCTTCTTCTTTCTTTCTTTCTTTCTTTCATTCTTGCCCTCATAGTTTTGTCACAAAACTGGATGGTTATTGAGGCATAGCAGTAAATCAGCATGAATTTTCTGGCTTTTTCAATGCATGTCATTGGAGGAACAATGAGGCTTACACTTTGGATAATCAGCTGCACTGTCCAACAAATGATTCAGTCAGTGCAGGACCTGAGGAAGAGCTGAATTGGAAGAACAAATGATGAAAGCAAAGATAACAACAATGCACACAATCCACAAATGCTGCAAGCAATCTTGATCAATTCATTAAACAAGGAAAGCTTCAACAGGTTCCCCTTTCCCATAAGAAAACCTCTTCAACAATGTATGCACAGTACAATGCAATAATAGAAGTGCCCTGAGTTTCTATTTGATAGACATTCCCATGGTTTCAGCTGTCCTAGGTGCCTGCCAGGATGTTGCTGGCTCATGCAACAGCCATTTCCTCCCAGGGCCAGGTGATTGACAAAGACACAACAGGCCACAGAGCCAAAACGACCCGCTGCTCTACTGCCAAGCACTCTGGGTTATAGTGCCATTCCCATACTGAACAAAAGCGTCAAGCAACTGGAGATGGAGAGCCATATCAATTTCAGTTTTAATGAGCACCTTCTTTACTCAAGGTTAATAAGTAGAGTCACCAGCCATCATCGGAGTACTTACCTTACAGGAACATGCAAAAATGCATTTGTATGATTGCAGTTGTTATTCTAATACCAACGTGAAGTCAAACGGTGGCAGATTTATACTTTGATAATGACAGCATAGTTTATATGGGAGTGGGTAAATTACGTCTTTCAGCTATCATATTTATCTCTACACAATACAAAACTTGATTGTGAAGTGACATGCATCGGAAGTGAGGGAACTTCATCGCAATAAAAAAAAGTAAGCAAATGTGACAGGACCCAACCCTGGGATTTTGGGCTGCCTTATGCTGTAAACAGCTGCATGTTATCAAGCTTAAGGCAATGAGACGTGACCAAGCCTCCCTCCCTGGTGCACCATCTACCAGGATCACTTGAAGGGGAGATACCATCAGACGGTAGTGATAGCATCAGATGCAGGCCCCCAAACATCCCTCCGCAAACAATATCAGTAATTTGTTCCTCTCTCTCACTTCCCCAGAGTTCCACTTACTGTACGTAAGCTTTTGTTTTGTCAAGCGGAGACAGCGAGACTGATTCCTTGTCAAAACTCTTTTCCTTCAGGCCACTTCCATGAAGAGTTTGACTTCCAATCTGTTGACTGCACTGATGACTCCACTCATCTGTAAGGACATGTGTTTGTGTGTCTCTGTGTGTGTGTGTGTGTGTATGGCGTGCATGACCAAACATAAGCCTGCGTATTTCCTTGCAGTAGCTGTTGAGCTCATCAGGTTTGGAGGAGACGGCTTCTCTGACAGGTGTCGTTAAAGTATGAGTAAGTGTATCTGTGCACGGGGACGCTCACGGGCTCACAGTTGCCTATTATTAAAGAAAACATTCTGCAGTCACCATAGCGATGGCAGTGCTCTGAGATGGCTGCTGGGAGTGCTGACAGGCCTGTGTCAGAGCAGAATTTCCACCCCTCTTTTCTTTTGTCAAACCACTGAAGAGTTCTCTAATACTACTTTTGTTCTCATCTCCTTCCTCCCCCTACATATATTGTCATTTTGTTATTTTCACTGTACTCCCCTCTTTCCATATAGGCTCTCCATGGCAGCCACCCAGTCTCTAGCACATACACACTTGAAAGCACATACACACACCTCTATTAGTTCTTGAGAGACAGGCAGCAGCAGGTAGAGCAGCTTCAGTTTTCACACTCTACCCCGGGCTACTACCATGTCCCATTATTTCACACTAAACAAAGCTGTCATCGCCATCTGCCTCCGTAGATCAGAAACAAGGGAAACAAGGTTGTGCTTGAAAGTAACACAAATGTACAAGTGTACTTACAAATATGCCTGATATTGTAGAGGAAATTCAAAGCAGTTATTATATATATAAGTGTTCTTGCACAAAATGTGTGATGGTCAGAGAAATTGAAGGACTGAATAAGTGTTCAAAGAGTTCAGCAAACAATGAAACTGTTAAGAGTGTATACATTGCATTCTCACAGTACAGAGTTAAGCTGGGAGGTATAAACTAGTATTCCCACTGTCAGTCACTGTAATGTTTATTAAGTAGGCAAATAGTGGTGGCTAAAGATACTTGTATAAGTGTGGCATAGCACAGACCGGTTCATGTGTCTCACCCACCCAGCACAGTTTACTGGGCACAAGCTGTCAGCTTATGTGTTCTGCATGACTCAGATTTTCTGATTAGTGGCCTGTTTGCATAGATACCGCGCAACAAGAAACAAATGGGGCTGAAGAATAACTAATGGCATGCTCAAATGAAAGGAATGATTTAATGAATGTGAAGGTTCAAAGCATGGTCAGTGACAAGTACCTGTAACATCTTACATTAAAACTGACTAATGTATGCGTGCATAACATGTTTGTATATATGTATGGATGTAAGAGGGACTGAAGAGTATCCATTAGCTTAATTTTCATTTCAGCACCAATACATCCACATCTAAAAGAGTTTAAACTTTCTTTAATGTAACACACACACATTTACTTAAATGTTCCAGACAATGATTCATCACCTTGATCACTTAAACACTGAAAACACCTGATTATATGATGTGATCATGCTTTTCTGCTCATTTTCTTATTTCTAATGAATGCCCACTGAATGGAAATAGCAGTTTAGACATTAACAGTGCAAACTATGCAGTAGTCTCCCTGCATGCTTGGATAGGCTTCAATTGCCAGATCTTTGTAAAGTAATATGCAGTTTAATTATAGGTGTCATTTCCACTGGGGATGCTGGGGACATGTCTCCACCACTTTTTGAAAGCAGATTTTGATAAAACTGTTGCTTGCACCAAGACATGATGACTGACAAATGGGAACAGTTTGAAAAAGGTTTGGTTGCACAATTAAAAAAAACATACAATGTAATGTAAATATAGAAGAAACAAATATGTATTGTCCAAAAAATAAGAAATCAGAAATACTTTATTGATCCCTGAGGGGAAACTCTTTGTTACAGCAGCTCACTATCACGTCAGTGCACACAAGAATAAAAGTACTAAGCAAAAAAATACAATACACTATAATACAGGTCAGAAAAAAATATAAATTAAGTACTAGTGTGTATAAGTATAGAATTTAAATAAGTGTGAAGTACAAAGTGGATTACCGATTGATGATAATAATACGGTATAAAGTAATAGTGCATGAACTGTCAAGTTAAGTCCAGCTTATTTCGGTTATAATGAGACGGAGGATATTGCACAGCAGCACTAGAAGTAGGCTATAAATTAATATCAATAAATTAAACTGAAAACAGGGTATAATGTAATGTAAAGTAATGTAAGCTTTAAAAAAAAAAGAGTCTATTACCCTTTTGTCTGTGACTGAAATAAAGGTTATAGACTTTGAAAAACTGAACCTATCCTTTAGTCTGTGCCTCTTAGTGTTAACGTTAGCTGCCAGACTAATATTAGGAAGCTAGTGTTGCCTGGCCAGCATGGTAGCTAACAATAAAAATAAACTCCTCAGCAAGAGCTAAAACGATTTTAAAAAGACTTAACTTTCCTGGAATTACTACTGCACTCATGAGAATGTCTAAGTTTATAAAACTTTGTGAAACATGACATGCTGTTGAAGCATTGTCTGTGGGTCTTGATTATAACAAAAAAAATTATTTATTCATTTATTTTTTTCCTTTCCTTTTCCCCCAAAATAAGACAATTGTGGTGCATCAGAACCAAAATGTATGATATGAAACAAATTCTTCAGTTTTTTTCATCTGAGCCCTTATGTCCCCACCACTTTTAAACATAAAGTGACACCCTGAGTATAATATAACAGATAAATGAAGCATTTTATGGTAGATTTAACATATACCACCAAATTGTTTGCCTGGTGTTCTCCCTTGCATGATGTTTTTGATACAGTACAGCAAAAAATAGAAGTTCATTGTAACGATTGAAATAAATGACAATGTGATTCTTTTTCAATGTGTGGTGAACAAATGTGTTCAAGTGAGCTGAAAACATAAAAGTGGAGATGTCATGGTTTTCGGTCAAGTTTAGTTATTTGCTGTTTTATTTTGAAACATTTTCCTCTCCTCATGTGTCTTGTAGTTTTGCTTCCTGCTCTTTCATTGCTTGTGCCAGTGTTTTCACCTGTGGTGATTAGTTCACCATGTGTCCTTGTCTCCTCTTCCTGAGTTTATATAGTCTGTTTGTTTCTCCTGTCTCTTTGTTAGATTGTCCATTTTACCTGCGTCAAGCCACTTGGTTCTTGGTTAAAGCAGCCCAGCATTAGATTTTGGTGCACTGGATTTATTCTTTGTCTCTTGGATTCTGCCTGTTCCCAGTCAACATTATGTTTGCCAGGTCAGACTGCTCCCCTGTTGTTTTATGTCTGTCGGCTGTAAGGTAACTTTATTATTAAAATCAATGAACTACACCTGCCCTGTCAGCGATCTGTGCTTGGGTTCTCTCCCGGTTTCCTGGCTTGACACAAAGTGCGCAACAGAGCAATCTGACCAAACATGGACCCAGCAGACTTGCACTCTGGAGAGACCAAAGACTTGTGGACATTCCTGGCTAGGATGGCTTGCCACTCTGCTCTCTACCAGCCTTTACTCTAGCATGCTAACCCTCAACCTGCCTGTCCTGAGTTTACTCCAGCCCTGAACCCATAACTGGGTGCCCGCATGGCGCTGGGTGGTCCTGGCAGCCATCAGCTTGGCTTCTGGCCTGCTAGTAACCAGGGAGAAACATTCAGTATGGATTATATACCTCACCACATATGGTTCCAACATCTATACAGACGTCCTTCCTTTCAATCAGACAGCATTATAGTTCTATGTTAATGATGCATGTGTGTGGATTAAGAGCAACCATTACCAGTATAAACAAAACATGTACAAACAATACACATCTATAAGCTGCTTATCTATCTTTGATAGATAAGCTGTGACTGATCACGACACTGGAATAAGTTACAAGGTCAGAATTGTGCTCGTTCAGTCTCTACAGCATATCTGTCATGATAATCGTGTCTACCTCAGTATCACTTACATTTACATTTAGTCATTAGCAGACACTTTTATCCAAAGCGACTTACATATGAGAACATTCACAAACCGAAGACGCAGCTTCGGGAGCATGTTTGATGTTTGGAGTTCAGTATCTTGCTCAAGGATACTTGGCTGGGGGATCGAACCGCTGACCTTCTGATTGGCAGGCAACCGTTCTGCCACCAAGCCACGGCCACCCACTTAGACATGATGGCATTTCAGGAAGTATGGCTGTAGACTTGCACTCAACTTAAAACATCCACCCATCTTCCTCTGTGTGACCTCTCAAACTTTAAGTAGTTCTCTCTTAATATGTCCTGGCATCCTGGTCTATTTGCAAGTCATGGTCATGCGAAAGGGACCCTCTGAGAGATTGGTCATAGAGCAGCTACATGATTTATGAATAATTTTCCACCAATGTGAAATCATCACCAGTGTGCTTTTACAAGCAGGATAATATCATAAAATGTTTGCACCCCCACCCAAGTTCTTTCATCTCATTCTCCCCCCCCCCCCAGTATTTTCCTCTTAATTTTTAAGTTGCATGGTAATAAAGTAGCTAGTAAGAATTGGAACATCTGCAATCTGATGACAGATTCATGCTGAATTTAGGATAAGGCTTTTCAAGTGACGCACAATGAAATTGTTACATTTCAAAGTTTGAATGGATTTGGAAACCTTCCTGGATCCAATCTGTTAACGAGCAGCGACTGTCAAAATACTTAGGGACGAGTGTGTTTTGCTGTGCCAACATATAAATGTAGAGAAACACACACTTCATTTCTCTAAATTGCTCACCTTTGCTCTCTCACCCAGCTCACACTCATGCAAGCCAATACATGTGCAAACACACGCGCACACACACACACACACCATGCACAGAGCCATCAGATACAGAGCTGTTGACAGTTACTTTGGACTGATACTCTCCAGCTACAATGACAGGCCAAACAAGTCTGAGCAGCGTATATATTCATACACTTTTCATTACCCTTGGCCTGAGGCCTTCGACACAGTAGGCAGTCGCAGCAGGGTGGAGCTCACATAACTTTTACTGTGGCGCCAAACATGGCATGGCAGGACAATGCTCACACTGCTGGGCGGCAAATAGTCCTTTAGTGTAAGCACACATATGAGTCCTTTGTCCAAGACAGACAAAGAAGTCTTAACCATGATTATTTTGACAGCTCTGTATTATTTTGTGTATGGAGGTGAAGGTTCAATTGCTTCATGCTCCATGACAAAAATACCTGAATCTCAAATCTTTGAAAACATTTGTAAAACTCAAGACAGCGTACACTTGCTTAAGTCACTGAAGAAACAAAGAACTGTGCCATTCCCTCTTACTGACTATGGTCATACATGACATCCCATCATTTGAATCCTGTCTCATTCTCAAGTGGTTGTGTATCACCAAGACAACATCTATATAAGCCTGTCCTCCCAGTGAACTGTGCTCTGTGCCCTGACGAAGCAAAGGGGAACAACAGCCCTCATGGCTATGGGACAGGTAAATTGCATTGCAAGACAAGGGGCTGTTTGTGTGAGACAGAAACATGACACGTTCTGATGCAGGAAGTGAGTTTTTTTCTTCCACTGTAAAATAAAGAATTAAACCCTGGGAAGAGGGACCATTATAGAAACAATACTGGCACCTTTGTGTCTGTGAAGGTATTAGAACAAGGTAATGTATGACTGACAAGCAATATGTTCCCAAGCTATGCATGTCTCATCATGAATAAAAGTGCAGCACAGTTTGTACAACAGAGGGATATTACCGTTCAACACTGTATGGTACAAGAAAATTGCCCTTGGAGCTTGCCCAGGCAGTAACTGAGCTGTGGATGTGTAACAGTCTTTTGTGTGCAAGTCACTGCAGAGCAGACATGGAAGGAAATCTAAAGTTCTCCTCTTTCTTATTTACAATTGCTTGGCATATTGCTGTTGCACTGGGTAACACTGACGGACCAAATACTAGAAAGCAGGATCCAGCATGCATGATATCTAATTTGCAGGATTCAGCTATTTTATTTTACCCTGTTGCCACTCATCAGCTTCCTCTTGCCCCCTGATAGAAGTCTTTGTGTCTCTGAACATGTAAACCAACACCCTCACCCTCCAGATTAAATGTTTGACTTTATGCCTGTCTTATCTTAATTTAAAAAAGACTTTATATACAGTTTAATAACAAGACAGCAATAAAGCAATGTATGGCATTTGTTGTCTTCTGAGAAAGGTTTGGCTCAAGAGTTGATACCATTCTGTGATGTGTAACAGTATCTAAATATAAAATCCTGTCAGCCTTACCATATAGCCCTGTTTGGCCTCACAATGTTTTACTTGCATATTTCGTCATAGAGCCATCGTGTAATACCAAGATGTAGAGACACTAATGATTTGTGCTGTGTGGGAAAGCTGGTGCAGCCTTCATGGACGGGATCTTGAGATACTCAGAGATGAGTAATATATGACCATGATATAGATACCATATGTTCCCCTGCCTCCCTGCGAGACCAGGACATTGAAGGACGATGAGGTGCTAGGACTTCAGATCCTTTACACTCAGAATGCTGGGTTATAGAGGGCAGGGAAGAAAAGAGATGGAGAAGAAAACGAAAAGGGGATAGGATGTACGGGTGCTGAGAGAGATTCAAGGACAGTTCCCATGCATCATGCCAAGTATTAGACTGGGGCATACAGTCTATGACCTCACTGCTCTGCGGCTGGGTAGAGCTGCTCGGCAACCTCACTGCATTAGCCCCTCCACTTTTGTGGTTTTGTGTGGGACAGATCAAGAAAGCCCAAATGGAGCAAAGAACATGGAGGTGGGCTGGCAGCCCAAAATGAGCTGGCCAAGTGCTTGTGGTCGTCTAGTCAGGTCAACCCTGGTCAGAGTAGAACATCGCCCCATCCATCCAGCAAAGAAGGCTAACCCTGGCCTCTGTAATGACTGCGTCACTAGAGAGAAGCCCTTCTCTCTGACCCAGGCCCTTAGTCTGTGCAACCCCTTTGGACTAAGCTGCCATGCTGAAATGCTGCACTGGGGCAGATGATGGAACCGGAACAAGGATCACAGCCAACTGGCAATGGAGGTGGAACCACTGCTCTAACCCTGCACTAATGTGAAAATTAAGGCTGTATGTGAGAGCAAAGGGAAGGGCCATTTTGGGATTAGGGCATCCTTAGTGGATAAATTGAAGTGCTGATAGAATACATCCTGCTAAGACACACATGGAAAAAAGAAAATTAATGAGGGAAAAAGGTCTGAGAAATCAGCAGGATATGTGCTGGGCAGAAAAAAAGGTGCCTCAATCTTAAATCCCATTCTACGCACAGTAAGGTTGATACGGTAAGATCTGATTTGTACATCCCTATCTAGTACTGATGGCATTTACACATATAAACATGAGCATTGTTGCCTAATTTATTGCCTTAATAAATTAGCCTGTTATTTACATGACAGCTATGTTGTATTTTTCTTGTTCAATTTTTCATTTGTTTTATGTTATTTGCACTCCCTGCAGAGCTGCAGTGGACCTGTACATTAAAATGTGGTTTTTATGAAATGTGTGATGCAACAGCTGCTATATATGATGTATAGAATGAAAGAGAATAAGCTGTGCAAGTGTGAAATGAATGGTAGGTTTGAGAATGTTCAGGGGATGTGTGGGAGCATTCATGTCATGCTTACATTAGAAAGCTCTTTCTCTCTTTGTAACTTTTATTCCTCTCCCACAGAGCTGAACGTTGTCCAGCAGCTCCATCCAACTCTAGCAAGGATGCTAACCAGTCCCAGGTGCTGTCAGAGCTAGGCTAACACAGTAGGCCCACCTAGACTGCACAGCCTTTTCACCTCAAACCGCAGGCAGCCCTTACTCAAAGATCCAAACTATACCATAAAGTGCTGTGGCTAAATCGGGCTAGCCCTTGTGCAGCATGTCCCGTCATGAATTATAAATCTATCTACATTTCCATCATGCACCATGAACCTCAATCACATTTCTAAGTTGCATGGACTGAAGTTGTTTTCTCTTGTTTAGTCCTCTGTAAGCTTCGAACAAAAGGAATTGCACAATGATCCAGGCCAACCAGTGGGGCAGTCAATACAAGATTAAGAGATGCCAGACCTGAAACCAAGCAGGCTCTTTCAAACTGAGATATATTTCATGAGATATATATTTTCTTTTGTAAATCCTGATCTTGATGAACCAGCACAGAGTTAAGGTCTTTGTCTGAACTTCCGTTATTTCCCACAAAACTTCCTGTTGCTGTTTGCATGCTGAGGTCTAATATATTGTCTGGTTGATAAAAAAGAGGCAGACCTAACCTGACTTTTCTTTTGAGTTACAGTGTCTGAACACTACCTACATATTTTTTACTCTTCAAAACTGCAGAAATATATCATCAGTCAGCAGATGAACATGCTGTTTGCTATTGAAAAGTAAAGCAATGCCGCTGCTACTTTGATGCTTCTCTACCACCACTGTGCCTTAACAGTCTGTCAGGTGTGGGTATTCGGCCATGCAGACAAATGTGGTCTGCACATTGCCTACATGGCCTTTTGCCAGCGGTGTGTGAGGGCTATGCGGTTGCAGACACAGGCAGGTTAAGGGAGGGGTGTAGTGGTATACATGCCTGCAAAATGGTTTTACATGGGCCAGGCTAACATGACAAGGGAGGGAGGAGGAGGAGAAGGAGGATGTACTATGTTATAACTTCTATACAGTACACAAAGCTCTGCCACCATGCGTTGTGCATAGATATGCCAAACGCATTATGCACAACCAAGAACAAGCTAAATATCACATAACCCCTTCCATATCACATCCATCACAGCCCTTCCTGTGTGCATAAACTCCCCTCCACTTCACCTACAACCTCCTTGAGCCCTCCTTGAGCATCGCTTTGGTCTTCTCCTTAAGTTAAAGTTGCCACCTTCAATGAAACTAGTGGTTCTAGATAGCAGCCAAAGGAGCTTAATGACATCATTTTTTCCACAGTTACTATCGACCCAATTACCCAAAATCCTGTTCGCCAGTGTCAATATCTCACCTGGCATCAGGCCCATGATTCGTTGCTTGTGCGCCCTGCCACTCCCCCCATACCCCACTAAAATACACAAGCCTACACGTACACACATAAGCATACACACACATTGCCACATCTAGCCCGGAGTCTGAGCCAAAGCCTACAGTGCTGTGAGAACATGTCCCTACACATCGACTTTCTTGGAAAGCATTTTAGCTTGTTTAGCTTGTCTAAGCATGACCAGAGGAGACAGTACAAAGCTGTAATACATTTGCTTTCCGATACAACACGAATCTTTTTGATATCACATGACATCAGCAACAACATGCAATGAAATGCACAGGGAATGCTATACATCTCCCTGACTTCAGCTTTAACACGTATATTATGTCACTGTGCCAAGCAGATCCCACCCCACAGCTGCAACACTACAGCTTTTGGCCTGTATTGGAGGCACAGACATACATCGATGGTGCAAACCCTCAAAGACGGACACAGAAATAGACCCCACCCCAAAAAAGTAATACAATTGAATCATTGCGAGAAACACATCTCTATTTCAACATAATGAGGTCATTCCCTTCACCTTTTTATGCCTTACTCTCCTAAGCACAGCTGTATCACTTCATCTTAAATGCTTGATGAATCCATTGGGTTTTTATCTCTCCATGCCTTTTGTTGCTGCATTGCAGGGTCAGCCACAAGCAAACTGATGTCATCCGATTATGAAGGCTGATTTTTTTGTAGTGTCTCTATCAGGAGTTATCTACAGCTACTGTTAGCTTTGAAAGCTGAAAAGTGTGTGGGTTGAAATGTTCAAGAGACAAGACTCTTGTCAGCACTCATACATGACATCATGAGTGAGAGGCAGCTCATTAGGGTGTGAGTTGTTGTGGATGTAGGACTGTGTCATTTGCGTGTAAAACAGAAGCAAAAGCAGAAATAGAGTGAAAGACTCAGGAGAGAGGCAGAACACAGTGGGTCATGAGTTATGAGGAAGTGAAACATAAGATACCTTTTAAAGACATGTCCTGTGGAGAGGAGCCCTACAGAGAGCAGGGTAGAGGCCTCAGTCATCTCTTTCACAACAAGGATCCGTCCCTAACCATTAACATATACAAGGATCTGCCCAATCATGCAAACCACATTAAAAGGCTGCACCGCTAATCTCAAAATAATTTATTAAAGTTATTTTAACGTAACACCAACATTAAATAAATGTTTGTACATGCAGGTACATACAGAACAGGAATGAATTTGAATGTGAAATTCACATCAGGTTCAGTGTTGGGTTATATTTACAAATTCAAAAGTGAAAAAACACCTACAATTATGAATATTATAAATTGTCTTTACTCAGACTTTCCACATAGACAAAATGAGACTTTCTTATCTAAGCATGTCAATCTTACGTTATATGTCTCATTGCAAATGCTGTCTGAGTTGATTAGTGAGTGATGACAGACTGTGCGGGTGAGCAACCAAGAAGGAATTAGAAAGAACACGAAAAACAAGTATTGTTACCTGTCTGTCTCTTTGAGTTTCAAATAAAAAAGAACAATGAAGCACTTCCGTTCATGCACCTTTGGCAAACATCCATTCAATTCACAGAAAGGGTTTGGCTATGGAGGCTACCTGGTGATCAGGTGATCTGTGTGTCTGTGTCTGATGGAGCAAGAGACAAAGACTGTATTGAATTTGTATCTAAAAATGACAACATGTACAACCACATAGTCGTGTAGATAAATGTGTATGTGTGTGTCCAGATGTCATGCAGGTGCAGGGAAGGAAGTAGGAATGGAGGAGGTGAAGTACTGCGTGGTGTTGCGTTGCAAGGAGGCAGTGGGTGGCAGGAGTGGAAGTGCAGTGGAGATAATCCCTGGCTTTTGCCCTAATTCCCGTGCACGCTGGGCAGATCAGGGACTGAGGGAGGAGTGGTGCTACCCCGTGGCAGTCACCCAGCCCCGAGCCTTCCACCTGACCAGCCTCGCAGCCCTGCAGCCTCCAGTCCTGGATACTCAGGCCTTCAACTTCAATCAGGAGCTGCCGAACAGACTTTGAGCCCGCTGTTGGCGGGCCCACTGTGTCCTAAACTGCCCCTGTCCACTCGACATTAGCATGCTCTGATTTTTTGCTCGCATGCACAGCCGTTTCCTGGTCACCTCAAATGCTTTATCATACCTCAGATTTTAAGTTTCATTCTATTTGCAAATTAGTGATGTTAATACTGAGTGAGGATGAAGTGTCCTGTGTATCAATAAGCAAGACAGAGGGGGTCAGTGGGTTAATGTGTTCAGTATGGCTATGTGTTTGGCCCTGGGGAGAGATGAAGTTCAGAGGTTAACACAGGGGTCAAAGGATCAGGTAACCCCAGAGCAATACTCCAGGCCAAACCCTGATTCAGCTGGACACCCTGAGGAGAGACCCTTTCAACCCACATATCACCCTGCATGCAGTTGGGAGCGCCAGCTGTTAAGAGGAGCAACACAAGGAAGGAGGGAGGGAGAGGTAAGGAGGGAGCTCAGCTGACAGGATGTGCTCCAGTCCCAAGACACTCTTTCACTCCCATCCATCCATCCCACACTCTGTGTTTGTTATCAATCATACTAAGCACTTTCTATGTTCATTTAAAACTATTTTCCCCATAACAGCAAGGTTTTAAATTTTTTATGTAGTCTTATAAAACAGCTATAAATAATGCCTTTAAATGGCTTTAAATTACACCAATTTCTGAATAAGTTCTGGATGTTGTGCCGAAAAAAACATTATGGTGTCACAGTTAATTGGTCCCGCCAGTGGCAATAAACTGTGGTTCTTCCTCAGCCGGCCGTAACCTCTGGGTAACCCCATGACCACCGCTGTCATTATGACCATCACAAGAGCCCTAATCATGTGATATGCGAAGTTTGGCTCCAGCTGTGAAGCCACAGATTCACAGCCTTTGTCCATCAGCTCGCTGAGTGAACACATAAACAAGAACTTAGTACATTGCTATGCTGGTGGAATTCTTTAAATAGCTGAGCAGAATGTTTCCCCATTCTACACCATAAAGTCACTGTCACCTCCCTCTGTCTATTAGACTGAATAAGTCCCTCTCTTGCTTTCCCTCTCTCAGGTGAGTTCCCAGGTGCTTTAAATGAATACAGGTGGTGAAATGTAAGAGGATTGTATCAAAAAAGGAGTGACAGCTTGACTGTTGGGGGAATTTAATGGTCTGATTCTTAGTGTATGTCAAGTATGAGTACAGCAGGGTGATCCGATTGGATTTGAGCTAGGTATCTTAGGTGTTGTCTTTAAGAGATGAACAAAGGTTGTGTAACTGGGTGAAAAATAGGATAATTCGATCAGAAATATGCTGCTTTCGCACAGTACAGAAAAGCATAAAATGAAAGAACTTCTGTTGGAGTACCTTCATACACTAATTGTGATTTTTAATTAGACCAGAAGATATTTGCATTATATCCCATGAGAAACTGGGCCTGAACAGGTGCCAAATTACACTCACCTGCAAAGGTGCTTAAGGTGTAGATGGGACTGTTTGCTAATGGCTGTTCTCAGGAGTATTCAACATGAGAATGCATTGTATCTACCAGTGAGCACAATGAGACTTTTCAGATTTGCATCCACAGAAATATCCATACATATCATACCATGCATGCATTTGCTAATGAGTAATATTAAAAGACATCTGACAGAAGCACACAAACAAAGCAATTCACATTCAGAACTGCATTGTCTCAAGCTGAACAATACACACAATCAACAGCCAGTTTAGGCAATATTTTGGCACAAGAGTCTTGCAAACAGATTTTCAGAAGTGGCTGGGAGGCACTTAGCTCCTGGTTCTGCTCTTCCATACAAAAATGTCCCAGGAGAGGACCCATCGAGCCAACTGCTGGAAAATCTTGCAAAGTCTTGACTTAGTCACATCAGGCACCCACCCTAAAACGCTACTCACTGTCAGCGATTGATGTGTGTTCAGGCCCCAGAAAATCAAAACGTGCCTCAGCATATGAGCGTGTCACTCAAAACATCCATATTCAGAGGGTCTGGCCTTTTGGACAGAAAAAGGTGGGGGTTTAGGGCTCCACTTTGCCTGATCAAATTGTATTATGTGTCGTATGTTGCCACTCTCAATGACTGGACAAAGGCCAGCGCAATGCATTTTTCTATCCAAATAAAATTCCCTTGAATGAGTGAATTCATGTTTGTTTCTGAGCACAGTGAAAGTAAACTCTGGGGAGTAGCTCAGCTCAATTACTGTGTTGTTTTAGCAAATGGACTTGCTGAGTCGTGTCCAGACACTTTTGAACTGCTAAAATGCACTGAGCTACTCTACAGATCTTTTGTGAATATCCATAGATTGATTCAGAACTGGCTTTGAAATTAGCATAATTTGGAGGACATTAAAGCGCCACTACTGAAAAAATGACCAACATAAAATCTATGCTGCTTATTCCTTCTAGGTGACTATTCTGGACCATCTGCGCCATAAATAAGTTTTTAATTTCCATTATACACTGTTTTATAAAACTTTAACTTTAAACATGTCTTCACTTACTTAAAGGTACCCTGGGGACCACTAGTAGTGGTATGGAGCAATGTTTCGATGAGTGGGTTCCTGTTTTGTTTGTTCCAGTGCATGTGTACAATGACACACATGCCCGCCCAAAGGCACCCTGGTGACACGACACACATTCTGGCCAATGCCTTCACACTATTCCACTGATGTACAGGTGGAGAGAATGCAACAAGAAGAGCATAAATGTGCCACAGATGAAGGGAAGAAGAAGACTGTAATCAAGTAAACATGTTTACAATTTTTTTTTTTTTAATTGGCTTTGCAAATGTTTTGTGAGGAAGGAAATGCATTCATCGCGTTTGTTAAGCCTCAATGATACACATAATAAAAATTTTTTTTTAAAAAAGTGCTTTAATGAGTAAGATGAATGTTAACAGAAACATTGTTTACAAGACAACTCTACAGGGTGCCTTAACGATGAAAAGATAGACATCACAGATGTAATGTGTGCTGCTTATCTTTTTCATGTACATTGTGCAACTAAGATGAACTAGACCTGAACTCAGATATTGTATTTGACACATCTTCATATGATATAATTATATTAAACTAAGAATAAGAAAATGAGAAAAGTAAAATGTGTACATAAAAAGAGGATTTATGTAAACAGACTTTGGGAATCTCAAAATGGGTCAATTGCGGTTTATTGTAAAATTAAATAAAGTGATAATTATGTAACATGTCACTCATGTTACTCAAGACAATGCGCCTGAAATAGATTAAACATGGTATACTCTAAAGAATTATGAATGGTGTTGGCCCCAAAGCTTTCGAAGACGTAGAAAGCGTTTTGAATTTTTGGCAAAGACAAGAACATTCGGGGGCTCGCTGATAAGATCACACTACGTCAACTTTCTGGGCTACATTTCAAGCAGGATGAACAGGAAGACAAAGCGGCCTTTGAAATACAAACACAAGTGAAGAAAAACCCTGAGTCTGCAGTATTTTGATCATCCGCTCTTTCAAGATAAAAAGCAGGCCTAATTTTGTGTTGGATTCCTCAGATTTCTGCCCACAGGATGTATGCTGGATCTAACCTTTACCCTCTTTGGTATCATTATCAACCATTAACAGCCTAAATATAAATTCATTAAAATCTGACCAGAGTAATAGCAGCAGTTTGTGTGGCGGTTAGAATATTTAATTTGGCCGGTAGCTCACTCACTTTTCAGCATATTGTATGAACACTGGTAGATTGAAAGTGTGCTATGGTCCCTGACAGAAGGTGGGAAAGGAGTAGATGGTGTCGATTCTTTCCATATCTTTGTTATGTCCTTGGCTGTGTGCAAATATGGGTGACCAGCAGTTATCCTGGTGTAGATCAATGTGCAACAGGGGTGAAGCAGCTGAATTATAAGTGTGTATTGGTGCTGAGGATTCACTGGCTGTGTAAACAGGGCTTGACTACCCTGAGAGCTGATGGTTATTGACCATCCCAGACCCTGGAATGACAGGTCTTATCTGGAAATGGCATTGGCTATGTGAGATACATGCCTATGTGTGGGAGTGTGTGTGTGTGTGTGTGCAATAACTACAGTGTGTATTAGGTACTCTCTGTTCAAATCTCTAGAGGAACGGGCTCAGTCTTAAATAATATGGGAGAAACAACCACGTTGCACACGATGCCACTGCATGAGTGACACACCACAACCACCACTTTGTTCGTGCTATCATTGTGATAGATTGCTTTGTGACTTCTTGTTGTTCCTCACCCCTGTGCAAGCTCTACACGTCAGGAAACGAAATTCATGTGCTGCATGTAAAAAGGAACTTTGTGTGTTTGGGTCAAGGGGTCACTCCTTTCTCTGACCAGAGGATTCCTGCAGTAAAGACAGAGGTCAAGACAAGATAATGAGATCCTTATATTTACCAGACGCTTTTATCCAAAGCAACTTACACATTTACAGACCGAAGGTGCAGCTTCAGGAGCAATTTTTGGGGTTCATTATCTTGCTCAAGGATACTTCGACATGTGGCTGGGGGAAGCCTGGGATCGAACCGCCAACCTTCCGATTGGTGGACGACCACTCTGCCACCAAGCCACAGCCGCCCAGATGTACAGCGTAATCACACTTTATAACGCTCATACAAATCATCATTTTCACCTATTTCAGTTGCGAATTTAAGCTTAAAAGATCATTATAATGACTTGAAATATACTTAGCGTTGAGGTATACAGGTACAGGAGCCAGCGTGAATACACTAGCTTCTTATCTGTCATTTTACAGTACTGTACATGGGATTTCTTTGAATATGCATAATGAGTCTGTGGTATGGGTGGTTCCCAAAAAGGACAAGGTGCTTTACCTGCTTTTTCAGCAGAAGTAAATAGTGATTTAAAAAGGAAGTATTTTCTTTCTGCAGGAGGCGGACGTGACTACCCAGAGACAAAGAAGTTACATTTATGAAAAAAATACAGTAAAGCAGGTATAAATGTCTGAGCATATGCAGGAAGTGTGAAACACTTTTGAGGAAAACACATTGTGGCAGTAGCAACAGGCAGCATGTTAGATGTCATAAATGTATCAGTATGTTGTTTCTGGGAATTTCACATTTACTATATCATTTTCATATCTGCTTTTTAGGAGAATTGTTCTAATGATAAACTTAAAAAAAATATTGTCTGGGATTTAATTTTTTTTCCAAACACAAAATATCATTTGAAGTTTCAGAATGTAGTGGAATGTAGTAGTATGTTGGTATATTGTATTTTTTCCCGAGCCTGTAATGCTGCATGCATACTACACAAATAATGTTGCCAACTTATTGTAACATTTCTTTCTGACAGTTTCACATGAAGACATCATTTATCCCTGTAGTTGACAGGTTGACACCCTCTGTCTAAATTCACCAGAGGCATAATGAGACATCTCTATCGGACTGTGTTTCCCAAGGTAAACTCCAGACTATGACCAGACCTTCAAACGAAGTGGACAAGTACTGACCTGACCTTTGACTTCTTTCACAGAGAGAAGAAATGAGCAACACTGTTGGGGAAAACGCACCTCTAATAAATTTAGTGTCTTCCATTTAAATCAGATCCTTCCTCCTTTGCCAATCAGTAAAGGTCAAGCCACTAAAGCTGCTGTGCTGAATCACCCTCTGCTGGAAAATTTTCAGATTTTCTAGTGAAAAAAAGGAAGAAAATAAGAATCGTTTGTCATAATTTCCCCCGTCAGACAGACTTGGCTCTGCAGCCAGTCGGCAAAAGTTCAAACGTGGTGTTCAGCGGGCTGGGAGTGACGTTCTCACCAAGCGGCGACAACCCAAAGTGTTTGAGGTGGTCTCTCAGCTGGAATTCTGAATCCAGGAGTGAAATGGCCTGTCAGTGTGATGTATGATGTAGAGGGGACAGAGGGCTGGCATCCTGCACTCGAGAACGTCTACCATGCGCCTTCATTCCATGCAGACAGGCAGGAAGCACACGTGAACGTGAATTATTTTACTATCTAACGCATACTTTTTAAAAAAATTTGATATACTTGCATGAAGAATGTGTCATCCGGAAGTGGACGGTAATTCATTAAAAAGCACTGACCCAGTAATGTGTGACCAAATACAAAAAAAACAAATGACAAATGACATTTACATTTACAGCAATCAGATCAAATGTTCATGATCACTGGCTTCACATTTGATGATGTACTGTATAGTTCCTCTGTCTATAAATATTTCTTTTCTTGTAGTCGCTTCTCCAGAGACCAGACGCAAAGGAAAGGGAAATGATGCGCTGAATCAAAATGTGCTTGCTTATAAGGTCACGCTCACATCATCTTTGCCATAATTGAAAGTAAACCCGCATCGCTCTCCACCTCTCTCCCTCTCCCTCTTACGCCCACCCCCACCCCTAAAACTCTCCCACACACCCTTGCCCCCGCCCATCGCCTTGCCACTGCCTCTCTGCATTGATGCTAATAATTACCACTGAATGGATCTGCAGATTCCCATGGATGTCAGTGGAGCCTTTGGCCTGTTCTGTGGCTCCCCTCCTCCTCATCATCTCCTGCTTCCCGAGTCTCCCCTTCTCAATGGGGATTAAGAGAGAGTGAGAGAGGCGAGGGATGAAGAGGGTGAGAGAGGAAGCTTTGCCAGACTGAGGGATGGTTTCCCATGCAACTGCCTCATCTATGTCACCTTGCCAATCAAGGCTGTCACCATGAATAAACCAGAAACACTGCTGTGTGTTTTATGATTTTTGGGAAGTACATAACCCTACTGTCATTATCAATTTGTTGTTCATGTATTGATAGTTCAAGTTCTTACATGGGTAAATGTGGTTATAATAAACTCAAGGTAAATCTCATGACACATTAGAAAGTGAAAACCTGTTAGAAAATAGGTTACCTCCATAAAGAACAATTGTGGAAAATACAGAGAAAAGGGAAAGCAGTGGATTCCCACCATTTCTCCTATGCAAGCAGAGCTGAGTGGATCGACGTCATGGTCACTGGGAGCCCACGCACCCTCAGCATGCCAGAGGTAACCGATACCCAGTCAGTGCTCATCCAAGCTCAAAAACCCACTAAAGCTATGCTTTCTTCCAAGGAAGTCCAAGGAGGGGCCAACCCGGCACACCACAGTTAATCACATCACACCACAAGAGGAACAGCAAGAAAGGGAAAGCATGACAACTAGAGGTGCACTTTAAAGTGGGTAGGAGACTTGGCATGATGGACAAGACAGAATGCTGTATGGGAAGAGCAGAGGTTTCCATTAAAACCAGTATGTACCAGCAATACCATGCATCATACATGACTCTTTAATGCAATATGTAACATTCAATATAATATGTGGACCTTTTCCAAGACCAAGTAGTAATTGTGTCATTTTTTCTTCAGATGCAGCTCCAATTTGAGGAAATGGTTTGGAGTGTGCTTAAAGGCGTCTGTGCTGCAGGAGTGTTCGGAACCAACAAGGTTTGGCTCCAGGCTGCATGTCAACCTCACTTCAAATTATCCTCATTAACAACAATTCCAATGGGAAACGGCCATTTGTATGTGTGCAATACTCTGGTGTACAGGGCCTGTAAAAGTCCTGGATGGACACCAGCACGAAAAGTGACATTTATTAGTCAGGGTCACAGGTTGTACCGAGCTGCGCTAGGCAGTCCATAGCAGCTCTTCTGGCTGTGATACGATGGGAGAACCCAGGATTTTTTACTTGACGTCATAGACAAATGAATGGAGGAACCCTTTTTCAAACCATGGGTTCATAGAAAAAGAGGAAAAAAAGAGCTTATCTGTAAAAACATGCATTTGTTTTTGTATTTTCAAACTTGGAAAAATAAAATTAAACTCAAACTTAAGGTCAGAGTAGATATAGTAATATACAAAAAATTAAACAGTATGGATAAGCAAGAAAATAAAACTCAACTTAGGGCAAATTGAACAGGCGTCAATCCTCTGCACTGCATTAATTAAAAAGAAAATGAATCATGGCTTGTGGGCTGTGTATGAGCCCACATCCCTCTTCAAATACCCCCCTCTTCCATCCCACAAACATACATGCACTCCCTCCTTGAACCTCATGAGAGAGAAAGTGAGACACAAATCTCATGCTTAACATGAAAAGTTTATGGCTTAACAATTCTTGCTGGAATGCTTTTCTTATTGCCGAAAGTTACATCAATTCTCACTATAGAAGGGAGGTGGAATGAAGAAGGAGCCCCCATTTTAAAGTGTTCTCATACCTCTCCCTTCTTCCCGTCTCCTTCTATCATTTCCCAAGACTGTTTACCGCAAACACAAGAGCAACGCTGCCTGAGCTCATTATGGACAGCCAAGCCGCAATATACTGCCAAGTCCTGCCCCATAGCCTGGGCCTTGCTCTGTTGTCTTGGCAACTCAGCATCCAAGAACATGGAGGGGAGGGTTGGTTGTGATGTGTTGGGGGGGGTTGCATGATGTCATCCTGTGGCATGGAGGGGGGCCAATCAAACCCTGAGAAAATTATGTCACCTTTTGTTGAGCCGGTCCATTCAGGGCTATAGAAGTGCAGTGAATTGAGAGCTGCAGAGAGGTCATTTTTCCCCTGAGCTGTGTATGTGTGTGAGAAAAAGCAGGGGAGAAAAAAAGGGGGCTGGGGGCAAGCAGGGAAGTCCATTGTGGACATGCTAATGTTGTTGACCATAAGCAGGGCCATAAAGATGTCATGAAGCTCAACTTCCAAAAACTTCAGTGCCGGGGCCTTCACAGCCCTTTTCTTTTTATTCGGATGGCAATGACCTTGTCCCCCCCACAAATTTGATTCTTAATATCATCCCTATGATGCTTTGAATAACATGTCAGAACATTGTCAAGCGCCAGATAAAAGTGTGAGCACACTGCAATGGAGTCTAACCCAGCCCGCTTTGTTTTATCGCAGAGAGAAAGACAACAATAAGCAACCCCTTGAGGAATAATTACCTCCTTAGCAACTCTACTATCCCGCAGTCGCGGACCCATTTCCCCTCCCCCACAGGGCCCGTAGCTCTCCCCCTCCCCGAGCCAATCCTTATTGAATCACAGCTGAAATTGACAGTGAAAGACAGTTGAATGGGAAGTCACTGCTGAATTGTTTAACTCACTTAAACTAATTGAAAACAATAAATGCATTTGTCATGTACACTGAAATGTCTTTCTGCACAAGATGAGGAGCTGTGGGGATTTCTATCCACAAAATGGTGAAAACTCCCTGCAGTTTGACCCATGTTGACCTGGACTGTGACATTAAGCACTTCTGTCAACATCATACATACAAGGTTTACAGAAACTCACACATTTTCTATGATGTCATATTTTATAGGAAAACGCTTGTTACCTCTAAAAAAATAAGGTCTTGTGATAAAAGTAAATGATGTTTTGCGCAATCAAATTTTAGATCACTTCAAAATTGACCTATTATTCACACTGGCATTAGTGAAGTAAAACCCTGTGATTTCCAATAACCTTCAGTTTAATCAACATTTAAATGTCACATTTTTTCATTTTCACTTTAAACTTCACTTTTATTCTGCTTTTCATTGCCTGAGCAGGAAAGAAAAAAGAAGAGTTAGTAGCAGACTGACACATACTGCCTAACTAGTAATGAAGCTAGAAGGATGAATAATAACAGCAGACACACATATGCAGATACTTAAGAAACATCATGAAAGCACCTTTTCAGTTATTAATCTAACATATCTGCAGCTGCAATGACAAAACAGACCGCAGCCTACATACACTTTTTTTATTTTTATTTCTGCTAACAGGTTTCACAGACACAACAAAGGTTATGGAGCCATAAATCATCATGAGAATAAACATCTTGACAGGATTATTAACCAGTATTAACACAGGCTGCCAATGTGTCAATGAAATACATTGTCAATAGTAAAGTTTTTTTGTTTGCATTCATCAGAACCTTGATTACAATGGCCTCCTTGTGATCGCAGTTACAAGATGTGAAATGATAACGTCCCATTTCCAGTGACTAAGTAATCCTTCTGAGGAATCTTAATTAATACACTGCACATGTGATATGTGTATTAAATAATTTTACACAATAGGAAACATTTCTTCATGCTCTTCGCTAGATAAACTTAGTATGTGACTGCACTTGTGTTAAGCGCTGCCTTCAGTCTGTAAAAATAGAACTAAAAATGAAAATACCATCTGATTATTTTCCATTTACAGTTCCAGTGCTTGTTGATACTGTATCCAGAATAACACAGTATATGTCACAACTGCAGTGTATGAGCAACAGCGTGAATAAACATTGAATATCAAAAGCAGATGTATATATGGGAAAATATTAACGCAGGTTCAATTTAGAAAAAGTCAAACAATGTGTAGATCCATTGTGGTAACTACGGTAAATGTATATTCATCGAGTTGACTTTCCTACCGAGCACCTCTCCAGACGGGGTTGACTGATCTGTTCCATAATGTCTGAGCAGCAGAATACACTCCACTGTCCCGCTGAGTTTATGTCACAGCTTCTCCAAGTCCAAGCTGCTGGCGCTGGATCCAGAGAGCGAGATTGTCAGTGATGGAGCTCATGCTGTTCGCAGCCATGCCAGGAGCTAACATCTGCTGCAGGGGATGCTGGTCCACAGTCCAAACCAGGATTTAGTATGATCCTAGAAACATAATACAGAAACTAATGATTGACTGAGGCCAAAAACCACTTGAAGCTTGAACATTGACACATGTTTCTCATACCCATGCTAAAGAAAATTAGAGGTACATAATCGTTTCTGGCAACATTCCTTTTTAAAATGTTAAAAGCAACAGTTCAGTGATGTTACTTCAAATAACCAGAAATTCATAAAACACCCAAAATTGATCAACACATACTTCTACTCCACTGATTCCTTTAGCAGATAGGATTTGGCTGCTTTCACAAACTTTCCACACAAAAAGGGCTTGAGGATTCAAACTGGCATAAAGAAGTTGCAGATGAACAACCCAGAGCCCCATACACAGCTGAAATTATCACATTATGAGTGGTGGCAAAATCAAGGCTGTGTGTGTTGGAAGCGAATCACCAGGCCTTCTCGTTGTGCAACTGGAACAAGCTACTTTTCAGTCCAATACCAGAATTAACATGTCACCCTAGTAGCGCTTCGGACCAAAAAAGCCCTGATACAAAAGATGTGTCTCATTTCAATGATTAAAGAAATAAAATGTATAATAATAAAAATTGCTGTCTTTTGAGAGCAGTGTTGATCTGTGTTAAACATCTGCTTTTTTCACATAACGTCAGAACATCAAGGTGAGGTAATGCAGGTAGGTGGCCTCTTGACAACCTCCACTCTGCTTTACCTGTGCTTGCGTAACCTCCCACAAAATGACATTACGTTGTCTGCCCCCACACACCATGCACTCAGCCCTGCAGTTGTCATGGCAGCAAAGTTGCGGGACCGGGCTGTCCCGTCTGTTTTTGCCAGGGGAAGGAACAACATGTCAAAGGATAAGTCGTCATCCATCATTGTGTCTCATCTTCCGTCTGCACCTCTGAGCTGGTTTACCTGCGAGGAGTCACGTTCACCCAGCGTACAGGATGTACCCTCCTCCTTCACTTCTCTCTCCTCCCCCTGGCCCTCACACATCATCTCTTTCCAGCTTGCTTCCACTGGCCTAAGCTACCACCAACTTTTTGTTAACACTTTCTGTTAATATTAATCCTCATATTTGGTTGTATACTTTTTCAGCTTCACCAATCAATAATCATACTTTAGCCTGATTTTCTCTATCTCTCCCTTTGCCCTCTATTCTGGTTTTTCCCTTCCCACATTTCTCTCCTATGGCTCACCTCGAGCAGTGCCAGGAGAGCAGCATCAGCATACAGAACCAGGTCCCAACCTGCCTTTGAGTCTCAGCCTGCCCGTGTGCGCCTGTCTGCGCCTGGGGCTGAGACTGAAGCAGGCCCCTATTGCCCTCCCTCATCAGCATATCTACTGTACCTGTCTCCTGGCACCCTGCCATCCACACACACACAGTTCCCCTTCATTTACCAAGTGAGTCTGGTAGAAGGAAAGATAAAGCAAGCCTAAAATCTATAGAAAAAACTACTCATGTTGGGGTCAAGCATGTTTGACCTGCATTGAGAACACCCACAGCTACCCTGAGAGGCACACGTATACAGTACCACTCATTCAGCCTGCTGGCTGCATCGCACAAGCCCATCAACAGGCTTCTTTGAAGGCCACCGACTCTGTGGTGGGTCATCAAAGCATATCTTCATTCAGTTCCACTGAAAGGATCTGAGGCTCCTGATAGACGTTGTGTTTGAAGTGATATCTCTGTGCCACTGCATTCTTTAACGTGCTGTCATGACTTGAGTTACACACAAAAAAGCAAGAACATGGGCATAAAGCCAGTGCCACCACCCTGATCATGTCTCACATACTGTACATGTGAACGACCACTGCTACCTCTGTTTGAGCAGTGAATGCACCATACACTCTGGTTGTTTATAGCAACTGTCAGTTCATAATAAGACTTCACTGTGTGTGATCAAATATTCCCATGAATGAACATCAAACAAAAAACATAGTCATCCCTACCTGTTGAATCTCTTGAGATCATGTTTCCATTACTCAGCCTCTTCTCAGTGCTCACCTGAGATCATCTGAAAGAGATAAAGGATGGGGAAATAAAATTATTCAAATTTGAGCTCATTCAAGAGTAGACATAAAAGACGACAAAAACCTGAGGAATCCAGCTCTGCTCAAACCTGCATTAACACTCCCACAAATATA
Source organism: Coreoperca whiteheadi (assembly GCA_011952105.1). NCBI lineage: Eukaryota > Metazoa > Chordata > Actinopteri > Centrarchiformes > Sinipercidae > Coreoperca > Coreoperca whiteheadi. The sequence continues at coordinate 11,113,394 of CM022470.1, forward strand.
TATTTTCCTACAATCAGTTCCCAGTTTTCAAAAGTATGATGAGGTTATAGTGCAGTGGTTTCCAAACTTTGAATAGGGCCAGGTCTCAAAATAAATTTGAGGAACTGTGAAATAATTAACAGAACAGGAAAACAGACGAAAAAAAAATGTATGCTACATAAAATTGCGTTGATTTTTTTCTGAAATTGCTCCAGTTATTCATATTTTTCTCGTTAAGTCAAGTCAAATTTATTTCTAAGCCCGTTTAATTAAAAACAACAGATAATGACCAAAGCGCTGCACAAATGAAAAGAAACAGGCTGTAAACAGCTGGGACAAAATGAAACAATAACATACTAAAATAAAATATATTTAAAACACAAAATAAATAGGGAATATATGGGGACACACACACACTCAAATAAAATCCAAAATGTCAAAACTCAGTCTGATTTAAAAGCCAAAGAATAAAAATGGGTTTTCAAACAAGTTTTGAAAGTGTCCATTTTACATTTAGTCATTTAGCAGACACTTTTATCCAAAGCAACTTAGAAATGAGGAAGACAGTGGAAGCAATTATAACAACACAAGTTAACAAAATACAAAGTGCACCAAAAACTAGTCTCTTAAAGCCCAGTACAGTATACAAAGCTAAGGATAGGAAGTTTTTGTTTGTTTTTTTTAAGAAGAGAGATAAAGATAAAAAAAAAATGTTCATTGCTCTATCATCAAAATCTAGGCAGAAAGGCCCTCTACTCACTCAGCTGCCCTGACTACCTTCTTGTTGCAATATTTTTAAGGCTCTTGGTCAACTAAAGCTGGTTTTATAATGACCACATGAGTCAGACCTTCTCCAGTATCTTCACAGAACAATTAAAAAGTCAAACCTGGAGTAGCGACATAGATCAACCCACTCTGTTTTACAGTATGTAAATCTAAGGTTTCAGTGGAGCTCTGCATTAGCTGGCAGGTCAGGAGAATGGAGGCAGTCAAAGTGGCTTTTCCATTATACCATTTAAAATGATGTGGTGTGCTGGTTTTATTTTATAAGGTTAACAGGTTCAGGTAGATATTGGCTCAAGAAACCTTTCTTGATGACAGGTTTCTTGATACAGACATGTAAGACTGAAGCGGTGCTCTCTGGACCAATGTCAGCTCCGGTCCCTCTTCATCCATTAACGGACAAAGGTGCTCTCTGCTTCTAAGTTTCACTGTCCCAGACCTGTTACCTTGGCAACAACTGCACTGTTTCCGAGTGACACAAAGCTTGAACTTAAGAACCTCCTTTCAGGTTGAAGGCTCCAAGTGTTGAGGGGAAAACAGCAATAACAGGACGACGGGGAGAGAAACTGAATACCGGCAAATTGCTTCCCAGGGTTTCTGGAGGACATGGTAAAATGATTCTTTCTTTCCTCTCCCTTTTAAAATACCTTTCCCTGGCACCAGGCACTATAGGTAGTTGAGCTGGTCCCATTTCTTTTATAACTCTTCTTATATTTAGTTTTTTTTCTAGCTATCGTATTGAGCTAAGTGAGTTATCATGTACACCAGCAGGCTGGAGCAGCATGTGTCTAGGCTAAGCCTCCAGATGAGGTAATGTTTAGAGGGTTGGCGAGCCAGGAGAAGGGTTGGTCAGGTCTTGATTAGCTCAGGGGTAGGGGCTCTATCTAATATTGGACACCCCTTTGTGTGGTGAGATTACTACCTTATGAAAAACTGCCCCTGCTGACATGCCTGATGGGATCAGAGCTTCCTGCCCACTGCATCATCCTGCTTATGAGCTCTCCACACACAGGAGAGAAAACACACAACCAAACACCAAACACACACACTTGAACCTCCCAGAAAAGACAGGCATCAACACTGGGCGATCATACACACAACTCTCAAGTTCTGCGCATGCTTGCGTGTAAACAAGCTTGTACATGGACACACCAACCAGCACAAACATGGCTGCGAACATCACCTCCTAGGGCCCACTCTCTTCCACTTGTGTATGTGATGACCACAACTGTTGACCCTCAGATGGAAAACAACCTGCATTTATTAACAAGGCCAGATGACACACAAACACAAGCTCATGCATGCTCACTTGCTTTTACTGTGGTTGTCTCCTCCGGCCACTCTCCAATGAAAATCACATGATGGACCACATCCAGCTCTGAAAAACCAACCGAGAATCTCCACCCCGTAAAAACATCAACAAACAATGTTAAAAAAACACAGAGGATTCAGAGGAAAAGCTTTCAGGGGATTTGATCCCAGCAGTCTTCTTAAGAGGGCTGAGGCTATAGGATGATTTCAATTATTTGATATAATTTCTGATGGTCCATTAGTTCAAAATAAAGCTCTGATTATAAGAGATGTGTAAACAGAAAGTTGCAAACAAACAAGCATCAGAGTCTGAAGCAGAGCTGTACTTTTTTCCAGATGTGTAATCGACTGTTAATTAGCAGTGGCCTTTCTTTCATGTAACCTTTCCCAAGTAAATCTTATTTAAACCAAGAACAACGGAATAAATGCAGCATTCTGGTTTGTTCAACCGCATAGCAAACTTCAACACCTTTCTATTTCTACTGTTTAGGAACCTACACTAACAAACGCTCATATATCTGCAGTGCACTTTGTGAAAACAAATAAATACTTGTAGGTGTATACACACACAAGCATGCATCCACACACACACAGACCAGTCAGGGACACTGGCACAACCTTGCGCCAGTGGTCCTTTAAACCAGTCATGTGAAACGACCCGTTCCTTTCTGCAAATCAGATTACGTCTCCAAGCTGAGGTCTGCAAGTTCACACACACATTTAAAGCTTGGGGCTCAGGTCCACACAACACACACGCGAACACACAGACACACACGCACACACAAAAAGCTTAATCAGATTTTGCCACACAAACCTTCTCGTCTTTGTGAATGTACGCAAACTGCCAGCATCAGCCAGGGCCAGGATACAGTAAATATACAGTGTGTATGGACTATATACAGTATACTAAAATTAGTGTAGCTAAGGCCACTGATTCACTTTAATAATAACAAAACAAAACAATTTCTTTGTCAAGGAAAATCATAGAGGGCTGTGATAAGCCTCCTTTCAGCAGCGCCTGACTGCTGTTTGGCAGCAATGCTATGGAATGAGCACATGTGGAAACATGTTTATAGTGTGTTTGGCAGGAATGCAAATGATAGATGATTCGCAGATGATTTAAGTCCAATTCAGGTTCCCAAGCACTGATGTGTTAAAGCAGGAAAATCACATTAGTTTCTTCTGCTTAAATTAGTGTAAAATTTGCCTGGGTCGATTTATTATTCCATTTAGTGACTGAGTTAGCAGATAAATAAGTACATGAATGGTTGAATAAGCACAGTAAGCGTGATAAAACATAATGAGTATGCAAATACTTTCATACTCTTTCCTTCTACGGTGCTGAACACTTTTGACGTCTCTGCACATTTAGGCTTCAATGATCCAAGTTGCAGCTATCCAAGTTTGTCTTTTTTTTTTTAAAGATTATATTTTTGGGCTTTTTGCCTTTATTTTTGATTTAGATGGCAGAGGAGAGACAGAAAATATGGGAGAGAGAGGGGGGATGACATGCAGGAAAAGGACACAGGTTGGTTTCAAATTCAAGCTGCTGCGGTAAGGATTCAGCCTTGTACATGGGGGCGTGTGCTCTACCAAGTGAGATTTCCGAGCCCCACTATCCGTTTTGCTCTGAGTCATTCAAACTAAGTCACAATGTAAAAGAAGCTGTTTGGCTCGCTGCTGGTGGACTGGTCGGCTTAATTAAACCCAGACAGTTGGAGGAAGTACAAGTCTCTGTCCCTACAGGATCTACATTAAGTCTCCACTCTGCTAATCAGAAAGCCCTTCAACTACATCAGCATGTCCCTCTGGCCCGACCAACAACCAAATCTCATTTGTCTTTACAACTTTTTAAGGAAACTTGAATTACTTCTCTATGGAGTCTGGAAAATCAATCACTGCTGTCTCAGTGTTCATCATAATAAACAAAATCCTAAATAGATGAGCTGTGTAGCTCATTGTCTGTCCTCCCTTTGCCCTTGGTGCCATGGAGGTCAGAGGGTGGGAAGTTGTGGGTGGCAGGAAGCTGAGACACTTGTGCCTACAATGGGGTGTCAGTCAGCCTAACTCAAGTTGAACTCAAGTGGGTCATTCTCTCTTCACAGTGACATCTGAGAAGACCAGTGATGGAGATCGGCAGCATGGGGAATGGAGGAGCCGAGAGACTGCACCCTGGGTTAAATTGCACTGGATGCTCAGATAAGACAACAGGAAAGGGCAGATTGGGGCAAGGCAACAGGGGAGGCTGGTTAGGGCTACTGTTACCCCAGGAAGAACTCACTCATCCCTCAGATCACCTGCCACACCTGTGGAGGCCAGGATCTCATTCAGTCACCAGCCAGGAGTTGGGAATTGGTCACCAGAGCCTCAGATGGGACTCAATGTAAACCGATGTAGAGTAACTTGAACAGCAACTGTGTACAATTAATTATTGCACGGGTGGTTTTACATGTTTTGGCGAAATAAATAGGAATATGTGTCTACTTGACATTACTGGCAACCACTTTCCAAAGCATACCGGTTTTTTATATTTGGAACATTCCAGGCAGCCATTGGTTTTCCATTAATTTCAGTATAGAAACAGAACTTGCAGAGGGCCTTGAAACATGTTTGACAAAGTAAACTTTTTCAACATTTTTGTTAGTTATATTGGTGTGAGATAAGTCCTTTGTGTTGCTTTCAAGAACACCAACCTGGCATCTGAGGTTTGAAAAGCGATTGAAAAACTTTTGATTGCAAGAAATGACCAGATGTGTATTAATCCTTTTTTTGTACGTTGAGGTTTGTTTGTTTTGGGGCGTCAGATTTTGTGACAGCATAAAGAATGAATGTAACACTCGTGCTGCTACATAAAATCCTGTGTCTGTTCAGCTGCAGTACCACCAGAAAACAGCAATAGCATGGCAAGCAGGTTTCAAGTCTCTGAAGGTTGATAGTTATATCGTACCGTAAAGAGAGAAAATCTGTAGCATTTGCTGGTTAAAGCATCTAAAATATTATAATGTAAAAGGATTGGCAGTTGTTCTATGTTTGAAATCATTGTAAACTATACCTTATGTACTCTTAGACAAAAGGAGCAATGTAGCCTCTGATAATGATATGTATTTGTCATTATGTTTGACATTTATATACTGTATGCTAAACAATCAATCAATTAATTGATAGAAATTTTAAAAATTGCTGGCCTAGTAAGTAACTGGATATGGAAATGCTGTGATGTAACCCGAGAGACATATGGTCAGTCTTACAGCACTCATTCCTGACAACACACATACACACACAAACACACAGATTGGTAAAATAAACCACAATGTAGTATCTTCATCTGGAGTGCATTTCCTCTCCTTCAGGTTGGCATATGGCCGCTAGTTCCTCTTTTTACACCACTGCATCTCTCTGTTGTAGTTCCCTGCCTGCACAGAAACAACTGTCTTCACTGGAAACAGGGCAGAACTTTAGGGACAACGACCATGACCTTAGACTTCTGTTCTAGGTGTTGAAAATCTAAAGTGATGAGATGTATTCCCCACATCTGGAAAAATGCTACATGGTGGATTGTGTTGGTTTAGGATATAGCTTTGACAAGCACAGTTCTCAGTTTTGTTCAATTCTCTTACCAAGGGGTGCACCGAGAGGTGCAATCTTCAGGGTCATACGCTGACCCAAAACTCCACTGGAATGGAAATTTAAGATGGTAATAAAGTTACATCAGGTAGCTCTTTAATAAAGACAAATTAGACAGCTAAACCTCCCTGCCTTGGTGAACTTACTGTGGGAAAAAAAACTCATTTGCGTGTAAAATTTTACAAGGTGAGAAGGGAGGAGACACTTCTATTCAGCAGCAACAGTGCTGATGAATTGTCTTGTCTGAAACAACCATGTCACCAAATTATATTCTATCACTTTTTTTAATCCAGTAGAAGTAGTAACCAGGAGTGGTCAAAGGAGCTGTGAAATGTTAGTTTTAGAGTGAAGGTAAGCAGCCTCTCCCATGGTGGGCCGGTACCCTACACAGAGTAAGCACATGTTTCCCATTGTGGGTAAAAGGGAAGGGGATTAAAGTGTAGTGCAGCCGGAGCCACAGCCATACACCCCATGGTGGGATCACAGTCCTCTCAGGTCTTTCAGTATTGCTGATGTAGGCCCTGTTGGAAGTGGCTGGTGTGTAGGGAGAAGGCTACACATCTATCAGATGGACTAGTCAGGGTCCTCTAGAGCCCAAATGTGAGGCCTTTCTTTGGGGTTGAGAAGGCAGGCATGTTACCATGTTGACAGAACTGCCTGACTGAGGCTGGCAGACACTCACACAAACACAGGCTGGGTAAGGATTATGAAGGGGTGTTGAAACCAGGCGGATTTTGCTTTTCAGAGGCCCAATACTGTCCCTGTGAAAAAAGATAAACTTCAAAACTCATATTAAAGACAGAAACAGAGGTGAGGAAAAAGAGGTGAAGGTAGAGTTAGACTGAAAACAAAAGCAGAAAAAAATCTGGTTCATGGTCATTGGTTTTGGCTGCCAAATATGAGGTTTTCACCCCAGGGCCTCAGAGTCAACCAGGCCACATTCAGGTACCACAGGGGACAGTTAAAGCAGGAGACTGTGACTGTGAAGCCAATTAAAGGACACTTTAAAAAGGCAAATAGTGCAAGGGACATTGAAGAAGATATGCATAGTGGAGCATATCTGCACTTACCAAAAACTGCCAATTAACCAACACCCCATGAAGCTCAGCTGTGACCGCTTCAGCTGGACAGCTTCCATGTGCAGTGAGTAAGAAGCACTTTCTGTGCAGGGTAAGAAAGGATACAGAGGGATGGGCAAACACTGTTTGGGGCTTTACTGAGCTTGATTCAAGCTGACTTTCAAAAATTGGACCCAAGTCATAAAAATTATAACTTGAGAATTGACTTGGACTTGACTGCTCTAAAACCTGATTGCCTAAACAATTGCCTTGAGACTACACATTAAATCCTAACATTTGACCTGATAAACACCACACACTCAAAACATAAGATAAAAACACAAGATAGTGTGCTGTAGGCCTTTGATACCCACCCACTTTGACTAGTTAACATTGGGCCGAAATTACTTGTTCTTAGCTGTGTAAAACTATCACCACAGGTTGGGAATGAACATTTTCAAATGCTGTGCTATTTACTTGCATCTTGACTTTCAAATTGCTTATAGAGACTTATGACTTGACTCGTGTGCCCTAAATTACTTGAAACTTGAGTTGGCTTTTTCCCAAATCATGTCTAGTACACTTTGCTCCATTCAGAGAGATGGGATTGTCACCCAGACAAGTATTTCAAAAAATTATGAAGCATCATTCTTAACCTTTTGGCCTCAAAGCTCCACACATAAACAGATGATTACATTTCTATGTATACTCGTCTCTCAGTCTTGGAACATTGGTGTATCTGCTTCTGTGTATGTTTGTGGGAGAAATTGTGGAGCAGGGATTTTGTACAGGGCCTAAGCATTTGTGCAGATTTGCAGGACTTTCTCACGCACAAAAACACGGTGGGTGAAAGAGTACAGTATGTTAATAAGCATGAGCGTGGTTGTGTTTTGAAACTGGAAACAGATTTATGTAGTGTTTGGGATCAGCTCTTTAAAGGTCACACTGAACATGTTAGCTCTCCTCTGTAAACCCTGTTTCTTCTCTGATCCAGGTGACTCTCGGCCAATAGTTTCACAACACACGGGACACGCAAGCACCACTCTTACCACTTTCTCCTCCTTCATGACATCAGTAATTTCCGATTCCAATGACGCCACATTGACATTCAGCCACTTTGATTAATTGGTTCCTATAAGGCTCTTGGACTGGTTTTGAAAAAAATAAATGACAAAAAACACTTTCTGGAGCCCTGAATTGTTAGATCCAAACACGCCTCCAGCCGCAAGCATGGCCACAGAGCAACATGCCCTGGCATGAGATAAAATATCCAGTAACAGAGTTTTCCTATTGACACTGATCACAGCGTTACATGGGATAGAGTTAGAGGGGATATCTGTCAAACTCTCTTGATTGCAAACATCCGTCAGCAACACATGTGAAATGGCACACACAGTTAAACACACATTCATGCATCGGCACACAAGCCTAGAAGCACAGCATTGCGTGTGTGTGTACATACTGTCCATGCACACATTAACAAAACAAGCGAAACTCCTGATGTAAATGTCAGGGACTGCAATGGTGGAAAAAGGTGGGATGAGGAACACATCAAGGCTAATCCGGCCAGGGATTAGGAGCGGGCAAATATCACCGATAATAAACAAATGACTAACATTCCCAGTCTGTGTGGTTACAAGCCCCAGGGCTCCAGCTAGAACCCAGCAGGGTCTGGATCCAATTGCTGCTGTTTATCAGTGCGAGTAGAAGCGGCCACTTGTGAAACCTCAATGACAAACAATCTAGGGACAAAACCCAGAATGGCGAACAGAGGAGTCCAACCAATCACTCCTCCCAGTTTGATTTACAACTCTGACCTCAGAGTCCTTAGCTTGATATTCAGACTGAAATGGCCATTTTGTTACCACTACATTATTCACTCTGACACTGCCTTCTTGTTAGTCATATTCTGTGGGGTGACAATTGGATTGTGCCTTAGCCAATCTCCAGTGACTGACACATATCCAGCTACTCATAATTTTCAGTCAGCAGTGAGGCTGAGTTAGTCAACATACATTCAGTATAAGTTAAGCAAATGTAAAAACATTATGTCACTATATAGAGAGAGCACATGTTGTTTATGCAGAGGAAATGTGCTGGTTAAATAATTGTAATAAAACACAATGAGTTGTCTTGATTTAGGAAAATATACCTCAGAGTATATCTCATTATTTTAAAGTACATATTTAATTATTATATGATTACATAAATTACAAGCGGTGATTTAGAACAGTAATTAAACTAGGGTGCTAAAACTATTAGTCAACTAAATCAATTGGTTGATTGACAGAGAATTAGTAAAAAAAAAAACCTTCACTTGGTCCCGCTTCTTAGATATGAGAATTTGCTTCTTTTCTGTGTTTTATATAATTTTAAATTTAATATCTTTGGTTTCAGAGCCCTTAGCCAAACCAAAACAATTCTGAAGACCGAGAAATTGTAATGGACATTTTTCACAATTTTCTGAAATTTTATAAACAAATAATCCTATAAGTAATTGACAGAATGATAATAAAATTGAATTTGTAGCCCTAGATCTATCTGTTAATCTTAACTTACATCAGTGTTGTAGAACTCGAGATTGGTCTTGGTCTTGAGACCAGTTTTTGAAGGTCTCATCACGGAATCAACAGCATTTTTACTGGGTCTTGACTCGGGATTTTATTTCAAGACCAGTCAAGATGACAGCTGCGGGGATATCACTAAATTGCCTGCGCATTGTCTGATTTATTTGTTACCATCATTACTGTGATTGGATGTAAAACATCCTGCTTCAAATGCAACCAATAACTTCACTCATTTCTAATTTTAAATTTTTGTTACAGTTGATGGCTGTCACCCCTCCCCGGCCCCTTCACACACACTCCAAGGAAGTGAACGTGGGAGACAGGAGAAGAAGCTGTGGCTGTCTGCGAGGAGATGTCAGCCAAATCTTATGCAATAAAATTTGGCTACATAAACTACATAGAGTCCATCTGCAGAATAGTGTCTAAAAGAAAACACACTGCAGTATGTAAATTCTGCAATGTAACATTTACTGACACAGCTGGGACCATGTCAAACTTATCTGCTCTTAAAAAGGAAGCATAAAGAAAGGTGAGCTAAGTGTAAGTGACGCTAGCATAGCTAGCTAGCTAATGTTAGCAATCTGCCTCTGCACCAAATCTCTTCATCCCTCACCCAAAGGGATTTAGCAAATTTTAGCTATACATATTAGCTATGTACCGTAAAACACCGATCGCTTTTACTGGCCGGGTGTGGCTACACGTTCACAAATAAATGCAGGTCTCAATTACACGCCAGGTCTGGTTTTTATAGAAGTTCTTTGGATGTATAAAACCTCTAACAGTTCACCGGGTTGCCTGTTTGTGCTACTTCTAAGCTGTTTAGATTGCAAATACAAATATAAATCTTCAAATTTTGTCAGTATGGAAATATTACACATTTTGTGCAAAAGGAATTAATTAATATATGTCATTCATATTTTCATATTAACAATATTAATATATAATTTGTCCCAAATATAGGCAGGATTAGTTCAGTGATTGAAACAAATAAAAGCCTATTACGATATGTATACTGTATGTTTCAGTTGCTTGTCAGCTCTTTTCCACCTAGATAGGTGCACAAGCTACTGAATTTAACGTTAACATTGTGGGATGTAAGAGTAGATAATGCAGTGTTATCTTTGAGAAAAATTGAGGGGCTAAGACATGTGGTGACAAATTGTTGTTCCTAAGTTACGTTTTTGCTTGGTCTTGGTCCTGACTCGATCTCGCCCTGCCTTGGTCTAAACCCCTCAAAGTCCTGGTCTTGTCTCGGTATCGATACACTCTGGTCTTGGTCATGACTTGGTCTCAGTTTAGGTGGTCTTGACTACAACACGTTCCATGTTCCAATTTGACACAACTTGCTAATATTACCAACTGATGTAAAATACCTGACACCAGCCTTTTTTTGTATCACTTGATACAATTTGAGTGGCAATTCAGGAGTCTGGAACCATGCTACAAAGTCCTCATGTTCAAGGCCAGAAGGGATTTTATGATACAAGAAGTCAATATGAGAAAGATAGCAGAGCTGCACACCTGTTTGGCCTTATTTACAAAATATTGATTGCTTGTCTCGGTGCTACCATGGAGATTACGGCAGAGGAATGTTGGACAGATAAAGTAATGTGCCATAAATCCCTTAAGTAGTAATGGGGCTGGTTAATTAGCAGCGGGTGATGAAACAGATCAAAGGTAAAGCAGTGAAAGCAGGTTGTAATTTTGGTCAGGAACCAAGAAATAGTGCACAAGAGGAGAAAGGGCTTCCACTAGTAATGCAGACACAGCATGTTTCCCCGCATCTCTTCCACCTGCTCTTGTGTCTTATGTGACATCAAATATGATGTTTCACTAAGTCTTAATTTGGGTGGATGTTCAGAGGCCTTAATCTCACTCTGTATATAGGTGTGTGTATTTGTGGGTGTGTTGAGAAATAAAGTCATCCTTTTGCTCTAATCCACCTATTTTGTTTTGGTCCACTGTTCAAGGTGGAAAAGTGCCGAGACGGCAACGTTTTGCCTTCTCAGTCTGTCTGGCCCACAGTGCTTTATCTGCTGAGCCCAGAGACTCACCAAGCCTGAAGGACTCTGTTGCTTTAACCCTGTCCCGAGCATGTCCCTGGCCCACACAAAAGCCATCTGGGGTGCGGTTGAGAGCAAAAAAAATAACTCTTTCAATCTGCACTCTGCATGGTTCTGACTGCAGGGTGTTGAAGTCGCCAATACGAAGACTCTTACTGGACCTCCTCCTCCTTCTCCGCCATCCTTCTAATCCTGGCCTACATGACTGACTCCAACTGAAAGCACCACACGCCAGAGGTGGGAGCCAAAAGCACTGTGAGACCACCTGCTCATCAAACTAAATTGCACTCACTGAAGGCAATGAGGAATAGAGAGAATGGAAAAGAGGGGAACAAGGGAAAAAAATAAGTAAGAATAAAAAGAAAGACAAGTCACTACTCTCCCTCTGTGATCTTGGCAGACAAAAGAACAAATTACATTTCTGCATCATGGCGCTCGAGGGTCAAAATTGGCATAGGGTCCCCCCCAGTGCTGTTTGTGTGTGTACATGTTGATATAGGTCCCATCAGTTCCACACAAGAGAGCCAGAGAGGTGCACAGGCCTACCTTTCAGCCTTTAATCTAGGCTTCTTTTGTATTCCGCTACACTTGTGTCTGTTGTCTCTCCCCTCTATTGGGCAGAATTGACTGTTATTATTCCAAACAGCATTATCTTTATTAATGCCACAGGTCTCAGGACTGTGCACTTCCTGGGAGCTGGGTCTGGAAAGAGCTGCAACCAATCTCACTAGATAAAAGCTCAGCGGAGAGCTGTATGGAAGCCAGACAGCTCGGACAGGCCTTCATCCTCCCTCCTCATTCTCAGAGAGAGGTATAGGCCCTACAAAGACTAAGGTATGGCTTTAATCTTAGCACTTTCAGTCAGACAGAAACATTTGAACTGAGAGCAGCGCTCTAGAAGTCACTTCGTGTTGTTAGCCACTAGTCAGAAGAAAGAAAACTGTATTATTAGTAAATACATTTCTATAATATTTGAAAATTGTAAAAAGAAAAATATTCATGTGAAAACGGTTTTTGAAATTCAGGAAATTGAGGGACGGTTTTGGAGTCACAAACTGTTCAGGTTAGAAGTCAGGAAACTAAAGTTTATGAGTGTGCCCTCCATTTCTACTGTGGCTTGTATTGTTGGTGGCTCGCATTTACTTGGAGCTGAGGCCGTTTCCTGAAGTCAGCCATGCATGACAAGTTATTTTAAAGGTGGTGTGGAGAGCTGACGTGTGGCCAGGCCAGGGCAGCGGCTGGGGTCTCGGCTTAGTGCCTCGAGCCCCTTGCTCCAGTGGTCACACAGCATCAGCTCCCGGCCCGAGCCCGGACACTGATTTATAGGACAGGGGGATTACCGTCAGACCAGCCGTGAGGACCACCCAAATAGTGGCACAGGAAGACAGTCGCACAAAGACATGAGCACACAAATTCAAATATACTTATACATTTATACAAGCACATTTATGTACCTCTTTACACAGAAATCCACATACTCAAACACATACAAAATCTTGCTATTTAAGATGTTAAATATTAAAAATTGAAAATTTCTGGAAGTAACCAAACATGAAAAACATGCCATTTGGCTCCGTTGACCACTCAAGTGCAGTGGGAGGGATTAGTTTGCTGAGTCTTCCTCATCCTCATTACCACAAAGCAAGGGAGCCAGCTTTGCTCATCAGGGTTCATATTTATCTACAGGATGTGCCTAGTTGGAAGTAATTCCACTCAGTCACGTCATAGTATTTCTCTTTTTTATTCATTTCAGTTTGCATAATGCACAATTGAAGAGTGATGACTTGTGTAATTTTCTATCTCAACTAAGCCAGATACAAAACAAGAGCCTTCCATATAGTTACAGATGGAGAGCAGAAACCAGGCTGAAATGCTGGCTTTCATCAAAACTGGTGACATTCAACTTGATCATGATGTTTAATAACTTCTCGGTGCAGGTCTGGACTCTCATTTTCATTTTGAATGCATTTACCATCCTTAATATTTTTCCACCAAGTTGTCACGGCTCCGGCCGTTTTTTCTGGTGTTCTCCGATCTCCTCCTCCCCTGTGTGTGTGGGTGTGTGTTGTGGGTGCGGCTACTTCTTCTGGCACCTGGTTCAGCTCCACACCTGACTTCAATTAACTCATTAACCTTCAGCTTAAATCTCTCAACTCTGCAGCCACTCATCGCCAGATTGTTCTGTCCTAGTTAGTGGAAGTGTAACTCTCTCAGCTCCTCACCTCAACTCCCTGCTGAAGAACCCATGCAACTAGGGAGAGCCCACCTCTCTCCCTCCATGCACGCACAGCATTTGCAATGGGGGTTGTGTGTTTACTATGGTAAAGCTGGTCATATCCTTCCCACATCTGTCAAAAGGGTGGACCCATCAGTAATTGGAGGGGTCCTGATGAACCAGACTTCCATTTCACCTCCACCTTACAAGTGCTAGTGTACTCCAGTGCAGACAGTTTTATCGATTCCACCTTTAGGCCCAAAATTGATTTCCGGTGCAAGAATGACCTGCACCCAAGAATGTTAATGCTTTGGATGGAAGACTTTTGGCTCGGATCACCCATACCACAGCTCCCCCGATTCTCATCCTCTCTGGCAATCACCTTGAATTAATTAAGTTTCTTGTCATTACCTCTCCTCAAGCCCCTGCAGTGTTAGGTGAGCCCTGGTTTATCCGCCATAACTCTCACATAGATTGGTCCACTGGTTCTGTGGTTAACTGGGGTGCCTTTTGTCATTCTCACTGTCTCCAGTCAGCACTCACTTCCTCTCATCCCGCTCTCCTACACCTGAGCCCCCTGACCTCTCTTCAGCCCCATCCATTTACCATGACAAAGGAGAAGTAATCATTAAGCAGCGTGCCCAAACCTTGCCTCCCCACAGACCTTATGACTGCGCTATTGACCTGCTCTGGACTATTGACCTGGTGCCCCTTTACCATCCAGTCATCTGAACAACCTGTCCCATCCTGAGAGAGAGGCTATGGAAAAATATATTAATGACTCCCTAGCTACTGGTCTAATCTGTCCTTCTTCATCTCCTGTGGGGTCCCGGTTCCTTTTTGTGGAAAAGAAAGATCTGTATAGATCCTGTATAGACTTCCGTCGCCTATATGACATCACCATGAAAATAAATATTCTTTTCCAAACTGGACCTCCGTAATGCATACCACTTCATCCGTGGAGGAGACAAAATGGAAAACCGCCTTCAACACTCCACTCAGCCATTGAGACCATCGTCAGGGAGGTTCAACATTCTCACCCAGATTGATTGTGCCTGATCTTGTTAGGTCCCAGGTTCTCCAGAGGTGGAACTCTTCTAAGCTCGCCTGTCTTCCTGATCTCCATCATACCCTGACTTTCATCAAACAACGCTTCTGGTGGCCCTCTATGTCCCAAGACACCAGTGCCTTTCTTTTTGCCTGCTCCATCTGTTCCCGCAGTAAGTCATCCCACCAACCTCCAGCTGGTCTTCTGTATCCTCTGCCTATTCCCAGCTGACCCTGGTCCCACATTGCAGGTTATCAACCTGAATGATATGGGAGGGCCTTCAGTCCAGGCCAACATCCAGAGATGCAGTCGGATTTGGAGGGAGGCTCGGTCCACTCTTCTCTGCTACCAGGAACCAGCGCCTTGCTGACCACCACCCAACCCCTGCGGAGGTTTGGCTTTCCTCCCATGACCTCCATCTCTAAGTGGAGTCCCATTAGTTGGCACCCCAGTATGTTGGCCCATTCAAAATTGATAGAATCATTATTCCTACTGCTGTCAAGCTAAAGTTGCTAGCCACCATGAATATCCCCCCGACGTTATATGTTCTTCTGCTGAAACCTGTTTCCTTCTGCCCTCTGGCCTCTGCCTCTCCTGGCACCTGGTTCAGCTGCACACCTGACTTTAATCAACTCTCAACTTAAATATCTCAGCTCTGCACCCTCTCATCGCCAGATTGTTCCATCCTACTCAGTGGTAGTATAATTCTCGACCGAACCTCTTGAAAACTTTCTAGTGTGCCTTTTGTGTTTTTTCCTTATATCTTTGGTTAAATAGATCTTCTCTTTTATGCATTACAACTCCGTTGCCCAGCCATCTCCAACATGCCACCTCAGCTCATCTCCTGACATTCTCCATTCCACCAAGATGCTCGCCTCCTGCCTTCCTCAGCCCTGCGATACCCCTCCAGCTTACCATCATTTATTCATAAAACCTTTTACTTACTGCACCCTCTGTCTCTGTGTCTGCTTCTGGGTCCGCCAAAAAAACAAAACTTAATACAAGTCACATTTTCATCCAAGAACATGTGTAAATACACTGAGCAAAAGCAGAAAAAACGAAGAAAAGCACATATTTCTCACTTGCCAGGGCACAGCACAACTCAACCTCAAGGCACCAGTTGGATGAGCTAAACAATAAGAGTCAGTGACAAATCGGAAGTGGTGCATTCCTTGGGCAAACACTCACCTCATACAGAGAGACAGGTAG
Organism: Coreoperca whiteheadi; assembly: GCA_011952105.1. NCBI lineage: Eukaryota > Metazoa > Chordata > Actinopteri > Centrarchiformes > Sinipercidae > Coreoperca > Coreoperca whiteheadi. The sequence continues at coordinate 11,129,251 of CM022470.1, forward strand.
ACAAACACTCACCTGCCCTAAGCTAATAACGTGTGTGGAGGAAAACACACACACACACACACACTGACACTCACACTCACACTCACACATGCACACACGAGCTGTTTCAATATGTTGAAACAATGATGGGAATTAAACTGCACAAAACTGTGTTAGTGTAAAGATAGAACCAGATTTTCTCTGAAAATCTACAGGACAAAAATCACATGTAGCATTTTTCCACAACACAATCACCATACCAACGAGATCTCTTTGTGCTGTATTATGCTGAGCTATGTGAAGTGTAGAAATAGACCGGTACACAGCTATAATGGATAGGTGATAGGCCTGCTTGATTTTTCTTAATCATTGCACTGCAAAAATAAACATAATTCAATATATCATATTGAATTAGTTTTACTATGCCATCACAATGGCTGCAGGAGGAGGATTTAAGTGGTTTACGCAGAATGTACTTTATAATAAGTTGGACATTATAAACCACATGTCTGTACGTAGTCTCCTGTGTATGCATGATGTTTAAAAATGTCCGCAAGCTTATGTGTCAAGGAATCATTGATGACTGTGCTCACTTTCCTACCAAACAAGGCCTTCTTTCCCAGCAGACGAGAACAAACCTCCAGTGACAGTGCCACTTCACTCAGTAGGATGCACCCTCTACACTTCCTGACCATGTGACTCCCTCCAGCTGCCTTTTGATTGGACACCCAGAGGCCGATAGGAAGAAGAGAAGAGGAGGCAGTGGTGGTCGGAGGGCGGCGGGGAGCTGGCTGGCAGCAGACAGAGAAAACAAATTCCTGCCCCATTGCCATGGGGATGAGTCAACAGCCGGTCGGGGGTGGGGGGGTGGGTGTGTGGCCTCCTCACCTATGGCTCCCAGGCCACACACACACACACACAAAAAAAGACAAAAATATGCCCACAGATGTTTACACAAGTTTT
>CM022470.1:11130217-11178912 GCA_011952105.1 Coreoperca whiteheadi
GGGGTGGCAGAGAGGACCGGGGGTTGTGGGGCACAGGCTGACCTGCTGTAGTTAACAATTCATCCCCGTATCCGGCTCCCAAATGATTGGGCAAACACAGAGTCAAAAGGGCCCCAAAGGGGCTGAGAGGGGCATCACCCTGGGGTGACACGCTGACAGGCACACACTAGTTGGTAAAGGCTGGACCAGCTGAAAGAGGGAGTAAGGGATAGGGGGCACGAGTGGGGGGGGGGCTGATGGTATGTGGGAGAGGGGCTAAGTACATTGAGTACTGCAGGCTATGGCACAGTCATAAAACTGTATTGATGGCTGTGGCTTTGTAAAGAATTGTGATTAAATGATTTGTGTTAATATGCCATTTTGAGAATAAGAACAATCTCTTAATGTTAAGCTAAATAATGATCAACATTTGGCTATGAGTTGGGTCAACAATTAAAGTAGGAGTTGCGTCAGTTTTTAAGCAGTTTTATAAGCCTAAACCACAGTAACACTAAGTATCTGGCATACATCTGCTTTGTCACAGACAGTGAGAAAATTGTGCACATCTGAGTGAGCCACGGGAGCAGCTGAGCAAAACACTTCAAAAAAGCTTGTAGATTAGGACATAACATCACCTTTTGACAAATGAGCAAATAGTGTTCCTATTGGGCAGACGGACATAGCAGAGGTTTACAGGAGAGCACTTTAACACTGAAACACCACAAGCACCCTGAGACTATTTGCAGTGTCTGTAGAAACTTACAGTATTTACTCACCAGAAGATCCCCGGGAAGCAATTAAAGGTTGACATCTCATTCCACGAATTTAGATTCCTTCACTGTGAAAAAAAAAAATCATAAGAGGACAAACGTCACTTCACAGACCAACTATATAGTATTCCATTGCTATATCTGCTTAACCCTTCACTCTCCATTTGTTCAGCTGGGTTCATTTAGGTATAACAGTTTTGGAGCATGGAATATGAGGTTTGTATGGAAAATGATTCAAAGTCTCAACCCACAGGACCAGGTTCCAAAACACTGGCCACTTTACAGTGGAGCAGAGCGCTGCTTGACTATAATGGGTCAGAGACAGAAATAACAGACGAGCGACGGGTGGATCTAATCAATGTCACATCACACAGAAGAAGAACCACAAGGCTTTACTACTGTACTTATGTTAGGCTAGACGTTATGTTGTGTAAGGGTTTTGTCTGAGTCAGCTGACACTGTCATATTAACTTCTTCACTATCACGGCTTGGTTTGCCCAGAATGGCAAACCAAATCCCATTATCCAATTGGCCATTTTACTTTGAAGGGTTGAAATGCCACCATTACAGCAGCCCTTTCACTGGGCAGTGGTGTAAGTAGGGTGTGTAGCAGAGAGGACCTGTTACTGGTTCTCCACTGCTACTCACGTCATAGCACAGTATTTTCATAAACACTGCTGAAGCTTGTCCTTCCTTTAGTGGGAATTAGGATCCTCTCCATAATAAACCACCCAACAAATCTTATAAATGAAAAACAGGACTGCATCATTTATAGTGTGTCTGTCAGAAAAAGAGAGGAGCAAAAGGAACAAAAACAAGGGGGAAAAAGTAAGATGATGATAAAAATAGCAGATGTTAAGAGTCACTTCTCAAAAGGTGTGTCATTCAGGGAGTTTGGGACGAACCTTTGGCCGCGGCCGAGCTCTAAATTTAGCATATTTACTAAAATAAAAAGTGAGTTCAGTCACTGGCACTGGAACTTTCTCCTCCCCATTCATGACCTCAGTGGTGCAGCCGGCGTCACTCATGACGAAATACAAACCATATAAAACAACAAAAAAAGACCTCCTCAAATACTCTGAGTACAGAAGGAAACAACCCCAATTTAATGTTCCCTGTAAATGATCCTATTATACCAATCCAAGTCCAAATCAACAGAAAAATGTGGTATTGCACAGTCTAAATTTAGAACAGAACTTGAGCATAATTTACCTTTTCCATAACAACTTTAAACAGAACACAGTGTTTAGTTTGATATTAATACTTTGAGAACTAAAGCCTTTTACTTAAGTTTCTATGAATTTATACTTGACTGTGTGCACACAAAGTGAATGAAGGATGTATGACACATGTAGAAAGCTACTGCGTTTGTTTACTGTATCCATACATGCCGGGGATGAGCATGTGTGTGGGAGGATGCCCCTGGGCCAGGCTGAGGAGTCAGTGAAGCAGAAGTCCCATCTAAGCTCTAAAGCATGCAAGTATCAGGCCTGTAACTAAAACACAAGCATAAACACAGGCAATGTTAGGGATTACACCCTGCAATACTGCCGCAGGAAACAACAGACAGCACAGGTGTAACCATCACCACAGATACATTCCTCCCCATCTCCTTTCTGCCAGCGGAGGTCTGACTGGCAGCTCATCATCTACCCTTGTTGGCTGTGTAAAACTTGTGTAAACATCTGTGGGCATATTTTTGTCTGTGTGTGTGTGTGTGTGTGTGTGGCATGGGAGCCATAGGTGAGGAGGACACACACACACACACACACACACACACACACACACACACACACACAGAATTATTAGAATGGCCTAATGTCATGTCCAAGAAGCCTTGCAGCACAATACCACACATTCTTTCAGAGATTGTAAAATATTTCCTTTGAGAAATTGCTGTTTTATTTATTAGGTCTGATATTATTCCCTCAAGAGTTGAATCTGATCTGATACATCAATTTTGCAAAAAACAGCAACTATAATAACAATAAATCAAAGAGCAGCACAGAAAATTTTAAACACGATAGGATGTTTTTTAAAAAAAAACATGTTTTCTAGAAAGCAAAAAGAATACGATTTAGTGAGAGCAGCAGGGATGAAAGGGGAGGAAAGTCCATTTCCTCAGTAAACAGCACCCTCTAGAGCAACACCCTACATTCAATCCAGCACCTCACTCTCATTGTTGCTGCCTGACTTTAAAATTATAGTCAGTAACAATTACTCATGTAAAATGTCAAAAATACTTTCAATTCCTTTAATTGTTAAAATGAGAAACTCAAACAAGCTCACAGGCTAATGGTTATTTTTTTTAAAGATACTAAATAAGCAGGTTGTCTTGTTCTCTGGCTTATTTCTGAGCCACATATGTACAATTACAGAGGTGAGGTTGAACCACTCATTTTCCCAGTGTGAGTTGATAATGAGGCAGGCCGTTATTAAGATGTTTGCTTTAATCGTGTTCAGGGTTATTAGGGGCGGTTTACAGTACACAAGAGAGATTAAGGTAGGCCACGCATGACAGAAAGAGCTGAGGAGGCCAACGATAAGCCAGCTACCCACAACTGTGAAGCGGACTGAGAAATATGAGCGCACAGTAGGACATGAAACCCAGCAAGACAAACCTCTCTCTTTCTCTCGCCGTCTCATTCGCCCTCTCTCTGTTCATGTTACACAACCACAAAGGAATGCCTCGTATATCAGAGACAGATTTTAAAAAAGCGGAAAAGAAAAGAACAATAAAGAGAGGACTGCAGAGGGATCTATAGAAGCAGTAGGTGTTGTTTGGTTCCTATATGCTTATATAAAAGGACAACATGGCAGAGAGCTTGGCAGTCCTGTAAAAGGCACAGTGCAGTAACACACAAGTCCAGACACATACGCACCTAACTACTTCACACATGCTTACATAAACTAAATCAGCCTGAGACACACAGTTTTGTGCACCAACCAGGGAGCACTACACGTTTCCTCTGTATTTTTCCATGCCATTAATAAAAATAGACATTGGACTGTTTCAGTACATTTTGTTGGAATTTAGGGAACACTTGAAAATCCATCATTTTATGAGCTTCTAAACTTTCCCACAAAATTCCCACCATTTTTCCTTGCTTTTGACCCACACACATTGAAGTAGCACTCAATTAGGACAGCACACGGAGCCTGAAATGGGGCACTCATATGCTACTCAAACATGACATATAGTACCCACCACCCATGTTTATGAGACACGTGTTGCATTAAAAACAATTTTATTGCCTGACATGTATACAATGAAAAGTTATTCATGAAGAACAATTACAAGAGATTTGTATTTTTGAATATTTTGAAAAACTGTTAAAGCAAGTAAACTAAGACTAAAACTGAGCTGAACTGTGCCAGTAACATCAGGTGAATCCACACGTGTATTATTTACTCTCCAAGGCAAAAGCACTTTGATAGGAAGACATAATTTGGACTTGGTTTACGTCAACAGTAGCTTTGTAACTGCATGGTTTGACTGCATTAGTAAAAGGTGTGTGTGTGTTTGTCTGTGTGTATATCAAGTTAGCAGAAGGTCAGAGTGGTGAAGTATTAGAGCACTGTTTGCACTCTTCCATGTATGTACTCTTGGGGACCAGCCTGTTTGAGAGTTTGAATAGTGACGTGTGAAACTCGTAAAAACAGGACATAGCGCCGCTCTGTTTGTTTAAGAACACACAAAGAATGGACTGCCATTACAAAACAAATCCCTCAGCCTGCATTCCTCCTGTCCATCAAACCTTACCTGTTGAACAAGATATGACACAGAGCGGAAAAGGTAGTTACAAGAAGATCTACTTCATGGTGGGATGACTTGCAATTTGTTCAAAGGTTGTCAGCTCTGACCTTCACATAAAGTGTAACCCAAGGAAAGAGGCATGCATCCACAAGTTTGTGTGAGCATAAATTCTCTTTTTCTCTCTCCTGTGAGTATGAACATGTGCACACTAATACATAGACACATACTCAGTACTGCAGTCAGAGGAAACTTCATGGGTGAGCATCTGATTTTAAGCATTCATTAATCATTAAAAACAATAATGGCAAACATTGTAATTATTTCAAATATTTTATTTTCAATATATTGTTGGATTGAGTTTAGCAAGGAATTGATGCCCTTAATTTAATTTTGTGAGTTGCTGTTGCATCATGATCATTGATTCAAGATTCACTATATTTTTGGGCTGAATTTTTTTTTTTATTCATGCATGCAATGCATTTGTAATTTAGCCAATAAAACCACAGCATTACAGTTAGACTTAATTACACTTTTGTGCTAAGACTTTAATAACGCCCTTGCAACATTGTAAATCACATCTTGACAGCACAACACGACGTTTTGTCAGCGAAACAATATGACAGCAATAAAACAGCATAGTTAAGAAATGTAGGTAAATCAATATAACTACACTGGCAGCACAAAACCACATTTTTTGAGTGCTGCTGGGTTGAACGATGCATTTGAGATATATTTTGTTCATGCTAGAGAGGTTGTCTTAATCCAGTCCAAACCCTCCTGTCATAACAGAACAATACAAGCCACTGTACTAAATATTATAGGAAACCATCTGGAAAGCTTTTGCTCCTTGCAATAATTAAAACAAAAGATTTTTACAGGTGACAGGACATGGGAGAGGGGAGGTGAATGTGATAGGAAAAAAAAAAAACCCAATATAATGACTATGAGAGTCATTTTTTTTAACCAAAAAAATGCACAATATTTGCTACAGCTTCTAAAATTTCTGGATATGGTGCTTTTCTGAGTTTTATGTCTTTGTAAAATGAATACGTTTTAATCAGACAACGTCAGCTTGAGCTAAGGGAAATTGTGATTGGCATTTTTCACGATGTTCTGCGTTTTCTACACTAACTGACTAATCGCTTGATAGAAAAAATAATCAATAGATTAGGATAGGAACTAACCATTATTTCATTATTGTTAAAACATAATTACTGTTTTCTTTATTAATCTTTTAATCGTTTGGCCAATAAAACATGAGATAACAGTGAAAATGTTCATCATAATTTCATTCTACTAATGCCTTGTTATGTCCGAACAACAAACCTAAACCCAAACATATTTAACTAACTATAATCTAAGATAAGGAAAAGCAGCAAATCCTCACATTTTAGAAGCTGGAACCATAAAATGTTTGGTGTTTTTGCTTGAAAATATATACTAACAATTAATTATTGAAAGAGCTGACAATTACTTCAAAATACTTTACACAAATACTAATATTTAGTCATTTATACTTTTGATGCACATTGTCATGATAGTCCCAGTGCTGCAGTAGGTCATGATAGAGGACTTAAATTGTGTCTTACATTTTGAAACACCAAAAGAAAGGCAACAGACAGTTTAATAACAGTGCATTTTTCTGCATCCAGCATCTGTTATATGTTTTTAGCAGTGATGCCCAACTTGCTCTTATGTAACATGTGATTCAGTCTATGAAAACAAATTGATGGATCTGATTGTAAAGCTGGGGTGACACTGGGTGGGAATCCATCAACCGGAACATATGAAAAGGGAGAGAGGCACCACAAGATTCCAGCCTCCTCCCCTCATCTCCCTGCCATCATCCTCGTATCAGAGGAGCCATTGGGAGAACTGGATGTGATTTGTATGTGTGTTTTTGAAGAGGGGCGCTCATAAACAGCCATGAAAGGGGCCCCTCTATTCAGTCCGCCAGCAAAGATGCGCTTCACTGGGTCAGCCTTTTGTTTTCCCCTGTTCACAAAACTTTAAGCATCAAAAAAAAGTGTTGGTCCTCTCGATGTGTGCAGGCCCAAATGATGCCATTAGATTGGGTGCCCGCTTTGGGTGAAAAAAGCTTCAGTAGCGTTTGAAGTGATTTAAAACATGCAGGAGAGAGCTGCCTGCAAATCCTGTTTGGGAATAACACTGGAGGATAATGGAGTGGTGGTGGGTTGGGGGTGGTGGTGGTTGGGTGTGTGGGTGTGTGTGTGTGTGTGTGTGTGGGGGGGGGGGGGGTAAAATGCCAAGCTAGTGATTATTCTATAGTATGCAAAATTGTTCTCAACTCCATGAGTGCCACGGATGTTAAAACAAAAGATGCGGAACATTCCTTTGTCACGTGATGAGGGTCAATGTGCTGCGGTGGTGCGTGGGGTCAGGAAGTTCACCAAACTTCCCACGCTGCCTTAGACCATAAGATCACGCTTAAAACCTGTAACGCTCTTCATTATTGGCAGGGGAATTTTGTTTCCAAAAGGGCCAGTGCTCACACAGAAATGAGCCATCAGAAAAAAACTATGCAAGGACTTTCTCATCAGCATGACCAGGCTAACACACCCTTTACGCACGCAGGATGCAATTATGACTGAGAAAAATATTCTTATAGAAAATAGATGTTTTTCACATGAATCCAAGAGCAAATGTGTCAGGCATGTTAGTGATGTCACAGTGATACATTAACAAAACTGTACTGGTATGTCAGTTATTGATACTGTAACACTATAATGCACCTTTCTACTCAAGAGGTCTACAACCATTCCTGTTAAGCAAGCACGTGATAATTTGAGAATGACACTGTGCCAGCCAATGGCATTGTGCGGGGCATGTCACCATGGTGCCCGTTCGTCGACAGCAACCTAATAGGCATGAGAACCTGACAGTGTCAACAAAGGGACAGTGCCAAACAAAACCACTTGTTGTGAGTGAGAGGGCTCCTGAACAGGCTAGGTCTGGTTCCACTACACTCCGCTCAACCTTCACTTCCAGTTACAGTATGCCTCCTTGACATTTCATCTATCAGGAAGAACATTTCATGTTTGTTGTTCTTTCACAAATGATGCGCTATTTGCGGCAGCCACCCACGCTTACCTTCAGACCAGCTTTTCAGTGAATTCTTTGGACGATGCATTGGTCTATTTTTATATAGTTCAGAATTACCCTAAACTATAAAGCGGGGAAATGCCATGGACTAGCATTTCCCCGCTTTCCACTCAACATTTAGGAATAATAAGCATGTAGATAAAAAAGTAAGAATGAATTATTTTTATTATATGATTATTGACATATAATTATCCATGCATTTACTTGGCGCTTTACCTGTGCAGGTTTTCCTCATTCCAAAAGACATAAAAAAAAGCAACCATGTTTATGGCTGTAGATGATTATACACATGGGAGGCTAATGGGAAACCTTACTCTAAAAGGGCCTCCTGTACCAGTGCTTGGCAGTCTGGTAAAAAAAGTAGATTGAAAAGTAGATGCAGAAGTAAAGGAAAATTCTAATCTGTAAAAACATTATTAGAAATCATTATTTATACACACCAGGTGAGCTAATAGTGAGTTGGTTGGAAACATTCAGTGACTCAAATGGGCTCCTAACTGTGGGGATTTCCCCCACTTGGCATATTTGTCAGCTGTCTGGTCTGGAAGAAATATCACCTCTGACTGCAGACGACAGGATAGTTAAATGCCCTAAATAGGTTACATATCAGTGCTCGTTAGTAACAGTTTGAGTTTCTGCTGTAGACTGTAGTCACCTCTGGGATCTATGGACAGTAACTTCATGTCGACACACTGTTTTCTTCTCGACAGTCTGTCATATCTACAGTATCTGCTTATTCTCAAGGTTTGTCTTCCACCCAGAAAAGGATACAGAAGCTACACAAATGAACCAACTTTTCAATTCCAGTAAAAGTAATTAACAAACACTTAGGCCTGCAAGGAAGCGTGACCATTGAGCAGAAATGCTGTGAGGATAAACGTGAATGTGACACCACTGCAGCTGCTTCTTGAGAGCTTCAGAGCCTTATGTCATTTTTCCCCACTGTACTACATGGTATGTAAAAGATAACAAAATGAAACACACAACATCAAAATCTATGATATAATGATACTATATTCTTCTGGAATGCAACCACACTTGTGCAGTAGTCAAACAGCCAGGACTGCATTTATACAAGGGTTGTAACTTAAAACAGAAAAGACATACAGAATTTCTTCCACGTCAGAAAACATTGAAACCTGCGTCTATCATTTTAACAATGAAATGAACCTGAGTTGATTCTAATTACAACGTTATTTTGTTTATTTTTTACATTTGGTATGGCCTCCAATACCAAGTTATGCACCCTGGATTTCAATTCCTCACCACAGTTGTCATTATTTAAGAGAGATGTTATGTAATGTTATGAAACACATTACTTAAGAGGAAACATTGATATGGAGTGTGTACAAATTAGATTGGATGCGAGACAATATGTGATTTCATATTCTCAATGCTTCCTTCCTTGTGAAACCAGGTAGCAGGTTCTCAAGGTTGAAAATATAATTGGGGTCGACCCTAGAGGCCATGATGTCAGTGGAAGTCTTTAACAGGATGCTTGATATGGGTCCTGTGGGCTCCCGCTGATAAGACTGAGGAGCAGGTCATTAGAAGACCCTCAGCAAATGACTAACAATACTGCCTCAGTCTCAGCTATCAGGCCATCTCACCACAGACCACATGTGGGCTAGCCAGACACAGGTAATCATGGCTGTCAGAATGGGACCAGCTCCTCTTGCAGAAACCATAAACCACCATCTCCACCCTATAAAACTATTACTGCACATACTGGATAGAAACATTGTATGATTTTTGTTTAAGAGTAGGAAAAATCTAATTCCGATGTTAGCTGGGCACTTTTGCAAGGACTCACTTTGTGGTGCATTTAGCAATGTGAAGTAAAAATTCCCCACTTCTCCTCTCTTAAGTGACCCTCCCTGCACAAGCATCCCCACCGACTCTCTGCCTAACCGGTTGATGGCGAAATCACTGTTCATTGTGATGCCTGTTGCCATGGATACACCCAGGTGTTGCTCACGAACCAAGGCAGAAGAATCAGAAAGCCAAGGAGCTCACTAATCCTTCTCCATACCACAGTGTGTCAATAATCAGGAATGCACTGCCTAAACTAAACTATTGTTCCTCTGCCAACAAAATCACAAATATAAGCACTGACACTGCCTCTGGGCACTGCTGTCTCTGGGACTGAAAAAGAAACAACAAGAGTCAGAGGTGGAAGAAGGACGCTTTGATAACTCTCCAGACAGCTTAATACTGTCTAAAATCATAAAACGTTCTACTACAGTGCATGGGGGGATGTATAGTGTTATACTGTTGGGGACTGACTAAAGCATTTGAGTAGTAGCTTTTGTATACAGTAGGACAAAGTCAGAGCTCCTGAGAAGACCAGCTGCTGTCAACAGTTGAAAGGCTTTTAACTAGCACTAAGCCCTAAGACAGCAGGAAATATCCCCTTCACTCCTTTGAACTCAGCACCATTAGAGTTCAATTCTGAATAGAAAATGTAATAGAAAAATAATCTCACCAGGATTTATACGGATGCACCTGACAATAGCGTCTGATCTTTGCGGACAAAAGCTACCAAACCAAACTAGCAGTTACCCATGGTTCATCTATCATGGAGTAAAGTTTTATTATTTTGCTCCAGAAAATGATATGTGGCAAATTCAATGTAATTTGCCTCCTGTGTCATTACTCTTATGTTTTACTTTTGAGAGGTTGCATGGTAGCTGACATGTTAAAGAGGCATCTTGACATAATGCACCAGCAACTCAACTGCCTTAAACAAAACCACAGCTCATGCTTTAAGATCAAACATACAGACATGAGTAGGTATGAGTCCATCCCATGTAAGACAATACAATAGTGTCTAGTCTGTTGTCTCTACTCCTCTCTGTCTTCTTTGCTCTGTGTGTGTGTTTTCAAACTCTGTGGTATCACAGAACAGAGAAGCACACAACTGGGCAAACGGATGCGGCCGTAGTGGTGAGACCATTGTGGAACGCCCCGCCATTGAAAATGTCCTCCTGAGAGCTTTATTGTGTGGGGTGGCTAGCCGCAGCAAGTCCTATTTCCCTCGAGATGCAAGGCCTCAATGCAAGCCACAACAATGAGAATCTTTGTCAAGCAACACTATTATCTTTGCACATTACTGTAAATGACAGGAGAGGGTAGTGTGTCAAAGATCCCGTTTAATGAGCTCCAGGTATGTGCTTGTCATAAAACGAGAAACTAATTTAAAGATCTACAGAGTTGAGCTCATTTGCCTTCAGTGTCTAAGAGCAAGTAAGTACTGATCTGAAAGCTTCTACAGAAAGTCATTTTAGAGGTTTTTGCGCTGAGGAAATGAAGTCCACAAAATCTGATCAGTTATCCGAAATATCATCTCTCAAAACACCTTGGTATATGAAACTGAATTCTTTGGAGAAAAATGTAAATTTAAAACCGTTTATGTTGCAATCACCCTGCCAATTACAAGTGGAACAGGGCTTGAAACTATAGGTTATATGGATGCACAATTTACTTGTTTATTGGACAGAATTTTAGTAACCTTTCTGGTAGTTTAGAGACTTTAACTGTGGACTTGTCTGGGTTCCTTGTGGTCTTGAAACCAGGTTAAACAACATAAATTGTCTTCAACATTCCGACTGCACACAGAACAAGACAGAGGCACACATTGTTCTCATCTGCACAAAGGTGTAAATAATCCTGATTGAATTTTCCATACTTGGTGTATATGCACCTTGAAGAGCTAAAAGCACATATCATCTTGTTAAGTCAACAGGTCAAAGGCAATCAGACAGGCAGAGGCACTTGACCCTCTTTGCTAGATTACAGCTCAACTTGAACTTGACCCCTCTGTCACCTGATTTAAGAGCCTGCATTTTAGACAGAGCTGGTTGGTTTAGGATTATCTGACCCCAGATTTGGGGGAACTTGGCCCTCCTCAGTTGGCAAGTGCTCACTCATCCTGATGTCATCTGTCTAATTGCTCTTGCTGCGTGGGATGTGAAGCCTGATTTAAGGTACGTTGTTGATTGTGTGCATGGGCTTGTGTGTGTGTGTGTGCGCACAAACACACACACACCCTCGCCACAACCTATAATTACCGCTGTCACGTAGCCACCACCGCAGCAGGCCTCACAAGCCCCGACAACCACCGGCACACACACCTGGAGGGCCAAACACTTAGTTCCCAGCCCTGTGCTTCATAAACACAGCCTTTTAACAAACACACATATAAACACACACCCCTATTCATATCCTGCAGCCTCAGCTTTTACCTTGCCCCTCCCATTTGCTGTAAAATATGTCTAACTTTTCTATCTACCCTACCACGAATGCTTTAGTGCTATTTAATGTATTTCCTTTGTTATCATTTTCCACACCAGCGGAGTGAAACAGCACACAAACTGAAGAGCCAGGTTGGCAGCAGCTTCCAGGCTGCTCCTGTGATTAGACAAACAACAGGCAACAGTATGTATTCCAGAGCAAACACAGTACAGAGCAACGTATTCTGAGAAGTTGAATGGTACAATTCAACAAAAGAAAAGAAAATTAATTTTCTAATCCAGTGTCAGTAAGAGTATATTATGATTCAACAAGCCAGATATTTAACCACAGTGTCTTCATCTTGCATGTTTCTTCATCTGATCTATATGTTAATGACCCAGGTTGCCTAACAGTAGGACCATCATGGATTTCATCTGGATACCCAGCAAGCACACGGATAGAAACTAAAGAAGTGTTGTTTCTGAATGTTTGTTTTATTGTGTCTCTTATTTCCTTAATTTATGTGCAAAAATTATTGTTATGATTTGTCTCCCTGACGTCCTTGTGTGTCTCATACAAAGTACCTTAAGATTTGCTTGAGCCAGGGCAACTTGAGAGTGTACACAGTTGAAAGAACACATAGGACCACTGAACAAACATGTGGCTGACGTTGTACACCTGAGCCCAGCCCACGTGCCACACATGCATGACCTTTACAAAAGCTGTCACAGTGACAAATCAGACACAAGAAAGACTCCTATCAGGTTTAGGGCTGCTCAGTACAAATAGACACTTCAGTCAGAGTTAATCGAGGGAACAATGGGGGACCTCTGGAACGTACTACCCAACAGAAGCCTTTGAGAAAGACAAGAATCACTGTGGTGTTTGCCCTTCTTTGTCATGTTACAAGGTTGTCTTGGGTCTATGGTTGCTCTGCATCATGTTCTATTCAGAGAGAGCTTAGAGTGTAGCAGGTTACTCTGATAGGTGTGTGAAACCTGAAGCTCAACAGCGTGTCACACCTTACAGGATTCCCAGACACTAAAAGAAGATTATCTAGAATATCAATGCATTTCCTTACAAGGACCTTGACCATGAAATAATTTTCTTGAAAATTACAAATTGCAGCATGCTGTTTAATGACAGTTATGTATAAAATATAGTAGTTGGGAGCAGTAATTTGCAGATCATGTAGACGGTCATGAGCAATGAGAACAGACACCCTCTTCACAGGAAATTGAGTTATGCTTTACTAATGGATTTTGGGATTTGTCTCTTTCTCTCTTAAAGGATAGTTTCAAAATTTGTCAAGTCTGTGTCATAAGGGAACTCCACCGATTGTACACGTCGAAGTCTGTTTCGAGGTCTTGAGGAATAGCACTGCATATTTTTCACATATGCATTTCACCAGATTGTTTTAATTTTCAAAAATTAAAAAAATCTGGTGGTGTGGAGTTCGAAAGAAATAAACTTGACAGACCTCTGTAGCCCGCTCCTCAGCTCTGCTTGAGACTAGGGGCTCAGCCTAGCAATAGCAACTAACATAACACCCACATCATTCAAACAAAGTGTTGGCAGTAGAGTTGCATTGTGGGTAACGTAGGTGCCAGGTTTTGACAACAAAGAAGAAGGTGTGGAATAAAAGATGATATCGCTGGTGATTCAAAAACACCTGTAGAGTAAATAGATCATTACTAATCAATCAAATACTCTGCCTAATAAATATAAAGTGAGAAAATACAATATGTAGTGTCTAAAACCTAGCCTCATGCAATGCAAGGCTTACTTCGTTTTTGCTCGTTTATTTCTGTACTTACAATTGTGTGTGCATCATGTGTGTTGCCTATGTGTGTGTATGTAATGTGTGTTGTACATGACCTCATCAAACCCAAGAATATACATCAGAGAGGTCTGGGCAACATCAGGTTCAAGCTATGCTGCGGAGCCCCGACGGTGTCGCCCCGCTTCATTTACATACAGCAATATACTCCCAAACACACATACACAAACCATTCAAGGCATGCTAAACTCAATCTCACTCAGAGCGTGTCTGTGCACAAGTTTATGTGTGTGTTTGTTTGTAAGTGGCCTGAAGAAAGAGCAAGGGTCCCAAAAAACATGCCAGCTTCATTCAGTATGGTCAGCAGAGTGTTTTAGAGGCATAGTGATTTGATACAATGGTTTTGTTGCTCAAAATCAATAAAGCTGTATTTAATTTTTTGTAACTGCACAAGGGCAGACTGGTGTAAATGTATTCCTTCACTTCTCTGCTTTTAGAAGCACAATATGTGATTGCTGTGAGAAATATGCAGAGCTGTTTCCAGTAAGAGAACTTGGGGAAGGATCCAGCCTCAGGATATGTGTGTGTGTTGTGTGTGTGTGTGTACATGCAGAGGGCTCAGGCATGATCAAACAAAGCACATCCAGATACAGTATGCCATCTGTATGCTCCCCCGCCTTCTCCATCTCCATGCAGAGTCTTTGCGGTATATAGAGTGTTAGAATGAAAGAGGCCTTGTCTAAGAGGCTAATCCTTGGGCGATTAGTCAACGCGTCTTGATTAAAAGCTGGCAATGCTGCCACGCCCCCATCTCACAAACCCCCCCAGTGGAAACGGCAGCCCACAGGTGTCCATACAATGTGTCTTATTAGAAAAAAATGGGTGGCGGGAGGTGGGTCTGGGTTGACTTTCATATGAGACAGAGGAGAGGAATGAAGCAGGAGCAGGGCCTGAAAAATTCCCCACAAAAGGCTTGACAGCAGCTGCAGGAATGCCAACACAGCAGACCTATGTAAGATAAGCATTTTTTAGCTTTTCTTAAATTCTGTTTTGTATGTATAATCTCTCCAATGCTGGGGTTAAATGAGCTTTTTCTTTCTTGAAAAAGTAGCAACCAGTAACTTCAGTAAGAGGGAGAAAGACAGAGAAAAGAGAGAAGTGGCAGATATATCTTTGACAGATTATCCCTTCATCAGTCTGTGTTTTCTGTAAACAGCCATTTTGAAGTGAAAGGATTGAGAGCAGAGACAGGTATTCAACCTAATCAGCCTCAAACACCCTCGCTTTCCATCAACATAAATACCTCATCTTAAGAGTAGTCCCATGCCAGAACATGCCACCAATGGCTAAAATATTCTAACTTTGATGAAACTGTACAAAATCAGGTATACATAAACTTTATGTCACAATGCTCAGAGGGCGCTACAGTGCACAAATGGTCACCAACTGACAAAGATACAGTATATTTGTGTTGAAAAAGATGACTGAGGCTGAGTCTGTGAATTGTTTTTATATTTTATTCTTCACGACTGTTAATCATAAGTGTGTATAACATAAGTGTACTGCACAACTGTGTGTTAAGGGAGTGATGCGTTTTAAAGGGGAGGCAAGAGATGTTACAAAAGCTAAAGGCACTTTTTCCAACATGAAAAATAAATGTAGAAGCATCAAAAAGCCTCTGTCTCATTAAATAATAAATCATAAAAGAAATACATTTCTTTAATGACAATTTCTTCCACTGGCTTGATACTATTCACAAATACTGATCAGTTTATGTAATTACCGTGTAACTACATAATGATAAGTTCCTCTGATTCCTCCATTGTCACTGTGAGTTTAAACCATTTTTCTTAATCTGCTCCTTGTTAACCCACGGCAGCTTGAGTATCAGGAAATGACCTTTGGCCCTGGGGACAGACTACTGTACTTCCCCAGTCACATCCATCGTGTGCCTAACCTTGAATGAAAGCTCCAAGGGGGAGGGCTGTGTCTTTGGAGACCGGACACAGAGAGGAATCACTTACCACTTTCCCCAAGAGACCCCAGTGGAGTTACACAGAGGCAGGATTCAAATAACAATGGCAAGAGGGAGGGGCCGAATGTTTCCTGAGATCACATGTTGTTAAGAAGACCACAGCACTTGCCAAACAGCCAGCCAGCCCGGCTGTAGGCGGAGGTCTACCAGGGTGAGAACACACATGGTTTGAGTTTGCCTCTGTGTAGGACCGGGAGGAAAGAAGGGGCCTGGTAACAGGAACCCTCCAATTCTCACTTCCTGCTTCTGCTGGAAACGTGATCTGAGTTGCCGTCATGCCCATCAACACAGAGGACAGTGTTCACCGGGCAGCCAAGGGGATAGCATGTTCATGCACAGGGCACCCCATCACAGCAAATCAGCCTGTCAGCACCCTGAAACTCAGGCTGGTGTTTCCCTAATGACCTCGGGGGTGCAAAGACAATCCCATTCAATCATGATGTCAAACCTTCTGTGCCACGGCGGCACTAAATGCGACATTTTTTCATTTCTACAAGAAGTATTTTTCAAATAGAGGATCTGATAATTAAATGGCATCTGTCTGTAGGAAAGATGTGACGAGTGTTTCGTTCTTTTTTTTGGTTAGAGAAGAAGTATTATTTTGTCAGCAGAAACAAGCAATATCTTAAAAGGGACAGTTCACCCCAAAATCAAAAGCACATATTTTTCCTCTTACCTGTAGTTCTATTTATCCATCTAGATGTCTTTGGTGTGAGTTGCCGATGTTGAGTTGCTGTGAGTTGGATATCGGTTCTAGAGATGTTTGCTTTTTTTTTTTTTTTAATATAATGGGACTACGTATATGACACTCGACTTGTGGCACTCAATGCTCCAAAAAGTTTGAAAAACTCAACAGCAACGTCTCTTTCCAGAAATCATGACCCGGTTACTCAAGATAATCCACAGATTTGTGTGAGCTATCTAAGTAGGAACTATCTAAGTACGTTACGTAACATACTTTAACATAATTCAACCCAGACCATGATCTTTTCCTAAGCCTAACCAAGCTGCAAAAGTTTCACCAGGTTAACCACGTGTCACGTGACATATATCCTGTATGCTTGCAGCCCGTCCTCACCTTACAGCCCGTCCTCAACTGCCACAGATAGGGGCGCTAATGCTCCTGTGGGTCATATTAGAGGGTATTGTTTCTACAGCTGATATCTCCAAAACTCTGCAACTCACACCAAAACAATCTAGATGGATAAATTACATTACAGTTAAGAGGAAAAATATGTATTTTGATTTTGGGGTGAACTGTCCCTTTAAGTGTCATTAGGGGAGCAGTGACCTGGTTTTCAACTCCATATAGCAGACAGATATTTACAGCTGATAATGAGTGTAACAGGAGAGGATATGGATGGGTGACGCATGGGGAGAGGCCTTAATTATAGGCTTGTGCAACCATCTAGATTACCTTTACTACCTGAAAGCCAAATCAATGTCACTTAAACTGATCCTGGAAGAAAGAACTCCAGCTGACCTTGCCATCCCTCCTTTACAGCGGAAGATGACTCAACTCAGAAAACCACAGGTTACATTTGGTCAAGTAAACACACCACACTAATTAAACCACTCGACAGAGCCCACATGTATGCACCAATGACACATGTATGAGCTAATTACTGAAAATATGAGAGATGAAAATGATGGTCACACAATACAGGGCTACTCTGGACAATTTTGCAGGAAATGAGGCAGATTTTGGGCAGCAACAAACATTTCATGGTGCAGTTGTGTGTCCATGTGTGCTGTGTGTGTTACCAAGGCCCTAGCTCCATTGTTTATGCTCTGCTGTGTCTGGGTCAGCAGGGCTCTTGACTGAATTCTTGCCCCAGCATGCAGAAAGTTTTAACGGTGTTGTTGCAGGAGGAGGAATGATTACATTATAAAAATACACCACACCATATGCCCTAGTGAGAGCCCAAACCACAGGATGACATCCAGTAAGATCCAGCAGGACTTTAACCCTGCTTCTGCACCTCACGAGCTGACACAGCCTCACCGTGGCTTTGGGGCGATCCATTCACCTTAAGTTATTTTCAGAAATGAAGTCCTTAGTTGATGGAAAAATGGGACCGAAAAACCTCACAAGGGAGAATTTGCAGTGTGTAGGATTTAGTGGCATCTAACGGTGAAATTGCAGTTTGCAACCATTTGAATACCGCTCACATCACCCTCCCCCTTACAAGCATGTAGGATAAACTACGGTGGCCGCGAACCTTGCGAAAAAAACTCTATTTAGAGCCAATGTTTGGTTTGTCCATTCTGCTCTAATGTAGAAACATGGCGGTGCAACATGGCACCCTCCGTGGAAAGGGACCCACTCCCTATGTAGGTATAAAGGGCTCATTCTAAAGTAATGAAATCACAATGATTCTTATTTTCATATGATTATACACTAATGAAGATATACTTATAAATACTATATTCCATTTATGCCAATAGCGCCTCCTGAATGTTACATGCTGCACCTTTAAGAAAGCCTTCATGTTAGCTAAACGTCTGGTATTCAATCATCCTCTGCCGTGACCCCAGAATTGGCAAGTTTAAAGTCCAACCAAACACATTAGCAGCTGATTTTAATGATGTCCACTCTTCCTCCACTTCTCCTTCCTTTTCTTGAAGATGTGCCAGTCAGTGCAATTAGCTGGTGTAGTGTGTTTGGTTAGGGCGAAAACATGCTCCTGAGTCTTGATCACATTATGTAGCTACAGAGTGAGGCACTGTGGAAAAGGCACCGGCAGAGAAGAGTAAATGCAAATGTGGCTTTGGCAGCAAAGGTCATCAGTGCTACTTCACACATAGGCCTTCACAAACACAGCACAAATGACTTAGAGATGGCTACACAGCTTTTGCATACAAAGTTGCCCCTTCTGTGTGAACCTTCCCACACAAGTTCATCCTAGTTGGGAGCCAGTCGGTTACCTCGATCAGAACCTCGCCCTCTTTCTTTCAGTCTCCATTTCACCCTCTCTGTACTCTCCTTGTGTCTCATAACAAGACGGAGCATGCTCACTGTAAACCTCTTGGGGGGTGAAAGGGATTGGGAGATTAAATTTATTTTGAATTCCTTCCCCTTAATGTGGCAATTACCCCCCCTTCCTACTCCCTCACCTCTTCTCTCCTCTCCCAGCAGCACAGCACAGAGTCTGTTCCAAAGCACATCTCGTTTGTTTTGTACACAGAAAGCATTTCTTTCACCCCCAGCCGAATCTCAAACTTCACAGCAGAAATGGCCCGTCACTCATTCAATTTAAGGTGGATTATGTGCACGTGTACTGTTGAAAAAGTGTGTGCTGAGTATGAATTTCTTAGTTTGAGAAGGATCAGAAAAGATCCAACAAAAAACATTGCTAGTTATCTCATTGTATGCTTGTATGATAGTGAAAGCAAACATACTACTGACTTTGGCAAAAATTGCTTTACGGGTCGAGGAAATACATATAAAATGGCATTCTAAATGTGATGCAATGAAATCCTTTTTGCTTTTTTTCACTTCAGAGCAAAACTTCTTCTAGAATTGCATGTATACAGGTATATTTAGTTTTTAAACTTGAAGTAGTGCTGATTGTAAACTCAGGGCTTCCACTAGTTAAACTATTCTTGTGAAATATGTTTTCCTCAATGAGACAAAAGTAGATGGCTAAAAGCTTTAAAACCTTGATTCTATGGATTTTAATCACACTAATTTGCCACATTGTAAGCCAACTCATTTGTGTCTAATCTTAGTAAGCAGATCAGAAACTGTGTGTGTGTGTGTGTGTGTGTGTGTGTGTGTGTTGGCTGTGCCATTTTTTTCTGCATTCAAGACAAAGGTCAAGAATGCTAAGGTCAGCAATGCAGTTACAAAAGTGCCTTATTGTGACGTCCAAATTCCTTGATTTACACCATTTGTGTAACAAAACCAGCCGGTTATGTGTGAGATTTCTCGATTCAATTTTTGTGCCACTTTTCAAAGCTCTGTGTCTAACCTCTCAGAAGCGACACAGACTCTCCTTTGACAAATGAATCCCACCAAATAGGCTCAATTTCCCTCTTTTCTTTGGTTGGAGGGCCAGTCACCCCCGCCCCCACCCCCACTGCATTTTCACACATTCAATGCATCCAAAATGGTCTCGTTTTCTATCAGCTAAGCTTCTTAATTGACCGTTCTATACAGGGAGGGATTAGCTGATAAGAGAGGGTGAAGAAAGAGAGGGAAAGCAAAACAAAAAGAGGAAGTAAATGGTCAGTTGGGGGGTGGCAGGACACCAAAGGATTACCCCTGTCATCTGCTCTGTGATAAAAATACATCTTCAGATGTGTGGGGAGAAGGAGGAAAGACTTTGAGAGGCATCCAAGAAAAACGTGTGCTATCAGGCACTTCGGAGGCACCCTCTCTCCAGGAGAGAATAGAGGAAGGCCCCTGCAGTGAGGATTCAATATTTCCTCCACCAGTAGCTACAGTTAAGACACTCTGAGGACCTGAAACTCTTTCCATAGGCCTTTCTTCGATATTCTCTCGCAGCGCATGGCTCACATCTCTCCTGCTCTGTTTCTTTATGTTACTTTACGCAGCTGCCCAGGGCCCACTCGTGTACTAAATATTTTGTCATCACGTCATGCTGTAATGTTCTAATCTGTTCTTTCCATTGTTTGCTGAGTTTCCAGTATATTCTATGATTTTCAGTACAAACAAGGAAAGTGGGGTTGTAAAAGAAGGTTCCGTGCTGTTGTGAGATCTCCAAACTCTTTAGAGCAAAGCTGTGAAATGAATAAGTACAACAGGGACTGATATAGTCTATAACCTGTGAGTACACACACACACAGTCACAGAGTGCCAGCTGTGCCACTAACGTAGGTGGAGTCCAAGTATCAAGCCAACACCGGCCTTTATAATCGTGCTAGATTTATAGGTGTGGTGCCTTGTGTTCTATATCTAATTACAGATTTTTACAATGATAGCATGTTAAGTGAAATGTAATACAAGAGCGTTAGAACCATTGCTTTGACCTAGACATAGGAGACCATAAAGCCCTACCTTTTAATTTCACCATATAGGGTTTCAGCGAAGGGCTGGTATGCTTCCTCCTCGGGGGTGCAGCAGCAATGTCACCGTCAGAAAAGCAGACAGGACATTTTTTTTCAGTCTGTCCTTCTGTCCAATCTGTCTCTCATTTTTAGGCTTATTACTCCATTCTGTCTAAGTCCCCTCTCTCCTCTCCTTTTCTCTGTCCCTTTCTCTTAAAGGTTCACCTTTCTTTCATCTTGCATTTGACAAACAAAGATGCCATTAAGTGGCATGCCTTCTAACAATATTTAATTAAGTTAAAACAAGTAGAAATGGCCAACTCTGACTCCAGGGAAATTCCAGCTGGGGATTGACCAGGGCTGTGGGGTGGTGGTGGTGGTGGTGGTGGTGTGTGTGTGCGTGTGCGTGTGTGGGGGGGGGTTAAAGCAGTGTGCTATAGAAGGGGGGTTGAAAGTTGAGTTGAGCGCCATGTCTTTTTGATGGATTGGTACAGACACGGGGTAACTTTACACGCTGTTTATTTGATCATGCTGTCCGTATGCACATATCATATTAAAAACCACAAGTGTCGGGAGAGGAGTCAGAAGAAAGGCCGCTTTCCTTTCCTCAACAATACCCAAGCTGTTCGGGCTGATTTAGGCCACACAAAGGTCTCAGTGAGGGGAGAGAAATACACACTCTCATGTGTCATTCACTAACGATCTCTACTGCGGCTGATGAGCTGCAGTGACACACCAAAGCTGTCATGTACATAAACACATAAGCATGTGGACATATGCACACACACTCTGAGAGTAACTACACTCAGCCAGTTGTCGCTATAATCTTCAATCTGACACCTGGCGATCAGCAAACAATAATAAAGCCATCGAGCAAGCAAATCCTGGTGGTGTTTAAACCATGATAAAAAGGCCACAAGGTGAAACTGTTGTCAGATTTTACATTGTGAACTAGAAACACTGCATATCCTCTAAAGTATAAACTTTTGAATAATTTATCAGAATGTAAGCTTATGCAAAAGAGGCATGAAAATTATGCATCTTGGACAGAGTAAATGTAGCACACTTTTAAATGCATCTTTTTACATCTGCAATGAAAATCTCCGAAACAAAAACAACATGCACATTATGTTTGTCATCAGTATTAAACATCACAATGCGTCAAACTGTGTTTCAGCTGAGTTCTGAGGAATCCTAGTCTCCATGTGCCCTCACATTTGCAGATGTTTTGATTAGAGCATACCAAGAAAATCTGTCATTCACAGCAACAAGATGAGGGACATAAAAATGCACAGTTAGGTTAATAAAAACTGCAATTTGTTCACCACTATAACAGTTTTTTTTCCTCCAATAATGACATAGTAGCCTGAAGATTCAAGGCAGAGGACATTAGATTGTACAATAAATACATACAAAATGCTGGATTCAGTCCAAGATGATTAGTGAAGAAAAGTGAAGACCACCTGTGTTTGCTAAAAAAACTAAAAGCTATATAAAAACTATGGCTCTCATGTCCAATCACATATCATAGATCAGACTGTTTATGAGACAACCTGTAAAGACCAGAGGCAAAGGCTCAGCCACATGTTTTACTGCTCTGTTTGAATAATCAGGTACAAGTAAAACAAACAGCTACAGAAAGGATGTTTAGCAAGGAGCTCAGGATCCAACTCGGGGTAATAAGTGTTCATTAGTTTTAATAGCCTGGCTCCTGGACTAAATGAAATGAAGACCAGTAGACCACATCCAGCTAATGTAAATAAACCAAAAATCTCCTCCACTGTCTGTCTTGAAAAACTTTCTCTCACTGTCTTTACAGATTGGGTAAGAGTAAAGCAGGAACTGCAAGATTATGCCAACCTGACCAAAAGGTGCAGTTTGTATTCTGGAGTATTCTGGGTGGAGCATTTAAAATCAATTAGTGAGTAAATAACTATAAAACTACAGCGACCTTTTGTGGTTTTATATATTTTTTTCTTCTTCCAGCCTGTTTTGTTTTTAAGTACTATGCTAAGACTGCAAAGACAAAAAAATGTGCAGGACACGAGTGGTGTTTAATCTTCAATAAAAGTAAAAAATATATATACCTGCAATGACCCAATGGTTATGTTTTAAACCTATGTTAGTCCATTAAGCAGATGCTGGTGTTTGGTGGCACATCTTGATTCCACCTGAGCCCGAAGAGAGGTGGTGAGGCAGGCCCAGTGGTCCAGATGGCCCCCGCCCAACACAGGCCTGAACATAAACATGGCTTGGGTCTGGTTAAGGAGAGGGAGACCCCGTTTATTTATGGACATGTCTGGGTCTGGGACACAATTATAGAAAGATAGATAGAGGAGGTGAGGGACAAAGGAAAAGGGCATGAGAGTGGTGCGCCAGAACTTATATAGGTGGATGGCTTCCAGTGTGGTCAGACAGTTGTGTGATCTGGCCCACCTACACGGTAGTAGCTGAATATTAGTGTGTCTGTGTTAAATGTGCCCACATACTTTCTTATCTACAGACTCAGTCCAATGTACAAACAATAAAGTAAAATGTCTTTTTAAACTAGAGGGGGAAAAGCAACAACTCATTCATTTGAGGAACTAATCGATCCCTCCGTGACGTCAAACACACCACAAACAAGCCCGTGTAGCCAAAGGTATTGGCTGCAGGACTGCAAAAGTAGAGTGAGGGTGTGAGGCCGGGAGAATTCAAAGAATTTTCCCGTGTGCTTACCGGTAAAAACCAAGCCCACTGTAGGTTTATTAAAGTATGACTGAGCAAGGCCCTTTTCATCTTTGCTGCACTCTCTTCAACTATATCGGTTCAATCTAGATTTTTACAATAGTGCTTTACAGCTTAATAGCTTGGCTACAGAAACCCAGACATCGTAAGTTGTTTTTATGGCTCTTGTAGCTCCTTTGTGACTGGGCCAAATGTCATTGCTATACTGTACAGCACAGGGGCAGGTAGTTCTATAGAAGAGAAGCTAGCCAGTTATTTTGCTTTCATAATCGCTGCAGGATCCTAGATATAGACCTGGGAAATTGCGGTCAGGATGAGGAAGCCTTGATGAGTAGATCATTGGCCCTGGCACACACATACGCACACAGTTTGCACTGAAAGACAGCAGCTTAAACTACATTACAGCAAATTGCCTCACAAACCCTGGCAGCTAATGTATTCTCTGTTTCCTTTCACAAAACAACTATTCAATATGAAAACCAAGTTACACATCGAAGACAATACAAACCTGCAAGACGTTTGTTTGTGAGGAAAGACAAATTAGGGGCACTTCTAACATAATGTTGCACAAAGGTACATAGGTGCTATAAAAGCTAGGTTTAAACATTTTCTTCATGACATTAACAATAATCAGTCATAGGTCACTGTGACTGGCGTTTGCTTGTCTTCCATCTCAGAGTGAATCTTCTCTTCTCGTCTCACTTCAGCATCGTAGCAAAGGGCAATAAAACTCAGCATGCACACACTCACACACACTGAAGTATAAACATTACACAATCACACTAAACATATGAGCAGCTTCAGCTAATTAAGACCACGCTGCCTTTTAATGCCTGTTTATATCTGACTCTTAAATGAATGCTGCCCCTGGAGCTCCTTCCAAAACAGCTCAGTCAAAGAGTGGAGGAAACAGGAGGAAAAGAGGTGATAGGGAGGGTGGGATGTAAATTAGAGTAGGAGAGGGGGAGGTGGGCTGGCCAATAATTTTGCCCTGTGGTGCCCTACAGTAAAGGTTCCACAAAAACAAGGCAAAAAAATGAAGAAAAGTTCATTGTTGAATCGCAAAATTGTTGATCGGAAAAGCACTTTAGCCCCAGGATGGTGTTTATACTATTTTAGCAAACCTGGTCATGGGATGATAAAATAAATTTACACCGAGGCAATCTTAAGCAAGACATTTGAGGCATAAAGATTATCAAACGTGCTGGGCTGTTTCAATTTCTTTGATCTTCATGATTCAATGAATGATTGAACACGAGTGAAGGAAAGGGAACTTTAATACCTCTCAATCAGTACCATGTGGGGCTTTATTGGTGTGCTGCTGCCATTCTTGCTGCCTTGGCGGGCATGAAGGACACAGAGACCCAGGGGGCAGAGGGACTGGCCATCGCTTGCTCACATCGTTAAAGTCGATAAGCTGGCAGTTGGCAGGAGGGAAACTTGCCATCAGTAACCACCAGGTCCCAGACCACTTCACTCACATTTTCCAAAACCTTTTCTCAATCATCTCTCTGCCGCTTCTCCCCAGTTCCACTGGACTCAGCCCTCCAGAGCACAGGCCAGTTGGTCTCAAGCATGGCGCCGCAGTTCTGGAAGGGGTGGAAAAGTCCAGTCTCACCTGACTGACCCTTGCCCTGTCCTCAAGACCACCAGGCTCTCCTGCAAGCCTCTGAGTAACAGTAAACACGTGAGACCAGCTGCTTTGACATCAATACTTCCACATACCTCCTTGCCTTTACAGGCCACACAGTGCACATAACGCACGATTAATGCAGTATATCCTGATTTCAGAAATGTTTCAGCAGTAATTGTTTGGAGGTGGATTACCCATTTTAATATGCACAGATTTTGGAACAGGGTTTGGATTTCAAGTTGCAGCTTGTATGGACATGGGGATTAACTGAGAAGGTGGTGTAGGCATGTGTGTGTGTGGGAGAGGGAAAGACAGATGTCTGGAAGAGGCCAGGTTGGCAAAGTTTACAGTGGAGGAGTGCATGCTTTGTAAACGAACAGAGGAACACACACAAACATACGTACCCACTTCGCACAAACTCCCCTCCTTACACCACCTTAAAACTGTGGTGCACCGCTGCTAATGTCGTTTTTGTGTGTATATGTTGGTGTTTGTGTGCGCATGTGCCTATGTGTCTACTCCAGCGTCGCTACAAGTTGAGCTCCAGACTCCCTCTCTGCAGCTGCCCACACCCCAGCACACGTGCACCCCATTTAGGCTGCTACTGATTGAGAGCTGCAGCAACCATTGGGGGTAGCGACATAAGGGGAAGACGTAGTTCATTTTCATTGCACTAGGGTTTCCCCTGGTTTCTAATTGGGGTATTGCCAATGTTACCCAAGGAGGCCCAGTGCTGCAATGGAGGTTACCCAGTGGAAGGGTGAAACAGTGTTGAACAGAGAGAGGTGTGGGTGCTACGTACCTTAAGAAGGACTGTAAAGGAGCTCCTGCCTCTAACAACACCCCATTAACGTCAACCACAGGGTGCAAAGACACAGAACCATAAGAAATAGTTATAGAGAAAGGCTCACCATGTAATACTTTATTGCACTGCTACAAAATGTGGTTAATACAACAGCCAGCATATGCATTCTGTGGTTTAAAATGTGAAAAATGCAGCTAATGAGCATATGTTTTCCTAAAGCCTTGCTTGCCTGCAAAGTACAAAAGGAGTCCAGAGTCGATGATTAACTTGAACAGTAGACGGCGGTTTACCTGAGCTATCGACTAGACAGATATACACCCAGACTTCCTCCTCTCTATCTCTACTAAAGCTCCGCCTCGACTTGCTCACTCTACCCGCTCTGCCATGCCTCATCATACCCTCTGTAATAAACAACAGCTTGGGAAAAAAAAATAATGTATCTCTTCCCTAAAGGCAAGTGAGCTCCCACAGTACCTGCCTGTCTGCCTTGGACATGCCTGGTCAGGTCCTCAGCGCGGCTAGCCCGCAGTAACTGTTATCAAAAGCTGCTGAAGGATTTAGATGATCGATTATTACGAAGAGATTAGTAATTTTGGAGATCGTAGAAGAGATGGGAAAGATAAGCAGCTGGGAGCAGTGTTGCAACCATTGACTTCTGTTGTGGGTTAGCATTGCCACTCTGAAAATGAATGATATTTGACGCGGGTGCTGATGTCAACACGCTCTCCACAAAGACCTGAAAGTAAACTTGCACTTGCAACAAGCTTGCACAGCTTTCACTGAGAATAAATAGAAAAGAAAAGAAAAGAAAAAAAAAGAACAGGAGCAGAAGCAAACAGCGCACAACAGCTCTGATAAGCCCACAGTTTGGAATTTGATTTTGGTAAGAAAGCAAGGAGTAGATAAGAGAGATCCGGAGGAACTGCACACAGTGTATTAAATATTACAAAGGTTATGCAGAAGGCTGTGTGTGTGCATGGCTCTTCAAGGTGGCTAAAGTGACAAACCCAAAAGGAGAAATCTGATTAGCTGTAGATTATGGATAACTTGACATACACTTGTACCAGTGCAAGAGGTGTGGCTTTGTGTGTAAAGTACACATACTGACACACTAATGCACTTAACGTATACCTTAAGACGCCCTACTGCACATGAAATATAGTACGGATGCAGGAACTGTGTGTGCAGTCAAACACACGTGC
Source organism: Coreoperca whiteheadi (assembly GCA_011952105.1). Classification (NCBI taxonomy): domain Eukaryota; kingdom Metazoa; phylum Chordata; class Actinopteri; order Centrarchiformes; family Sinipercidae; genus Coreoperca; species Coreoperca whiteheadi. The sequence goes on from CM022470.1 coordinate 11,157,275, forward strand.
ACAAAATTACACAATACAGAGATGAAACATTCACTTATGATCACAGCTTTTTTCCCATGACACTCTTTCCCATAATCTCCAACTGACAGGAACCCGAATAACTACTTATTCTGAAATCTGATTTGCTGAAAGCGAATTTGTCAACGTTCAAGAATGTAGTGTACACACCGAGAGGAAATGGAAGACCAGGCCTTCCAAAACGAGCAACAGAGCGCTTAAAAGATACTGTGATATTCATAGGAAATTCATTCAAAAGACAGCTGAATCAGGAGCCGATGAAATAAAGCATATTTCAACAGTGGTTAGGAGGAGTTGAATTAGCAGTCTGAGCGCGTAGGAAACTTTCCATTTTGTATGTTTTATAAAATCTATTTATCAAATGCATGAAATAATAAACTATAATAACAGTAATTATGAACTACCACTTAGGCCTGGACATAATGTGCACAACATATACCTGAAAAAGTACTAACACACACACAAATACAGGACACCTGTGGGAACTAAACTGTAAGTGGCATTATACTCATGCTATTACTGTCACACAAGCATAAGCTGCCCCACCGGTTCCTTAACCATGTCACCTGTATCTTTCTCTTATTCATTCTGTTGTTGCAATGTCTGAAGTTCACAGAGGAGGAGTGAAGCCAACAAAGAGCTCAAGAACTTGCCAAGATTCCGTATCATGATTCAAACAGCCAGCAATCAGACTGGTTTCTGATGGCTGCCTGCTGTTTTCACATTGCTATTTAGCTCTTCTGTTGTTTCTTGCTGAGCTACATCACCAGTTACATTCCCAACTTTCCTGAAATTATTCTGAGATCTCTGTGTGTCCTACTTACTTACTTTGAGCAATCAACATGAAATGCTGCATAACAGTTGACTCCGCTGGTTCAACAGCATTTCAAAGGCCAGAAAAGGGTTAGGAGTGACAGATGTACAAAGTGAACAGTTGGCTTTATTGAAGTTCACTCCGGGTTTATCAGTGTCGGTACACACAGAGGCACAAGGCCGCTTTGATCTTCAAAGGGAGATGAGTAAGAATGAGGGGCAATAAGACGATAATAATGCCAATCTACATCCATTATTCCACAGATCACAGAGTTACTTCGACATGAAAAGTAGCCTTTGCATTCCAGAGGGGGAACCATATTTCATGATACCACATTGCCATCTAGCGATAAAACTTGAGACAAACCTTTTAAATTGGAGACTAAGAGAAGCGTGCTCAGTGCATACCTGTAGTGGCAGCTTAACTTTACTTACTAATTTCAGTCAATATAAGTCTCTAATTTAAACTGTGAAGCATCTCTTAGCAGATCAACAGACATATTTAGATTTTTATTGTACTTATTTTCTACAAATTTCTTTCACTTATACATTTTAAACAGTTAAACCAGTTAAAGACTAATGCTAAACAAAGAATTTGTAAATATCATCACTGTGGCTATCTAAGAAAACTAAACTAGAATCTGCTCTAAATTCTGTAGAGCACATTGTCTACCTATTCAATAAAAAAACCTCTTTTTTTTTTTAAACCATTGTCTACCTATTCACAGTCTAATGCAAGAGCGACACCTTGTGGGTAATGTAGTCAACTCTGGCGTGGTTATAATGTAAATACCAAGAAAATAATGGACCCCTACTGTTATGTGCAACCCAAGAGCAGAAAAGCAGGCAGATAAGTCAGCATTGTACATGAAAATGGTTGGACCTCTACGGTTCTTCAAAATACACACTGGGAAGAAAAAAAAAAAAAAGATTTCTGTCATGCCACTGAGGAAATAACATAGATCACTATGAGCAGTGGTGTTTTCCAGAATGTCTCCTGACAAGGATCAAACACTGACCTCTAGTGGTGCTTGAAGACACTGACATGCTTTTGTTGCTTCAAGGTATGCAGTTAGAGGGAGGAAACAACCTGCATCCCTTGCATTTTACTTGTGTGTGGAAAACTAAAAGTATTAAAAATTCATCCAAAGTGACTGTCATCATTATAATCGCCACCTATCTATCTAAACATTAAACAATTTGAAGGTATTTTTAACAAATCTATTGATGTACTGATTTTTTGAAGAAACAACTTCAAAAGACCATACCTACCTTAAGGCAACACATAAATCTACCCAAAATAAAACTATTACAGTGGTATAGATATTATTTGTATTTCCTGTTTATATAACATTTAGAACAGATAAAAGAGATAGGAAGGTTTAAAAAACACATAAGGCCAAAACTTGAATGACAATTGATTGGTTAGTTTTTGTAAGACTTTTTAAAATATATCATCCGTTTTTCAATGTATATTTAAGATTGGATTTTAACGGACATTGTTAAATACAAACCACTTTCTGAAGAAACAACTCCTTCATTTCCTTGCTAAGGTTCCCAATTAGCACCACAGATCTTTAGTGGCCAACAGAGGAAATACAGCACAGTAAACTATTATTCTGTTACTGTATACATTGTCCACAAGGGTGCAGCAGAGTCTCACAAATGCACAACTCCAAAAATCAACCACAGACTGTAAAACAACATAGCCACCATTTACAAAATAAAGATTTTGGACAAAAAATGACACTGTCAATTTTTTGTCATAAAACCATTTTGTGCAGCCCACCAGCTAGTCATAACATTTGAATAACCTCCAATGTGACACAAGGACCGACCGAGAAACATCAATGTCGGTCTCTTTTCCATATTCTTCTGAATGAGCGATGCCCTGCGATGACAGCCTGACGCCTGGACAGCCTCCAGTCATTTTAGCTGTCATTACAGCACTTTGGCACTGTATGGTTACAGTATCTGGGCCTCTAGTCAGGGACAATGACAGCCCCTTCTTCCACTTCCACAGCATGTCTGTCAGAAGCTCAGGGCTCACTGTGGTAGCCTGACCACATAACATGCAGGCCTACTAGAAGAGCCTTAAACATAGGAGCATCCTAGCCCTCCACTCTATAGCTTTAATGTGACATGATAATTTGTGTGCACTGTCTAAATGTTAGGACACTTAATCCACCTTAATTGCACGTTTTATGCGTTTGCGGGTGTAACTCGACCTCATTCAATCTCTTTAAGACAAAGCAAATAAAAACATACATGCACTAAAAGCTGTCACACGGATCTCCTACTCAAGCGCAGGATTTAACACACACACACACACACAATCGTCTGAGGAGCCTGGTGGTCTGCTGCGTCCCAGGGAGGTCACGCAGGGAATTTCACGCTCCTCTTCACATTGAAAATGTTTCCTTTATCCTCCCCACTGAGAATGAAAGAAAGGGGAAGAGGAGTGAAAGAGTGGCTTGAAGGAAAGGAAAAAAAAGAAAAAAACCAACTGCTGAATGAGGATGCCTTACTTGTGCAGGTGTGCCTCGTTGCAACGCAGTGATGTTGCCATGGTGACCCACACCCAGCAAAGTAAAGACCGAATATGGTAACAGATTCAGTGGAATGTCACATTTGTGAGAGCAGAACACAAAGGGAGGAATTTTCCCTCCAAAACGAGAGCACGAAAGGAACAAGTGAGGTCAGTTTGAGAGAAAACAGGCGAAGGAATGCATGGTATTTGAAGCATTGCAAGATTATTTTGATTTATTTTTTTTGCTTTCAAGGCAGGTCAAGAAGACATCTGATGGTCCACCACCACACACCTGGGGGCTTCATAGGGACACACAATTGGCATGAGCTAGTGTGTGAAATTACAGTTTCACAATGGGGAAGAATTGCAAAAATGTAAACACATTTCATGCACTTCCCATGTATTGTGCATGTGAAGTCAAGCCTGTGCTACATAATACACTTCTACACAAAATACACTCCCTCACAGTGGCTTCCTCGCCTGCATGTATTGCACTGTAACTAGCAGAGTTTCCGCCTGTACTTAGCATCTCTCTTTCACTGCTCCTCTGCAGATCCATAGTGTCCTTGTAGTGAAGTGGGTGGTGCTCGCAGCCTTCCTGCGGCTGAGGTTGAATGGAGTGCTGTCTGTCTGCGTTTGGGCCGACAGAGATGCCCCTGTGCTTCACTGTGTGTCTTAGCTGTTTGCTCTGTGTGTCAACATCCATCTTCTCCTATGCTCTCTTTCTTCTATATTCCTGCAGAGTTCACTGTGGCTATGCTTACACAGGAGTTCAAGGACAGAAGGGATAACGGGATTGAAATGAAAGTCAGAGGAAGTGTGCCAGATTTTATCAACCAGTAGGGAACGGCGGGCCATACGACAGGGAGTTAAGTTAAAAGGTCTAAACGCCAGGTGCAGAGGGAGGGTGTTAGACCCAGGAGGCATCATTTTGAAGAATCGCCCACTCATGTTCACCACTTCCTCTAAAGCACCCTGCCACACTCTCACTCAAGTACAAGCTGTCGGTCTCTCTCAGCCTCCCACTTCCTGATAACTCCCAAAGCAGGATAACACACACACACACACGCATCACTTTCTAAGTTGTGGTTTCCCTGTAGGAAATCAGCAATCTGCCCTCCCCATGATAGACATGCTACTCTTTTGTGTATTACTGAAGGTGCTTGCTCTATGATGGGAGTATTGGACACCTCTGTTTGGCATTTTTGAAAGTAAAAGGTCATAAAGAGTATCTCCTCAAAGCGGATATCCAAAACATTGTGCATTTCATCTATAAAATATTTTTAAATGTGGGGCAGATTCTGAGGAGATGACTGCTCACAAAATGACATTTTATGAAAGAGCTTTTGTGCTAATTAATTCTTACACATTTTCCTTAAAGCTGAGTGCTGTGAGAATCCATCACAAAAGAGAAAATAACAAATGGAGGGAAAATCACCAAAGTGCTGAGAAGAAGAAAAAAAACACAACACAGTGCGCCCTGCTTTTCAAAACCTCTCTCCTTCTCCCTCTCACACACACATAAACACATAGGCACAAACACATACACCTCGAAACAAAGGTGCCATTTTACTCAGGAAGGGTCAGCAGTTCTCTCCATCAGACAGGGGCTTGTTCTTGGTCAGAGGCTGCTGCCCAATCTCAGGCCACCCTCCCCTGGCTCCACCGGCCCCCTCTGGGCCCCCTCTGGCCCCCACCACCCCGGAGACAAGCTCCCCATTGTTCCTGCACTACTAATAAATGACAGTTCTCCTGTTCAGACAAACTTTAGAGCCCACACACCTACACAAACTGAGTGTAAATTGTGCTCTATATGAGAGGACACAACAGCTTTTTTACAGCCTGATATTTCTCATGGACCTCATTAAAAGGTTATCTGACATTAAAGATGGAAGGATACTTTCCTGCAATTTGAGCTTGGTGCCCTGTAGACCTGATGAGGTAATGCTGAGGGCGCATTAACTACAAAAACAGGGTGAAATTAATGCGCAATAAATGTCTCCATTGCTTTCCATTTCCCTTCAGTGGTCAAAAACGGTCATGACAGCAAGACACAGTTCACCAGGAGGTCATGCTGCTCAGACAGTGTTGCCACCTGTGTGCAATGTCACTTACACACACACACACACACACACACACACACACACACACACCAGATACTGAGCTCGATCAAGACCGAAGTGAGACTTGAGTTTGGACATGATAAATCACCACTCAACGTAAGCTCATAAACACACCATTAACACGCTCGACCACAGCAACTCGATCTGTTTACCTTAACCACTGTGCTGGGGACTATCGCTCTCTGGCAGGCCTGTATTAGCAAGCCTGAGGGCCTGATGCACATGTCTATCACTGGGGCCAGCCAGTTCTAGCTCTGGGCCAAAACATGTTCTCAATGGTGCTGCTTCAGTCCCCCCAACGCTGTATGAGGTCATTTTCCAGCAGTTTGGGCTCGCCTCCATACAGACGAGGTTTTTAACATCAAGGATCAGACTATAGAGCTCTATAGAATCACTGAAAAACAACACTAGTCTGGAAAGTGTTTGTGGATGTTTAGTCTGAAGTGTGTGTTACCTGATTTGTTAAGGTAACATTTTAAGGTAATGGAAGTGGGTGTTAATCATCTAACAAACATCATCTGCAGGTGTGAGGAGCTCTTAAATTAGCTCATGTTGTATTAATTTAACATGTATAAAACAGATGACAATACAGCTGAATCTGAACTCAAAAAACTGCAAGGGATGAGAAAGTTCCTAGGAAATGTTGAGTGGAGTAAATACAGGGTAGTTAAGTTAGTCTGATCCTGGTGTGTATATGGCTCTCGGCTGTGGTTCACCACAAGCATATCATATGACAGCTCAGCCAGCACACTCAGCCCTGTGAGAAACCAAATTCCTGCTTTGCTTTCTCAGCTATGGACCAAGACATAAACAAAAGTATCCCCCCAAAAAAGTACATCTATTGAAATACTCTGGCTGCTTTGATGTCTAACGGATCGTCTGAGTGAGTGAGAGAAGCGGGTGTGTGGGAGTGGGCGTGCATGGTGTATATCTGGGTTTATATGGTGCTTACACAGCACAGGGGGGTGAGATGTTGGCAGTGTGCAGGACAGATGCTGGGCGAGCGGGGTCACGTCAAGAGACATGCTCCCGCTCTGCCGTTCAAATGACAAAAGGAGGAGGAGGAAGACGAGGCATAAGTTGTGAGAAGACGAGTAAAAAAAAAAAACCCTCAGTGTTTAGTCAAGGCCTGCTCAGTGACACAAAGTCTGTCTTTGTCTGCCTCCCAGGGTGCCAGATAAAGGAATTCTTGTGTGTCAGGGGCTCTGACCGAGTTTATTTGACACTTCAGCTCCTTTTGTGAAGCAAGTGTCCCACTGTCAATGCTGGCCATGAGAGTCACTTGGCATTAGACAGAGGGTCCCTCTTCAGTGGAGAAAGGGGGTCTTGTTTGGAGAAGATTTTTAATGGAGGGGGTTTGTGGGGGTGCTGAATTGGAGGGGGGTTCTTGGTCTGTGCTCTGCGTTGTATACAGACATATAGTGGGGCTCTGTCCCCTGCCCCAACAATAGGTGGAATTCTAATTCATTGCTAAGAAAGTGGATGGGAGTGAGGAGTGAGAGCTGAAGGGTGAAGGAAGCAGAAGGTACCCTGTGAAGGTGGAGGCTTCATCAGATAACTTTCTTGAACGCACACCTACTATGGATGCAATGCAATCATGTTATAGTATGCTCTCCTGAATGGACTCACTGTAGGAGAGGTGGGTGGACCACACATTGCTTTCTATGGTCACTGTATCCACACTGTTCATTTATTTTGCTGCACCTGGTCTTTCACAACTTATGGCAGGTCAAGGCTCTGTGAATGGTCTGTGGACACCTGGCACTGCAGGTGTATGAAGAGGTCCGAGTAAGGAGAGGTCATAACTCATAAAAGGTGTACATTTTAGTGGGGGGGATTAGATTGCGGATGTCAGGCAGTAACAGTGTTCAAGTCATGCTTCTGAAATACAACTTAATCAATTTGAGTCCGTCTTGCCAGAGAGTTGCCCACGCCATGAACCCATAAAAGAACGGAGCAGTGTTCTCACACTGAACAGGTGAACCTTAATATGTGGAGCAGATCATGGGTTTAACAGGGCTTTTTGTATCAAACACGCCCCCTCCACAGACACAGATTAGAACCTAAATTAAGAGATGTCCTATGCAACTCCATAGGAGTTAGATTGTTAAGCATAATTTGGTGGTGAAGATGTAGGCCAAATGGGTGTGTAGGGAGATAAGGACAGAACCTTTGGTCAAAACAGCCATTGTTGAACGTTTTTTTTTTATTTTATTTGGTTTGTTAAATGATAGCGGGTGACATTAAATTATTCCTAATTGGGACCCCTCTGGAGGACGCACAGACTGTGCTGCACGTTTTCACAACTCAAAAAAAGAAACTGACTCAACTTATAACAGTTCACTGCCAAAAAGGTAGAAGTGACCGTAGGTAATTCTCTTTTCTCACATACCTGCTGGATGAGGAGACGCGTAACGTTACTGTCATTATCCAAATGGCTGGGCATCTGCTGAGCACCGCTTTCAAAATATATTCCAGGATATTCCTTTCCTTGTGCCAAAATCTACCACAACAAAACCATGTCACGGTATTGGCCAACTATCACACTGCGCACACGCGTGAAGTATCCCAAGAGACTCGTCTGTCCGACAAGCGTCTTGTCCAGCAGAAGGACCCGGGCAGCAGGAGTGATGGGCAGCACTCATCCCGTGTAAGAGACAGTATTTCCTTACATCCAACAGGACGACTCATAGCTGGACTGTTGAATCCATCAGCTGTTGCCATCATCAAGTTCTGCCAATAATAATAACTCCTCCACGTGTGTCAGTGCTGTAAAAGTTAATCCTCTTAATGCGTCCAAAGAATCCGTGCGTAAACTGAATGGTGCTTTGTCAAATCAAGCAGATCGATCAGTGTGATTATTTCCAATAAGGAATAAAAGAAGCCGGTTCCTCCTTCATGTCCAGTGCAGTGACGGTCTCTGCTGGAGCTCCAACTAGCGTCTCTGCCGCTGACACGATCTGCTCCCGTGAAGAGCCTGAGCCGCACTGAGCCATAGTTGGAGCACAGCAGCGCAGCACATGCTGCTCTCAGCCAACGTAGGCGCGCAAGGCATGATGGTACGTGGAGTTTATTGTTGTTGCTGCCAAAAATTTCAGAACAGGAGAATGATATCAAATTAAAAACAATAGCAGAAGAGGAACAAAACACTGAAAATGATATGGAATGACTTTTCAACATAACATAACACAGTGGCAGTAAAGTATAACTGAAAGCACTGTATAATTAGTTTAGCTGGCATTGGACGGTATAACATGTTTGCCTGCATGTTTTTTATAACTTTAACTTGCATTAAAGCCCTGCGACGAGTTGGCCACTGTCCAGGGTGTACCCCGACTAAGACCCAAAGCCACTGGGATAGGCTCCAGTCACCCGCGACCCCCAACGGGAATAAGCGGTAGAAAATGACTGACTGTCTTACATTAAATCAACCCGGTTAATGTAAAAAGTGCTACTGGAATGATCAATTATCTGAGTTTTTATTATAGTGCCTATTATTATTGTTAGTAGTAGTATGTTTAACAGTCAAGTAAGTTATTATGCCATGAATATAGATTGTTATAATCTTGTTGCAATCACTCATCATCTGTCAGTTCGATCTCAGGTTGCGTGTGAGTCCTGTCTGAACAGTGCAAGTGAGTAATAATGATCACCTGTGGCTGTGCACAGATACAGGGATGTCGGTGCCTTGAATCACCTTCCCATGAATGAATCTCTTGTCTTTCTTACCTCACTTTCATGTCCTAACCACCTCCAGGCTTGCTTGTATTTTTGGGATCATAGCGTCCCTTAAATGTCAAAACAAGGAATGGATTCCCTGGAACGGAATGTAGCCTCGAAGACTAAAATTAAAACATAATACTATGTTAAACGGTTTAATTAAACTCAAGTTAAGTCAAGGTTTTACTCAGAACAAACACCCCAATGTGATATATGTCATCATTTAGTTTGTCGTGTGTTAGACTGTTTAAAAATATATGTGAATATGTCATTTTAAATTCCACTACGATAAAACCATTGTGAATATTCTGTATATGACTATGTGGATTATGGCATTCACTTTGATATAGTACGGCTGAAAGTGATCAAAAAGAAGACATAAGATATGTTGGTAAAGTAAACTTTGACTTAAAACGTGTGATCCTCATCTAAGAAATCTAGCATATTTTTAGAAAACCAAATTTCCCCCATAGAACTTACATCAAACTACATTTTATCATCCTATAATTTACATGTATGTAGTCATTTAAATCTTTTTAAATTCTGCCATAAAATATTATTTGTAATGTAATGAATAAATAGGGTTAACGTGGCTCTACCCTCCACTGCACCACCATTACTGATCTCCAATCACAGGACGCAGTGTGTTTTGCACTTAGAGCAGGTGAAGCTCCACTCCACCTTTTTCTTTACTCCCCATTTGGCAGTGCTCCAGTACAATCCTGGAGTACCTAAATTGCACGCGATTCTGTCAATTGCAGGTACTTGATGGCTTTCTTGTGTGCCGGGGTTGAAAAGTTGCTGAAGGTTTGCGCGCACAGCATTGCGTGACTAGAGCTGGGGATGAAAACACAAAGACATTGTTTTCAGTGATCAAACCCCCTTTATAGTAACTCAACAGCATTCCTGTCTCGCATTCCTAAGCCACCGCTGATGTGTGAAGGTTTTTTTTTTTCCTTTTGAAAAAGAAAATACAAAGAAAGAAAAGGAAGGTTACACAGTTTTATCTGGTTCACTGTGTTGACTGCTTTTTGCACAAAATCTTGCTCCCCTAGCTCATTAATCATTAATCAAGACTGAATTAAGGTATTAGTAGAGGCAATTATCTTGTAGAAGTAATCTCTTATCTAAGGCGATGTTATGAATGTAAACAATAGAACCAGCAGTTCCTCCTGCATTCATGCTCACAACAGAGACAATTGTTTCTCAATGTGTGTATGTGCATAATGCATGCGTGTCTGCAGGCTTGCCTATGTGTGTGTGCAAGTGCCTGCAAGTGTGTGCCCACTTTATGCATCCTACTCCTCCATGCCTCTACTCACGCCAGTGTGTGTATGCAGCTATGCGCTAATGTGCACACAGATGTTTTCCAGATCGGTGTGACAAGGATAATCATATCCAGAGAGCACAAAACCGTTCTGAACGCTGCTCACACAGATGGAAGGAACAGGAGCAATGCATCAGAGAGTCCAGGGGGAACCAAGGCTGACTGAGTGAGAAGAAGATTCTGATATTTTTAAGCAGTATACAAATTGCTTAGCGTACGTATCAAGATGCACAGCCGTAAAAAACAAAAAAATGCATGTAAAAATGCATATGTAGAAATCTACTCTGCCCAAAGAGCCCATACAAGCAGCAAAGTGATCACTTGGTGGCGGTGAAATAAATCTAATATTTACTGGAAGTGATGACCTCTACGACTTGTGCTTTCAACATACAGAACATAGAGGAGGAAGACAATGGAGTCAGTCATATCTCCAGTGTGTGCTCTGAAAGTGATTAAGACTAGAGGACATTCATTACTGGCCCGGCTCAGACAGAGAGGGGCTTCAGAGCAGAGCTCTTGTGTTGGACTGTTTGGATGTCCTATCCCCTTGTATCTCTTTGACTACCTCCAACACAAGGCTCTATTCAACCAGACTGGGAACAAATGTTTCCTTATGTGGCTCTGAGTGCCCAAGCTGCAGAGACAGGATAGAGAGCAACAGCCTATGAGACTGAAAGACAGAGAAGGTTACAATAATGCAGGGCATACTGCAGCTATTTAAATACTCAGCTCATCTTATAGTATGTGAGCCGCATTCTTTGTTGGGGGGGGGCAATGGCGTCATGGAAACCAAGGGTTACATGAGAAATGAAAAGTATTTCCCAATAACAGCATGCCCTTTCACTGGCATGGCCCCCACCACAGGCTCACTAGCCTGCCACACTTGGTTTCCCCTCCTCTCCCACTTTTCATGGTTGTTATTATTTCTACATCCGCCTGGGAATTAGTCTCTAAATATCGGCCAGGAAACCTGAGGTTGGATTCCATGTTGGAGGCTCGTGTAATTTAATGTACAGCCAATATGCCGACTTCCGTCATGTTTTTCGCCTCTCCGTGAGAACCGGCAAAGCGAAGCTGAACAGAGGTCACGGCAAGGTTTCAGAGTGATGAGGGTGATGATTACTCATGTGAAAAAAATGGCTTGTGCCTGCTCTATATAATAAGCCATAATGTGGCGTGTACCTCTTTTCTATAGAATCACCCAGGATAAAGAGCTAATCCTCTTGTGCTATGAGACTGATAGAGCTGGAATCTTTCCAGCACGTCAGGGAGTCAGATCTGTGGAAGGGAGGCTCTTTCAAAGGAAACCATGCAATCACCCCCCCCCACACACACACACACACACACACACACTCACACACTATGTTATTCTTAACATTCAATTGGTGTTAACTGTAAAGACTTTGGTAAAATCCCTTCCTTTATTCCAAGCGCTCCTCATCTCCCATTATCCCTCGCTCCCTTCAGGACTTTCCCCTGTCGCCCTGCATTAAGATGTCAAACGGCAACAGAGTTCTAATGTTTATTCAAACATGTTTTCCCACTTAAGGAGAAATTAAATGAACTTTTGGCTGTACAATACCATTGACATATACATACATGACTCATTTCTCCTTCCTTCCTAACACATACTCTTACTCAGGGCAATGGGGGAATTTCTTTGGACAAACACACCCTTCCTGGAGACTTACCATAGTGTGACCATGAAAATGTTTTAACCTGCAGGTGCCTCATTTTATTGGGTTTCTGTGTCAAAGAGTACACCTTTTAAACAAATAGAAATAACTAATTATGAACAGAATTCACCTTCATTTTCTGAAGGAAAATACATTTTGGCATGCACATTTTGTCTATGTACGTGAGTGTAATTTTTAGAGACACATGTTTTGAGGAACATACATTTTGGCTTTTTAACTCTCCAAAGGGCCCATATTAAGGTTGGTTTAAGTTTAACATTTGAATTAGAAAAAGGTGAAGATAAGGCTAAGGGTCCAAATAAGGGATCTACTGTGAGGAACAAAATGGGTATCTGTAATCAGCACATGGGTTTATGCGAGCTTTTGTCTGCAGATGCTCTTCTAGGTGTGTGTGAGACAGAGAGATCAGTGGCAGGCTGTGTGTAGGCTGCTGGGAGTGTGGCAAGGCTATGCGTGACTAGGAGAAATACACCTGTCTCTGTGCTCAGGTACGGAGGGGGAGCCGGCACGCAGGGGCCTGCCAGCTGAACAATGCTCCCTATTGTACCTGCGCTCTGACTTCAGACGCTCACAGGAGAGAAAGCCCTGAGCCCAGTGTGTGTGTACCTCTCTCTCTCTCTCTCTCTCTCTCTCTCTCTCTCTCTTTCTTTCTCTCTCTCTCTCCTTGCTCACACAATCACATGGCATACAGAGTCAAATTATTTATAGTACACATATTGTGCTGACCGCAGGAGCCCTGGGCTAAATCCCAATAACTCTGCCTTTTACACGCAAGCTGGCAATCAAAGCTGTGACTGACAGATTTTACTTCCAATCAAAGAGAAGAGAAAAAGGACAAAGGTTGTGTTTGGTTAAATGCATAACTGTCTTGAGAACGTTTTGCATGCAAGCCATTATTAGGTTAAATGCAACATATGTTGTATTCATTAAAACGATGATTAAAACAAATGCTAAAATGTAGAAATAATATAAGTCAGGTGTCTGCATTTAAAAGTTTATCATGATGAATAATATTACTTTACAGCTAAACACACCTACACAGAGATAATTCAGAGGTGTTACTGTAAAGGGTCTATAATAATACAGAGTACAAGACTATGATGAGACTGTTGTTAAGTAATCTATTATCAGTCCCACATCAGCCCTGGATTTCTAGGCTTTTTGTTCTCGGTACAGATAAGGCAACCTTGAGATGGAGAGCCAAGATACTGTAGATGTAGAGACAGCGTGAGACAGACAGGCAGACAGAGACCCAGAGAGAAAGCAAGAGAGAGGCTGCCTGTCAGTAAATCTATGTGGTTTCCACAACAAAGGCTGACTCTCATTTTGTCTTGATTTGTTGGCCAATTACGATGAAAAATGAACAGGGCAACCACAGGGAGGGTCGGGGACGAGAGGGAATGCCGAACATCTGCTTTTTTTTTGGGTTCTGCGTTGAGATTGGATGGACACAAGTGCCCTTTCTGTCAAACAGTATCTCCAGCTGTTCCACACATGGGGTTGGTTATTTGGTCCCTTTTGGTGAATAATGTGTGGGCACAAAAGAGTCTGAGCCCCTTTGATCCCATGTTCTGGAAGTCACAAAGGCTTTCTACACCTCTTTTACGTGGTTTTACATGGAAAGCTGGATTGTAAGTGCTATCATTTAGTTATCTATTCCTGTTAAATTCCTTGACGTGTGTGTGTCGATATGTAACACGGTATCTTAAGTGATATGTGTGTGTGTTCACTGACTAACGCAATACAGTCTTCATAAAAGGTAGTATTGTTAAGTTGCGTGCGAAGCTCATGCTTTAGGCTTTGGGTCCCCGCCCACCCCTGTAAACCACTGCCTTTTTTTCCTCTTCTTTTTTTCCCTTCTACACCTTCCCCTTTCTTTTTGTTACAGGTAAACATTTGATGTCCGCACGCAATCCCCAGAGAGTCTCCTCCCCTTGTTCTCTCCTCGGCTCCCTGGCTTCCACTCAGCGTTACTCACACTCTCTCTCACCCACTCACCACATACACACCTCTCTCTCGCCCATGCACACACAGACACGCTACCCTTCCCTCCCCATTCTCTGACATTCCTCTCCTCACTGACTCAGCACCTGTTTCCTATGGAGGTTATAAAGTTTGTCTCTCTCCCTCTCTCTCTGTGTTGATGAGTGACAGACTGGTTTTTTGATTGACTGGAAACCCTCTGTGGTTTTTCGGTCTTTTTGTGAACTTCAAAGTCATGTTGCGCCTAAAAATTGGGTTGGAAGCATTTGTAGTGTAGTTTGTCCTGCACGAGCCTGTGTAATGGACGTGTGGATCTCTGTGTAATTGTATGAAAGGAAATGCCATTATTTTGGCATTATACGTGCAAAACCAAGGTGCTTTATTCAATCAAAGAAAGTTAACCTGTGATCAAAATAATGTGTTCTAACCATACCCTCAATTTACACCAGATATGACACGCAAGCACTTTCAATCTGAGCCATTCAATCCACACCAATCCTGACCTCCATTATTCATCATCACTGACCTCAGAACCAGCTGTCCTGCCAGCATCAGAGCTCCTGATGAGCAGAAAGGACTGACAAATTAAATCAAGCTACTCTACAAGTATACAGGTAGAAAGTGGCATTTTCTTTTATTTATGTCATTAGGTCATTAATTGTATTTCCTCTGCCCACACTTCTTCTATTAGCCCATTATGAAAATGTAAATCTCATACTGAAAAGGGAGCCTTCATAAAACATTACAGATACTATCAATACGTCCACAACATATAGACAGCAGGATATTTCCGAGACTTCTCTAAGGGTGTCAGAAGGAAAAGAAAGGCCTGTGTAAAAAGAAATGCATCTCTTAAAAATGCAAAATAGAAACAATCTGTTTTCCGTGAAAGAGACGTCAGAAACACTCCAAAAACGTTCCTTCACAGTTCATTTTTGTCCTTGGAAACAGTATGTGTGACACAAGAATTTCAACTCAGAGGTCCACTTCTGAGCTTTTGGCCATGTCTCACGTCCTCATCAGCTCCAGGAAAAGTTGTGGTGTCTAACCAAAATAACTTAGCAAACTAATTTAACCTGACCTCCCTCTCTGGAAGAATAAGGACAACAAAATTGACAAACCTTAAAAAAATAGGTTTGGAATTTGATGACAATTAAAATTTGTAGCGCTGTTACAAAAATGGGTCAGTTACTTTTTGGAAATATGATAATCTTTGTAGAATACGTATGAATGCTAATATATGATGATGGGAATATGTTGGCTCCATTCAGCTTTTTTTATTCAGCCGTTCGCTGTTTCATGTCTTCCGGGTACAACTTGTACGAAGACAATATAACTTCCAACATACTTATTGGTGGCGTGTGAATGATTGTGATCAAACAGATGTTGAGCACTGAGAGAAGGTAATAAAACAAGTCCAAATCTGGTCTGCTAACACCAGTTCTGTTTCCAATGCCAATCTCAGTCACGCACATCCCTCAAGCTGCACTGCACAAACTCAGAGACTGAGGGAAGGTCTGACTGGTTCTGACACATCATAGGCGACCATCATGTCCAAGGAGAGAAAAACATAAACCTCTCTGCCAATGTTAACAGCAGCACATATGACTTCAATCAGTGCTAATGAATGTATGAGCAGAGGAGAATCTTTTTAGCTTGCTAGCAATATCAAACACACACACACACACACACACACCTACACATGGACACATGTCTGCACAAATACTCACGTGCTGCCTCTTGAGAAACCCAGACATGAGGGTTAAGTTAGTGCATGGAAATTTCAGACACAATCAAATTGCATGGTTACCAAACATATTGCATTGTTCCTGTATACAAGTAATTCAAACTAAATAAAGATTCTGTCACATACAAGCATAGATTAAGTGATTCCTCTTGTTTAAGATTACTTTCTAAGCCTCGTGTTCAGCCGAGTCGTGCCTGTTCTTTTGATTTCGAAAAGTCAGACTGTCAGAGAGCAGAAGAGAGTCCCATGCAGGCATAAAAGGAATTATTTCAATCCCTACATTGTTGTGTCTCCTATGATAATTGTGGTCATTGCTCTCTTTCATCAGCGGCTTTTGGCTCCCTCCAACTAGCCCAATTAGCAGCCCTGCTGAGGTGGAGTGTATTATGCAAATACAAACAGTTACTGTACCCGCATGAGAAGCCCCCATGGGTAGCCTGCAACAAGGCTATGTTAAATAAATATTAGATTTGTTGTGCCTACAACAAGTTACCTATTGTTGTACTGGCCTTTCTGCTGCTCTGGAAAAGCCATTCAAACAAGATAATCTGTCTGCGTCTCGTCATTGCACCGTACTGTTTCCTCGTGCACGGACAAAACACTGAGACAAAGGAGCTGTTTGATTGAGAATATGAAGCAAGTGGTGTGGGAGAATAAAGTGATAGTCTCCACTGGAACAAACACTGATCCTTATGAAGACAACATAAATTCTTTGTATAATCCCCCACATTTTCTGTTATTTCAACTCTGCTGTATTTTTCCTCTTTTTACATTTATTCTAAGCGTTCAACTCAATCTTGCTGTGTCCTGCCTGTGTCTATTGTTTCATGCTTAGTTCATCTCTGTCGCTCTCTGCTCTCATTGGGAACAATTGCTTTTGTCCATGAAACCAATGGATGTCCTGGATATAAGGTGTGACAGTTGGGTCAGGGCTGTGAAAGAGCTGTATTGTCCTTCCTCACACCGCAAGGTGTGCTTGGAGACAAACCAACAGCATGGCAATGTAACAACAATGAAATATGTTTCCTTGTAAATTCGTACCACATGGCTGCTAAAGGAACCATTGTTCCTTTTCATTACCCATATTAAGTGTTAACTTACACTTCAGTATGTATCCATAAAATACAGTAATACATATGATGCCTTTTGGAAGTTGGAAGTCTGATGTAATGTTGCCTGATGTCCTCATGCTTTACTATAGAGCCATGCAAATTCTTTTGACAATTATAGATGTTATTTGTTACATTTTTAATATACTGGCAACCGTTATTTTTTTGACGTTACAGGTTTGCTCCAACACTCAGACACATTAGCTATGTTTTAACACCGTAACGCTTGATCCATAGAAAAATGTGATCCAGTCACGCAGGCAGAGACAGACAAGTTTGGGGTGTGTTGCAGTACATGGCATGTGTGTCACTTTCTCTCTGGTCATATCAGGCAGCTGTTTGTAAACAGTACTCCCCACACCCGAGCCAGCTAATGACAGGGTTGAGTTGGAATACAATGGCTGCTTCCTGGCACGCTCTAGCAGAGAAAAGAGCAGCACTGACAAAGAAATAATACAAGAGGAAATTTTGGGGGAGAATTACTTGGTGTTTTCCATCTATTTGCATACTGGATCTACACACATGTCCTGCAGTTCTTCAGAGAGGTCAGAGAGGGTGGTATTGTTTTACTTTATTTGAACAAACAAAAAATTTATATTTTTCAAGAATTTAATGCTAGTGATTACACTTAACCTCTGCTACATGTATGGCTCATTTAATATGTTTATAGTAGCTCTTACAGCTGAGTAAGAGCGGCATTTCTGGAGGAACAAGTGTACTGTGATCGTTAACAGGAAATACTCAGAACTAAAAATTCCCCAAAAAGCACACAGTTCAGCCATAAAAGCCATTATTTAGCCTCACCTCTGAGCTGATTTACCACTATCAGCAATCAGAAAGCTGTTCCACTCACCAGGTCCGAGTGTTGGTATTTGGTTTGCGCTTTGTTTGTATACAACACATACTGCATAGTCATTCATCACTCGTTGTATGCATCAAATGCTAACGTCAGTTATTACTGTACGCCTGTGTGACATGTGAACGGAGGATTAGCATTTCTGTTTCCCTCTCTGTTTCCCTGCTATTAAGGAACGCCCACAGGTAACACATCCAACAACCACTTCAAAGGAACAATTATGAATTTCTCTGACTGGCAAATCCAGTATGACTAACATTATCTCTTATATTGTAATTATTGCTCTTTTCAGTACCTAGCAACAGAGTGTGGTCACATTTGGTTTGTGCTAGGGACCAGCTCAAAAGCACTGGTCAGGAAACAGTGTTGAATATGTGAATACCACACTATGGAGGCTCAGCGTATGGAGTCACTTTAGTCTGCCTTTGATGTGTGAGAATGGTATGCTGAGGTCCAACTTCTCTTGCTGACGCTGACTCACTCAACTGGGAGTTAGCGTGACAGCCGAAGCAGGTTAATGTGTTTCCCCTCCAGAAAAATACAAATAAATAAAATATGACTGACTGACTGTTGCCTTAAGGCAGAGGACATGAAGCGCAGAGAAAAGAAACTTCTCTGTTTGAACATTTTGTGGGTTTTATTAGAAAGTCTTTTGCTAAAAAAGCAATTACACGGGGCTTATCTTGTCTTTGTATTTAAGAAGTCAGAGCAATTATTGTGATATAACACGCTTACTGTATGCACATCAGCGCACACAGTAGGATTTACAAGTGAATGTAAATCTATCCTGACCCTGGACAGACACAGTGCACTCTGAGCACTCTGAGTTTAAAACCCTTATGACTGTCTAACATTTATGTCACTTCTAACTACTCTATTCTAGATTACATATACACATGTAAAAAGTCTCAACAAGAAAATGCTCAAGACAGTGAAAGTCAAGTAAAAAACTAAACATCACAACACATCAAATTGCATTCCATCGTAGTTGTTCAGGTCGGTTAATTAACGTTTTTTTAATGTATTTTTTTAGTACTCTTTTAAAATGTGCCTTACTGGGTGCTTCCATGATCATAGTTGGTAACTTGTTCCACATTGTTACGGCTCAATACATTACAGATCTGCACACTGCATCTGTCCTGGCTAGATAACCCCTATAGTAGCCTGCCTGGTAGTGTGATGTGATGTTGGTCTCTCATATAATGTATATGTTAGTACAGACTTTAGTTGTTTACTAAAAAAGATATTCTACATGATATGAGTATTCAGCTCCTCAACGGGCATAATTAGTCCTTTTAAATGAATTAATGGTAACTTTTAACATGCCTAACGTTGATTTTGTGCTGCAGAGTTGTTTGTGAAATCACAAACTTTGAGCAAACTCTGATTTTTAAAGATAAAGCTGAAGGGCACAAAAGATACTATTGCTAATTGACAACTGATTGTAAAAACAGTGTGTGACATGTCTGGCTCTTAAGACAGACAGTAGCTGTCTAAATCAACCTTAGTACTGTCGTGGCTCTGTACACACATATACACACAGCCTCGCAAAATGTGTGCGTTCATAATCTCTAAACCGTTCACTTAAATTCTGTCTCTCAGATGGCTGTCAAAGCTATGGAAAGTAACACACCTTAAGAGAAATATTGTCTCAAGTCAGCAGTGCACATCATGATGCCAAAAATGTTGCACTTACAACTAGTATTTGATCTATCTATGGGTTTTTAAAGATAAATGTACAGCTTAAACACATCTGTAAGCCTGCAAGTGAGCTGCAATACACCCACAGCATGTCACTGTGCACCCGTATAGCAAGGCAATGTGGGTTTGCGCAAAAGCAAACCCATAAAGAGCTTTTCAGAACCATATCAACATTATAATCACTTTATGTTTATTTAGTCATAAGTGTAAACCGTGCATGGTTCCTGTTTTTGGATCACTGAAGAGGTGGGGGAACCCTTGAGGAAAAGCATGGTGGTCCGGTTAGATTGAAGTGAAGGAGCTACAAAGGATCTGAGGGCAAAGGGAAGTGGGTAAGTTAAGTAGTATGTGGTGGTGGTTTGTAGAGGTTGGATGATGTTTTCTAAGGGGGCAAAGTATGTGTGTGTTTTGGAGTGGTTGACTGGGGCTGAATGGGGCACTTGTTAAAAGGAGATATTGCAATACACCCACTGCTGGTGGCCTCTTCATTCTTTTTATTGTGCAGTTCATAATATCTCACAGGAAAGGAGAAACCAGGGGGACCAGGTTTAGAAAAAGGGTTGTGATAAGATAACAAAGAAAGATCCAGCCCATTCATGAGAAATAGTAAGCCCCTGATACACATGCACACACAACGACACACACAACAGGTGCTTCTGCACAGCTGAATTTCCACTCTCCTACTCTCTCCTTCTCAACTCTTTCCGGTGACTGACATTTATAGCACCAACAATGGACTGTTAACCTCACAGTAGCTCTTTATGATGGCAAAGGATCTGCATGTTTATTAGGGGCAACTGTTGAAATTACTGCCCATTCTTCTCCCCAGCGCTGCGATATGTGATTTTGCCTGGGACACAAAGTTCAGAGTCTGCTGCCAACACATTGAGGATGACGCGGAGGATTGATTCACCTACTGAACACCAGTCAGAGCAGATTACTGGGACAGCACCACAGTCAGGTGACCCATGATTTCTCTGGACCCATGGTTTCTCCTAGTCATCTAGGAGACTGACAAATGCAGAATTACAAGTAGACACACTGATTTTGATCTTAAAATATGAATGCGAACAATCTCATACACAAACATATCCAATATATAACACAATGCAAAAAATAAAACTAAATAAACATTTTTGTTAACTGAAAAAAAAAAACCTTCAGCTGGTCTATAGGTATTACAGGTATAAACATTCATGTGGAACAACGTGTCCTGAGAATTCCATGTATTTTTGTTATAGGTGTTCCTTCTTGTAAACACTATGATTATACTGCATAGGTGTGTATGGTTTGATAATATCACACTCAAATGTCAACAGTGGTTGATTGACTCATGTGCTTGTAGTAACTATAATCATTTTTTTTTCCTCCCAGAAGCTGCTGCAGGTGCTGTTAAGGCTGCAGGTACTGAATTAAATAAAACATTAATGACTGTATCGGTGACAAAGTATACCAAAATATAGACCCCCAAAACAATCGTGTTCATAAGAGAGGAAAGATTGAGTCAGTGCGAGAAGGTGAAAAAGAGACAGGTTATACGTGCCAACCTGCATGCGTGCGTGTGTATCTAAATGTATGGATATTAGTCTAGGTGTGAGGTGCGAGGCCGCATCCAGAGTCATACCTTTGTTGTGTAGAGCAGTGCTGCCCTGAGGGCTACAGCAGCATGAGTGTGAGCTATGTGGTGCTCTGGAAACAAGAAAAGCGGCTCTGTTTTTGGATGGCTGTCTTGGCTTTGTATGAGCGCCTGCTGGCACGCAGTCAAGATCCTGCCCCTAGAGAGGGAAGATTAATGACAGCTAGTCACGGAAAGGCTTTACAGCAGCAGAGAGCAAAAGAGAGGAATAGAGTGGGAGAGGGAAGATGGAGAAAAGGGGGGGGGGGGGGGGAAAGGGGGGGAAACCGCTGGGGGGAGGGGGGGGGGGGGGGGGGGGGTTTGGTGGGAAAAGAAAAGAGAAATGTTTATGTAGTTTTATTTTTTGCATTGTGTTATATATGGGATATGTTTGTGTAT
>CM022470.1:11178937-11202977 GCA_011952105.1 Coreoperca whiteheadi
GGGGGGAGAGAGGAGAGAGAAAGGGGGGGGGGGGGGGGGGGGGGGGGGAGGGGGGGGGGGGGGGGGGGGGGGGGGGGCAAAGGTGAGCAATCGCTGTGTTGAAGTGGGAGGGGAGTGATAGGAGTACGTATGAATAAAAGGTGTGTGTGTTTGTATCTGTGTGTGCGCATCAACAGAGCCCAGTACAAACACAGATTAAACAGATTAATACAATGCTCATAAACATTCATGATAGTTGTAAAAACATAGTGAATACAATGATGCATTCTTCCTTGAATTTCATCACACTAATCCAGGTAATGTCCACATGACAGCTCTGACAGCCACTTAACTCACAGAACCTCACCCTAGTCCTCCACCTGTGATAGTGCTCTATATGCTCAACACTTTTGCCAAATCCTGGGGAGGATGAGAGATAGCTAATTACACAGGTTTTGTTTAGATACGGTCTAGACATTACATCTATTCCCTGTCCTGAAAATGACACCAGAACAGACAGTGCTGTGAATCCTCTACAAAGGGCGGCAATTTCTTGAAATGTTAAACTTTGTTTTAGGGACGATCATTTACGCTGTAAAAGAGGTAAAGCATTTTATCTTGTTGAGCAATGTTTCTTCAGTGAGAAAATTGAGCTTGAGCGATAAGCCAAAGAGAACAAAGAAAAGCATGAAGAGTTGTTTCTGAAGGTAAGTAACTTGCACCACAACTGGTACACGACAAATGAGCCAAGAGCTGAGGAGAGTGCGGTGCCACTAGGGCTGACTTCTCTCCCTGTCTCCCAGCCCAAACCCCAAACCAAAGTCCTGGGCTCCAGGGCAGGCCCAGGTCACAGTGAACTCACTCTCCTCATCTCCTCTTTCATTCCCTGACCACACAGCTGATGACCTCACTCATTTTGGAGTCCCTAAATCTTTGTATCACAGATGTAAAATGATCCTGAGTAAAGTTTGCCTGATGGGACGAGAACATGTGTAACTGCTTTTCAAAGCTGTTTACTTCATTCTGGAGACATGCTGGATTCTTCTATCATAAAGCATGGTAAAATGCTCCATTTCATGGTGCCAGGCAATTCTGACCACAAAAATGAAGGGAAATTATTCTGTAAAACCAACCAGAAACATCTCTCTGAGCAGAGAAAATTACTTCACAAGACAGTGTGTTGAAATATCAAACTAAGGGCTGTATTCAGCTTGCACTTTATGAGAATAACATTCATATTGGACAATTCTGCAGTACACAATTTACCTCCAATGCAGGGAGTAGTGAACTGAAAAGCAAAGTTTTGGAGGTAGATGAACAAGCAATGTGGTCGACTCTAACGCTGACTTCGCATCCTGTCTCAGACCAGCGATCATTGTTGGCTTCCTTAAATATTTAATCATGACATATATTTTTCTAACCTTAAAGGTAAAATGTGCAAGGATTTAAGATTTTAAAACATTCAAAAATTTGCTAAAATGATCAACAGAATGTGAAGAAATAACAGTTTTGACATTATATGAAAGATGTCTATGTATTGTGTTACAGATATATCTACTTAAGTTAGCATGCTAACCAACTAGCCCCGGCTCGTTCTCTCTCGTAATAGCACTAAGTACCTCAAGAGGTGATAGTCCGATAGTATAGCTCAGGCCCTACACCGAAAGATTCAGCTGGGAGATATGTGCGAGCAGCGAGTTCACTACTGTACAAAAGCTCTCTTAGCTTTTAAATGAACAAAATAAACTCAGGTTTACAAATATTTGCTTTCTTGACATTTTCTATTTTCCTTATTAAACAAAAAAATACAACCGTGCACCTTCTGAATATAAGTTTCTTTCTTTTACTGAACTAAGACGAGCTTAATTGCTTTCTTAACTCAACGCAAAACACACTTCATTCAAACTCAACCAAAACAAAATAACCAAAACTGTCTTGGTTAGTCTTTCCACTGTTCCAACAATCACCAACTTCTGGTTTGGTCGAAATAAATCATTAACTCACTGAGTTATGTGTGAAAAATATTCTGGCTCCACACCATTTCTGGTGACCTGATGATTGTAAATCCAATATTCACTCTCTAGCTCTGTTTTTGTCTCTACCAACTCCTGAGGGAATTATCTGAGTCTTTAGCTGGTAAACGCTCCAATATGTTTACTAGCTAGTCATTAACTGTGTCTGTCTGCCTTTTGATGCTGAGCCAACAGTGGGTTTTTAGAGCTCACCGAAAACAGCTGTCTGCAATGGCTGAAAACAACACTACGAGATCGAACCAAAAGTTTGGCCCGTCGAGCCCGACAGTCACATTGTTTTTACATTGTCATGATAAATTGTTATAATAAAATCAATTATAGCCGCTTTAACTATACTGTAGGACATTGTAGAAATAATTAATAAAATAAAACTAGTGTGGACTGTTCAATTCATTTGTCACTAGACATCTTTTGGGGTTTACAGAATTCCCAATGTTTGGTGAGCAGGTTGCTGTATTTGCAATATGTCGAAATACTTTGCTGAGAGAACTTAATCTATTACTGCCATCACCACATTAGGAGTGCAGGTTAACAAAACTGAAAAAGAAAGAAATCTATGGTATATCACTCATTGAATCCCTTAAGTATTTCCATTGGTGCATCTGGAGGAAATTAATTTAGCTAAGCAAAACAGTCAAACCCAATGGTGCCTTTCAGCACCATTTTATCTGGCAGACTATACAATTCATACTCTCCACAGCTGTGATTTCTCTGAATCAGTGCATGGATATCTATAATTATTTGTTATCTACAGAAGATAACAGTGCATTTGTCTACTAAGATGTTCCCAGCCAGGTATATCAGTTCTTAAAACTGACTTTACACCTTTTGAGCCAATTCACATACATATTTCCTACCCTTTTGACAAGGCATTTTACCATATCACCTACCACCCATTCTGCCGACATGACCAGGGAGAGCGCAGAGTGGCCAGCAGGGAGAGAGGGAAGAAGGGAGGGGTGCTATTGCTGGCACACTCCTGCAGTTATGTAGGCGGGGGAATGTGTAGAGGTGGAGAGGGGGATTAAAGAGAATAAATATTATTCTTTCACAGAACTGCTTTGAATCAGTGTTGAACAGCACATTTAAAGCTGTATGGATTGGATGAGATCATACGGGGAAAACGCTGCTATGGTGACCCATACAAAAAAAGAAAACAATGTTCAGTGGGAACAGGAAAAGTCCTGTTTCCAACTGGAATGGAGACAAAAAGAAGGTGAATAGGGATTGGACCTTAAATGAACTTAAATAAAAGTGGATTCATGGTGGGCAACTAAAAGGTCAACATGATTGGGACAATTACTTTGCCCTCAGTAGGAGAGACACTGCCTATATTCTTGACTTTGAAAAATAGGACAACAATGTCCTCCAAATTAATTGATAAAATGTCATTTGTCCATGCCCTCTAGAATGACACAAAACCGGGTTTTCTGATTTGACGCCCCTATCGGCATGATGACATAATTTGTCTGTTCTTTCAAAAACCATTACAAATCACTGTTGAACAATAAATGTGTTTTATGATGTGACAATGCGATGGTTAAGATTTGGTTAGGTTTAGGCAGGGACACATCTAGGTTGACTTCTCAAAGGTTAGGGGACCATCATCATTATGGTTACAATAATAAACACATGGTTAAGATTCAGGAACAATCGTGGTCATGATTCAAAGAAACCAAAGTTGACTGTCAGTTGGAAACTGGAAACAAACAGCGGTCTCCTGTGATAACCCATCCATCCACCCAGACCTCCTCCACAAGGGACTTTGTAGCTCCACATGATGCCACCTCAGTTCCTCCTTTGCTCACCTAGTAACAATAATTACTACGGGTGCTAGAGGGCTTTTTCACTTTAACATAAACAGATGTCGTTTTGGGGCACATTCTGAAATGATGTTCTACTTGGGAGGACATTCTCTTGAAAAAAGAGTTAATAATAGAAATAACAGAAAATAATCTCACCACAGGGTCTGTTTAATAGTTATTCTGGAGCTTGGGTCATATCACATGATCTTCATCAGTATATGGATGTTGTCCAGTTTTCATGGAATTGAAATAAATTGTCAATTGTCCCTTTTTTCTGAGCACTTTAAGTACTTATCTGAGGTTCAAAGTACATCCTTGCAGTTGAGCCAATGTGGACAAGATCATCTGATATGATCGGAAGCTCTAGAAGGGCTACTGTGCAAAATGGACCTTATGGTGAGATTGTTTTCGCAACAAGCTCCCATTTGTTTTAACTATTCCAAAAATAACCAGTATTCATAACTGTTGCTTTCAGACGTGCAGCTGCCCCCACGTGCCATCCCGAGTCATGTCTGCTAAATTGATATTTTAGCATTCTAACATTGGCACTGAAGTAGAGCTTATCTTTAATGAGTGTTTCAAGACCCTTTAACCTTTGTATCAACATTCACACACACACCAGCACTAAAGGGTGTGAGGGACAAAGTTTGACAAAAAGTGATGCTGCAAAGTTACTACAATTATGTAGATAAGTTCCTGCTTTTCACTCCAAATGATAAATGTTGATCATCTATCATCTCGCCAAGGTATCTTTTGTCATCGAGAGCTGTTTGTCTTGGTGTAAAAAGTCCACTAAGCAGAGCAGCCTCACCTTCTCAGGTGAAGGTCTCTCAATATTAGGCAGCTCTGGCAACAGCGATGATAATACTGCAAATGGAGGATGATAATAATAAGGAAGGTCAGTCATGGTGCCTCCACTACATTCTTCACTGGTGCTGACAGACAGCAGCAAGGGATAAAAGTAATAACCGTTACAGTGGCTCTAACAGTTACTGTACACCACTACATCCGCAAAACCAAGATAAGCCATACTGTAGACAGAGGTGGGCAGTGTACCATTGAGATTTGGCTGAAGTGGTCGTGGAGGTGATGCAGTCCACAGAGTCCCATTGCAAGGAAGAGAGGTGATAGTTGGTCAAGGGATGCAGGGCACAGACAGGGCAGCATCTAGGAGAGAGAGGAACTCTAATAGACGGGGACAAAGGGACCATTGGTTTGGTGGAGACGCAGCAGGAATCCAGTTGGAGTTCCGTGGGAAGAGCTGAGCTCAATGAGACTGATCTCTCTCCCTCCCTCTCCCTCTTCTCAATGAGTTTGTGACAGAGAAGAGGAGATGGAGACATCATCAAAGCCTTCACAAGCAGCACTCAATAATTCAGTGCAGGCATTTTTTCAGTCTAACATGAAATAGGCACAATTACAGTGCTGCAAGCAGGGAAGTAAATCTAATGAAATATAAGGTAATGAACACATTTAAAAAGAAAATGAACTGTACTTCTGGAAGACATTATCTGTAACTATTAACATGCACTTTTAGTGGGTTTTATTATCTGCAATGTTGAACAGACACAACAGAAAAGGATAAAGCACCCAGGAAAATAATGAAACTTCTGCTATTGATCTTCTGTACATCAATACCTGGAAAAGTTTCTTATTGCCAAATCCCAATTACAAAAATTTGACTTTGAATTTGATTCCCTATAGCAAAGTTCTCCCATAATTTTATCTGTATCACAACCCAAGCCAATACATGTTGCAATCCAAAGTACACACTGATTCCCATTAAATAAAAGCATTAATCTGATCCAAAAGTACTACAGAAATCCCATTTTCTTCATCATGCAACACTGAACCTCCACAATCAAGCTCTATTGGGAAACTCTGCACTCCTGTTAAACACAGTACTGAAATACACATATGCACACACTTTTGAATGTCCCATGCAGATGTTTAAAAGAGCATATTTTTACTTTTACTTGAATAATTTTTCAAATGCTCATTTCTACAGCATTTGAATCTAATATATGCAAGAAACATCATTTTACATGTATCAAATTTTTACTCCTCTACCTACATCTAAATGTTCTCCCTAGCTTCTTCATCATTCCCTTTTGCCAATCCCTGCATCTCTCAGGGATGTGTGGTTGGCCCTTACACACTGTTTTGATTTTGACTGTTATCACATGCCATGAAGGGCTTGTCTGTTTTGGATAGCATAGCTGTTTCCCACTTTACCTACTGGACTCGTACTGCCACCTGTAGCACCTGGACTAAGGAACCACATAGACCACAGGGTCCAGAGGGAGCTATTCCAAACAGTGCTAACACTTAATATCCCTTAAACCCCACCACTGGGCATTAAACTATCCTGCACTGAAAACAGACAGGAGGAATGTCAAAAAGCTGTAATCACCTATGTAGTTCCTGACTCGTTATACCTGGGCTTGCTTTCTACTAAAGTTTGCAGCGGTTGTGTTAACCCAAATTTACACTGATGGGGACCCCTTGCCTCCATGTCACTTCTATAATTTCAGCCACTACCCAAAAGTCAAATTCTCTCCTTCTTGCTTCTTGCCCCCTGCAGCCTTTCCGACCCTTTCCACGGCTTTAATACCCCCATGACCTCCCGGACTCTCTCCTGCCTCCTGCACTTCCCCACCCTCCCGTGCCCTCCCTGGCACCTTTGCCCCACGGCCCGGCCTCATTCATCTAGCCACCCCTCTCCGGCCAGGGGAGCTGAAGGCCCTCTTTGTATGCGCTCCCTGGGAGATATTAACCCCCCGTCTCCGCGCTCCCACCAAACAAAGGAAGCACTTACTAACCGCTAAAGCCTTAACAAACAGCGCCTTTCAAATGAACCCTGCTCCATGTGGTGCAGAGGGAGGGGAGCGCCCAGGATAGAAAGGCCCAAAACATTTGCTTGTTTTCGCAGATTACAGAAAACCTGGTGGTGCTGTACTCGGATCTTGTTGACTTGCTACACCTCTAGGTTCCTGTTTAGACTCAGATGGTTGCTACTGAAATAAGGAAGGAAGGACAACACCATATGCACAAACACAGACACTTATGCCCTGCTTTTCAGTCTTACCCTGACTTAAACCTACTTGCAATATGAACCATAACACTGGTCCTTATTTTATTTGTTTGTCTGAGCGCCTATTTGCTCTGCATCACAGTGGCTTTGTTTTTCCTAGAGTCTAATTAAGAATAATTAATAGATATTAAAAGTATAGATTGTCATTATGCCCAACCCTAAACGGCAATAATTATGTCAACATTAAGTTAACACCTTCGGATGACATGACACACTGTATAACTAACTTTGCATGTTAAAAGATACAATGCTGGAAAACTCCGAGCAGACACTTGCTCTCACTGAAATATGAAAGCAGCCATGTGTAACTGCTTTTGTTGGTTTTGTCGATCAGGACCTATCAAGACAGTAAAAACACATAGCCATGTCTTACACAAACAGGCACACGCATAAAAAGCCACACACCCGAGACTCATGAGTGAGTTTCTGGGCAAGTGTGTAATGTGGTTGAGGTTTGCAGCATGATCCAAAATTACCCAAGCTGCCTCCCAGGTCTCAAATAAATCAGCCAATGACCTTTTATCCCCTCAGAAATGTGCACTTAATATGAGGGGGGAAATGACTTTATGATGACTTTGCCCTCAAACGTTTTGGCAAGTGGATTCCTCTCCAGTTTCAGGGCAAGAGAAAGAGAAGGCAAGAGAAGAAGAAGAGAGACAGAGGGAAGGAGATGGAGAGATAAAGTCCAGATGCAGTATAACTATTTGGGATTAGATTTTTTGGGAGTTTTTGTGGGAGTGATGACATTGCACACCTGTGAGGAACAAAGACAGAACAATCAATGTTTTACCAAAGCACAATTCCGATGATGATAGACAATGGATGAAAGGAATAAAATTAACTAAAAATCAGGTGAGTAACAATAGTAATTAGTATTGTTAAATTTCTATGTGATTTTAACAATGCAAGACAAACAAAAACAATACAAGTGTCGACGGAATAAAATAGAGTAAAACAAAGATTTATAAAAAAGGAGGTGGTGGCAGAGATGGTAAGTAAGAGTAGGCTATATTTATTTTATCTGTCTATATATCTCTGTCCTACTAGTTGTCACTTTTGTTGTGGTTGTGGCAGGAAGTGACATATTTAGCAGCCAACATCGCACGTTATTTCTTTTCCCCCAGAAGGAGGGGTAATTTCTCCTTTTCTCTCAGACTTTCTCTGGGGCAATTCTTTTCAAAATTTTGAAAGAAGTCCTTCCAAATATATCTGTATTTTTGACATTTTGTTAGAAAATGTAATTCTGTCTCTACCGCTCCTTCATCACAATGAAAGCACAGCCCGTCGTCTCTGGGCAGCCAGGTCTGCCTGTGTCTGCCCTTCTCTATTGCCAGACTGTGGTCACTCTGTCTGTACTGGCAATGTCTTTCTCAAGTTCTTATCAGTTACTGTGGTAGCTGTGGTAGTCTGCCAAAGTACACTGTCTGTTTAGGGCCAAATATGTTTCTAGTTTGTGTTGTGAGTGTGTAATATCCTTCCAATAGGTGATGTATTTTTCTTTAGTTATAATTTGGTTAGGTCTAATCTTCTGAGTGATTGTGTAACTACCCTGAGGCTGGCTTGGGTTTGTGATGTCAGAAGCCAGCCAAGCTGGTCAGCCAGCCTCAGGACCAGGACACAATATTATCCATGACATATTTCGCCAGCATGTAGCTGAACAATAGGTCAAAAACCTCTGAGCCTGATGATCGTACTGTCAGACTGAAGTGCAAACATACGGTATGGTCATATTGTGTAATTTGGCAAGAACAATATGAGGAATAAAAAGGAAATGTTTAATTTCATTGTCAAAATTGTGACTAAATATAATATTTAGCAACTGTATCAAGAGTTAAATAGGACATTATAAACCACAGGCAGCTGCAGTAAAGAGAATTACAGCCATTGTTCTGCTGAGGTGATAACCTTTGTTTAAACTGTAGAATATGACCTTTATTGGACTTCATTACACTGGGATGTGGTGTTGGGTTGCATGTGACTTGACTTGAGGTGTGAGGGACAAACACCGTACATTTGCATTTACATGTACACTTTTGAAGGGCAATGTTTGGAGTATTAGTCATATTTGGTGGAGCTCAAAGGTGGAGTTTCATCCAAGCATTGGCACCTGTCTTTTTTTCCCCTCAACAATGAGTCACACAGAGCAGTTAGGAGAGCTCGTGGGTAAGCTGTCATCAAAAGGTTGCCTGTCCTCTCAAGGTGAGGTGTGCCATCGCCTTTACAGCTGTCAGGGATATATCTGCAGGCCACTGACTTCTAGCTTAAGGTTAGAATTTACCCAATGGCTGGCCAAACACAACATTAGCAAACAAGAAGATGAATAAAAAGGTTATTGGTATGCTGTGAGTGATCCAAAACACACACATCTGTTTGACATGCTAATAGAAAAGATTCGTTGTAAGTACAACAGCAGATATAGTAAGCAACTAATTGTTCCTTGTAATATACAGTATATTGATCATTTAGATGGATCTCTTTCCCAACTGGAAAATGTGTCTCTCTTTTTGAACTGCACAGACTTAAATTGAAAACCTTTGATATTCTCTCACATCAAAAGTCAGATGAACTTTGGCTTCATTCTCAGCACTATCTAATGGAAACAACACACTGTCTACACTCCTCAGACAGGAATACAGTATACATACTGTGTAAAAGTCCACCTTCCCACTGTCTGATCCAACATCCCTCTATCCATCTAAACACATGTGGTACAACCCCCTGTTCACAGGACAATATGAGACCCAGAAGGAGTGGACCGGCTCAGGTCCAAGTCACAGGAATCGTCTTCCCACATCTGAACTTTCTGCCAATGAATGAGGCTTTGTCTGCAGAGGAATGAGATCCATATCTCCCATTTGGCATCACTCATGTCGTCACTAATCAGAAGCAGATGAGCAGACAAGTTGAGCTTTACGCTGACTGTGTGTGTTAGTGACTGACTGTGTGCATGCATGAATGTGTGCATGTCTGTGTAGAGCTTAGATGGGTTTTACTGCTGAGCTAAGGAAAATGATTAGCGTTAAAAAATGGTTTATGTAAATATCAGAACATGCTGATGTAAAACAACTGTATCACATTTTAAGACCAAAATATTCACAAATTTGAACTTGAAAGGACAGGTATCTCTATGTGTGAATTGTGTATGAGTAAGCGAGTGAGTCTGAATAAGAAGTAAGGAAAAGTATGTGGTTTACTGAATAAACAGTATAATATTAACAGTGTAACACTTGTACCGTTTATCTCTTGTTATTATTAGCAACGCCCACAATGTCAATGGTTCCACCAAATAAAAAAAAAAGACAACTCAACACATACGGAAATAAAATAAAGTCAAAGACATCTTTCAAAGAGGCAATTTAAAGAGAGACATTTCCTCTTCTGTGTGCAATAGCAGATCCAGGTGTAAAAAATACAATTACATAAAACAAAGTGAAGGTTGTAACAGTAAGCATAAACTCAATATACAAGGGGTTAATATTCCAGCAAGTCCAATACTAATGGAAAAAACCCAACAAAAGTCCAAGAAAAGTGTTAAATGAAAAAGTAAATTTACAGGTCCAATGGGATACATTTACAAAAGTGCACATTAGAGTGGCTGCAAAACACACAGACCGGCAAACAACCCGTTTGTAGCTCTAGCATTCAAGCTTAAAGTCAGTTAGCTACAGCACAGTGTACAATGAGCTGGTTGGAATTCACTGTGTTGATCAAGTGCATTTCAGTAGGACTGATACTTGGAGTCCAGTTGAAGGACAGTGTATATAACCACAACCTCTACCCAACACCTGCTGCATCTGTCACAAACATATTTTGGATGAGAAAGCTGACAGCAAAGCTGACTGAAAGACATTTATCATTCAAAGTGCATTTTTTGGTTGTTTCCCACACACTAGACACAGTAGTTGTGGTGTGGAGTGTCTTGCTCTGTCTGTCAAAGGCAAGGTAATGGACAAATGGCCAACCTCAAGCTCATATGTTGAAAGTAGTTGGTTTTCTACCAATGGGGCTTTTTAAAAGCAACTTTGTGATGTTTCTCAAACCATGTCGTTCCCAAACTTCTCATGGCCACATTCATTCTGTACAAAGGATCTCTGTTCGCTCTGGCCTCTCTCAGTATCCCTTTGTGAACTTAGTCGGCAAGTCCTCTGCACTGGAATGCTTGTTCTCAGGGTTAGGAGGTAAAATGCACAAAGAGGGACACACATACACATACACTTTCCCACATATTTTTCAAAGACACCCACATTTAGACATAACCGAAAGCCAAAGACAGGTCACTGTGCTTCCCCAATTGGACAATATGGCCCCTCTAATTGAGACATGTGGCCCTCGTTGTCATTCTGGTTCACCTCAGCTCATAATGTTTAATGATTATGTGAGTCTCATGGACCTGAATGGAAGAACATTCACTCCATTAAAGAGCGCGACAGAGACAGAGTTTGAGAAGGGAGGGAATATCTGAATGACAGGAGATGTAGAAGGAGAGGAGGCAGAAAAGAGTGAGAGCTTGGGAGCTTCAGACGACCTCTTCACCAGTAGAGACTGTATGAGGGGGATGAATGTAGTCCTTTGTGCTGGACAGACTGTGGGCTCCAATGTGTGTGTGTGTCTGTGTGTGCAAAAAAGAAAGAGAGAGCTAGGCGGCCCAGGCTCAGGGCCTACAGATGTCTGGAGCTGCGTTGCTCACCCCCGGCCTCCACAGGCAGCAAGCAGCTGTTGTCAGAGAGAGACAGGCCGCCCCGGAGAGACTGGGAGGGGGCCAACGGGCAGAAAACAAGAAAGAGCCTCTTTCACAGACTGGTATGTCCTTCTGGATCCCCACACAATGTATCCTTTGAGGACCCAGAAGAATAACATTTAGATTTAAAGTTTTCTCATCCTGGGAAGTTTGGGTCAGCTCGCTTAGTCGTCCTGTTCTATAAACTGTTGAAGGGTTGGTACTGAGGTTAGGGTTGGAGCTTAGGGAAGACTGCGGCTGGAGTTAGGACCAGAGCTGTGGCTGCAGCCTGCAATCCAGGAACACTGGCTGATAAAGTAAGCACCAAGAGCACCCCTTAACTAATACAGGCAAGGAAATGTCAAACATGCTGTGAAGAAATTCAAGAATTCTGATGACTCAGACTGTTAATTTCCATTGCACTGGTCATGCCAAATGTTCTTGTATACAATATCAAAGTCTTAACCTTGTGGTGACTTGACTGACAAACAGACAACAGTCCAAAGTGTCTTTCACTAACTCTACCCCAGACAAACACAGACCAGTGTCAATAAGCCAGAATTCAGAGTTCCACACACTCTAAACTCCCAGCAGGTGTTTATGAAATGTGCTCCCAGCACCTGCAGAGTCGAGGAAACTGAGCCACTCTGTGTTTTCACGGCTCTCAAGACAAACAGGGCACAACACATTACTTGTTGTAGTACAGAATGTGCCTTGGCAGTTTTGGAGCCAGGTTTGTCGAGATGTTTCCACAGAAGAATTAAGGAAGTAATATACTAAGGGTATCCAGTGAGGAAAGGTTTTCTCTGTGGTCTCTGTGAACAAGCTTTGTCAGCTGGAAGGGAAAGGAAGGAAGGAACTTCTGTTTTTTCAGCTAAAACTGCATTCATAAAAAGCCAGGCCTGTCATAAGTTGGAACTGCTGTAAAGTACATCGATTTTACTCACCCGTCCTTGGCAAGGAATGTTACACTTGTGACAAAAAAAAGGGAAATCTTGTGTATAGCACACACTGAAAAACATCAGATTATGCATAATGTACATAAATATTACACCAGAAACATTCCAAATAAAGGAGCTGATCAAGCTCAAATCTGATTTAAATAGATTTTTAAAGGGTGGACTGCTCTGTCTTTATGGTCATCCATGGAAACACAAGCCAATTTGTCCATTCCCTGTTCAACATCTCCAAAAACGTCTGGCTTAATATTTATTGTTCAGCAGTTAGGGCATAAGTGGGATATAACTTTAGGGCAGCTGGGCATGGCTGACATGGTGTAATAGGAAAGGGCAGGGTGGCAAAAAAGATCATACAGAGAGGAAAACTCTGCCAAGACAAACACAGGGGAGAGTCGGGAAGTCACCAGGCCGCCTGCCATATACATGTATGCCCAGGCCTGACCAAAACATTGGCATGCTGAGGCAGGAGTTAATCCCCATAGATTATCCAGTGATTAGGTCTGGCTGTAAAGGAGACAGTGAGGTACATAAAGATGTATATCAGGTAAAATGAAAAGCCAGATTAAGAAAATACTATTTGCAGGATGTGTGTGAATAATACGCAAACAAGTATTATGACTCAGTCAGTGTCTAGTCAAATTTCTTGGAATTAGACAGAGGTGGAAGAAGTATTCAGAGCTTTACTCAAGTAAAGCAATACAACAACAGAAAAAAATATTTCTTTATGTAGTAAAGATAAATTGAGAAAATTGAGAAAAATACAATGTTTCCCTCTAAAATATACTGTAGGCTATTTCAAAATAGATAACAGGTACTAAGTAAATTTGGATAATTTCCACCTCTGGAATTAGTCAGGGGTGGTGATTATCAACAATAATCATCACTGTCATCATCAAACAAATCAAGCTGCATGGCTTTCGAAACCATCTGTCTCTGTCTCTACACACTTACTTTATATTTGCTTGTGCGCAAGTAAAACATCCAACCAATCAAACAAAGATAGCATGGTAACCATAGTTGACTGTGCATGACTCAACAAACATTAGAATAAAGCACCAGTTGTGCAAATCCAGTTTCATTCTGACAATGACTGACACTGGATTCAGAAAGAGAACAATCCAAAGCAAGAATTATTGAAGCGGTGAATGTGCATGGAATTATTTTAGGAGGTGAAGGCCAGGGGTGTACACTACTTCCATTATGTTTTACTCGGAGTTTGCTCTACCTTGAAATGTTTTAAAGCTTTTATGTTGCAACTATACTTTCACTGTGCACTGAGTAGGTGCATTAAAATAACATTGAATGTAATCTAACCAAATTAGATTCAAACTTGTATTCCTGCTTTTGTGCAGTTGAGTTTTTGTTCCATGCCAAATTCAAAAGTATGTTTCTTTTGTTTATTTTTTAAGTATATACTGAAGTATTTAAGTAAGAAAATTCGGGTGTCCACCATCCCCTTGGGGCCCTGGGTGGTCAGCACCCTTATTTAGTTCCACCAATACACTTCAGTGTGCTCGACCTGATGCCTGCTAAGTTGTTCAAGAATATTTACAGCTGTTTGATAAGTGATGTTCTTGATAGTGTTAATGCTTCCCTACTCTCTGGAATCTTCCACACATGTCTCAAACATGCTATTGTTACAACACTGTTGAAAAAGAGTCATCTTGATCCATTTGTTTACAGAACTACAGACCAATCTCAAACCTTCCATTCCTGGGAAAAATTACTGCAAAGGTTGTTAACCAACAAATACATAGTATCTTTCATATAACAATTTGTTTGATGTTCATCAGTCTGGTTTTAGAGTTAACCACAGCACAGAAACTGCTCTGGTCAGATTCGTCAATGACCTAAAAACTACCTCAGACAACCATAAAGTAAATTCTCATTCTTCTCGACCTCAGTGCAGCCTTCCATACTGTGGACCATTTAATTCTTCTTCAATGTCTAGGACACTATTTAGGCCTGAGAAGCATAGTTGTGAACTGGTTTTCATCTTATATTACTGGAAGATCTTTCTCTGTGTCTATTGGCAACTTTGAATCAGATCAAGTCAGCATTCCATATGGAGTCCCACAAGGGTCAATTATTGGTCCACTTCTGTTTAACTTGTATGCTCCATCTTGGTTTCATCATTCAGCAATACAACATTTCTTATTACTCATATGCTGATGACACACATTTATACACATCTGTTTCTGCCAACTACCTTAGCCTAGTGAATGACTTCATCCAGTGCATTGCTGATCAAGTATTGGATGGCCAAAATGTTTTTACAGCTAAATGAGGACAAAACAGAAATTCTTTTAGTGGGTCCCAAGGCTTTGAGGCACCAGATTCACGCTTTGTTATCTCCCATGTCTGTTAAGTCTGTAAAGTCTGTTACCACAGTATCTTCTTTAAAAGCAGACTAAAAGCATATCTTTTTTTGCAAGCTTTTAGTTAGGTTTGTGTGGTTAACAGGTAAAATCAGTATTTCTATCATTATTAATCCTCTTTTAATGGTCAGTTAGTCAGTCATTTTCTACCGCTTGTTCCCGTTGGGGGTCGCGGATGACTGGAGCCTATCCCAGTGACTTTGGGCCTTGGACGGGGTACACCCTGGACAGTGGCCAACTCACATAGACTGACACATAGACATCCACACTCACATTCATCCTCTAGGGCCAATTTGGAGTTATCAATTAACCTACATGCATGTCTTTGGGCGGTGGGGGGAGGCCGGGGAGCCCGGAGGGAGCCCACGGGGAGGACATGCAGACTCCACCCAGGTAAATCGTGTGACGTTGGTCCGGTCCGGCAATCGAACCCACGATCTCCTTGCTGGGGGGCAGGAGCGCTAGCGCAGACTGTATTATTTACATTTACATTTAGTCATTTAGCAGACGCTTTTATCCAAAGCGACTTACATTTGAGGAAGACAATGGAAGCAATATAACAACACAAGGTAACAAAAAGCATAAGTGCATCAAAAACGAGTCTGGTTAAAGCCCAGCACAGTATACAAAGCTAACGATAGGAAGGGTTTCTTTTTTTATTTTTTTTTTTATTATTTTTTTTTATAGCAGAGGTAGAAAGGAAGAAGAGTTAGTGATTGTCAGTCAGGTGTTGACGGAAGAGATGCGTTTTCAAGTGCTTTTTAAAGGTGGCTACAGAATCTGCTGATCTTGTAGAGGCCGGCAAATCATTCCACCAATGTGGAACGGATCCAGAGAAGGTGCGCGAGAGTGATTTTATTCCTTGTATTATATAGGCTGCATTTATTACAATCCATACCCAATCCTCTACCCATACTATCTTATATCATTGAGAATAGAGGAGTTGTGGAAAGAGGCAAGAAGGCAAACACAAGTAAGGAAAGGAGAGGAATAAAAACTGGAAAATGTTTGAGAGAGACAACAGGAGAGAGTGGAACATGGGAAACTAGAATAGCTCAACCACAAATAGGCTCTTTCCCTGAAAGAATGTATAAACATAAGGTTGAGTTTCTTGGGAAGTCTGGCTATCCCATGAATGGATTGTTTGTTTGTCAGCCACTGAAACGATGCAGGGAGCAACAAACGAGACATTTACAGAGACATTAAAAACCTAGAGCTTAATGTGGATGAGAAAAGAACAACTGATTGATGCAAAACCCATCAGTTTAACTGCTCCCTCTGGGCTTATAGCACACAATGCACCACAACTTCTGACAACCTAAGAGGTCATATAAATATTGAAAATGTCCCCTAATGTATAGTATCTTTCCTACTGAAACAAGGGAAGACAAGTTAGAAGAAGAGAGAAAGAAGGAAATGAGAGGAAGCTCTCTGTCACCTCCTACTTCCAAAACCCTCTGACCAGGGCTCAGTGAGGTAATCAAGATTGCCTGGGAAAGTATCTGCCTACAGGGACAGTGTGTGTGTGTAAGTCCTCTTATACTTCAGCCTTTGCAAGGATCAATTATAGTTTCAGAGTATGAGTGTGAGGACATTTTTGGAAAGTGACATTTTGGCAGGTCCTCACTTTTTCAAAAGACTAGGGACATAAACAAATACAAATACATTATTTGAATATGAACAGATAAGAAAAACATCCACATGTTTGCAGTAATCAATTATAAACGTTATTCCTACCTGGCACTTTGCTTGACTTGACAGTAAACCAGAGCTGACAAGCTGAAGCTAAGGACTGTCTCAAAAGTGTATGCAAATGGGCTTTTCTGTTTTT
Source organism: Coreoperca whiteheadi (assembly GCA_011952105.1). Taxonomy (NCBI): domain Eukaryota; kingdom Metazoa; phylum Chordata; class Actinopteri; order Centrarchiformes; family Sinipercidae; genus Coreoperca; species Coreoperca whiteheadi. The sequence goes on from CM022470.1 coordinate 11,195,734, forward strand.
GTCAATAACTTTCTTGTTGATGTTTTTTTTTATTTAGACACTTTAACCCAACATATGGGCTTCCTCCCATCATATTACACAACCTCCAGTTTTGAAAGAAAAATCATGCAATATGGCACAATGCAATTCTAACTTGTATTTTCCCACTGTTAAAATTATTTTCATCAAGCCCATTAACAGTTACACTGCTTTTGTTTAGGCTTTTTATGAATCATGTTTTATTATTTGATCATTCAGGTACATGGTTAAAATATTGTTAGAAATGTTATTTTATATATTTTATTTTCAGCTAAACTCATAGATATACCCTCTGTGGTCACTTTATTGGGTATACCTGTGCAATCTAATGCAATCCAATACAACAGCCCTGCCATAACCTCTCTATTTACGAAGCTCATAATGTTTCGTTTTTGGAGACATTGTCAGAAATGTGTAAATTCAATTATATGTTTAATTATGTCATTGGTTTTTCACTGGAATACATTATATTGAGAGTTGTTCAATTATTTTGTCCTTCCCATACATGAGGGGAGCAGACAGAAACCTCACAAAATAATGTAGTTCAGCACAAACCATCACTATCTATGATCTCAATGCTAAAACATATAATTTAATTAACACCTCTATGACAGTGTCAAATAAAACATTAAAGGTATCCTAAAAGTAGACTTTATTGCAGAACAGTTGCATTGGATTGTGTATGTGTGAGGAGTATAAATGGCAGCAGAAAACACTTTAAGGCAGAAAATAAAGCTGACTAGAGAATTTCTAATAACTTATGATATGAACCACATCCCCTTTCAATATACATCTACAGTACTTATTCAGATATTTTTGTGACATATACTGATACAGATCGCATCCCTACAAATAACTGTTTGAGGGTCCAGACCTAGTTTTAGGATTCTCATCTCATTTTCTCCTGCTTGTTCCCATTAGCGGTCGCGGGTGACTGGAGCCTTTCCCAGTGACTTCGGGCCTTAGGCAAGGTACACCCTGGACAGTGGCCAACTCGTCGCAGGGCTGACACATAGACAGACAACCATTCACACTCACATTCATTCACTAGGGGCAATTTTAGAGTTGTCAGTTATCCTACACATGCATGTCTTTGGACGGTGGGAGGAAGCCGGAGAACCTGGAGAGAACCCACGGTAACACGGGAAGGACATGCAGACTCCACCCAGAGAGACCGTGTGACGTTGGTCTGGTCCGGGATTCGAACCCACGATCTCCTTATTGGGAGGTTTTAGGGTTAAAAGTTACAATTAGGATTAGGTATGTAATTGTGAGGGCTTAAGTTAGGGGTTAAGGAAAGCATTGTATGAATGAGGTTCTTTACAAGTACTGTATAGATGTTAACATGTGTGGGCAAAATGCATGAATGTAGGAGCTACAACACAGCATTTGAATTAGCCCTCGCATGTGTTTCGGGCAGTGTGTGTGTGTGCGTGTTTGTGTGTGTATGTGAGACTAATGTTCCCATTAGGAACCAAATGAAGATGGAATGAGGAATCCAGACGAGAGGAGGTGGAGAGAGGGAGAATGAGAGAAGGAAAAAGGACCCCTATGGGCTTACCAAACAGCCTAGGAATGCAGTGGTAAAAATGAGTTGGGCTCTCTGGCACAAGATGGCCCGTGTGACTGGGTTTAGATAATGGCCTTGACAAAGACTCCTTTCTCACTGACTTTAATAACTACAATGCGCTGCGCAGCCACACACAAGCAACTACTTGTTATAAAAAATACGGATACACACTGACATGCACACACTTAAGGAACACACCCTTAGTGTTGAATGGAAATACGCTTTCACCTTTTCTATGTGGAAAGCTGACACTGCCTTTAGGATGCAAGGTTGATACATAAGATGGTTTTATTTAAATGATTGTGTCTCTCACTGACTGGGTACAGTGCACTGTATGCATTTGTCAAATATTTAAAAGCAGCCTATTGAGGCATTTTTCACAGAAGCCCAGAGTTTTGAGACTGTGAGTCAAATGGACTCCTGAATGCACTGGTCCATAAAACACTTTCCCCCCTCTCAACACTTCTCTCTCAGGGTCATTTTAAAAGAGAAGCAGGTCCCTTTCATGAGGATGGACAAAACTGATGTTCACACATCACTGACTACATATCACTTTATATATATTGTATAATTTAAGGTAAGCTTAATATTTGTACCTCAAAGGTGATTATTGGTTAGTCCTTTTACTTTATTTTATTTACTTTAGCCATATGAAATATATATATGTCAGTGTTTTGTTCTGATACTGATATCAACATAATATGCATGAACTATGAATTCAATAATTAGTATAGCTTTAAATATAAAATTGGCCTTTAGGTGCTGAAATTTGAATGCTTTGATAATCTAAGTCTATATTGCTTCACTGTCTTTATGAACAACTTGTATCTCTATCAAAAACAACATTTAATTTTCAATAATCATGCAAAAAGTAAATCGGGTTCCAGGCTTAAGACAAGCAAGAATCAGGACCATACAGTCTGTACACTAAAAGCTTGTAATGCTTTTACAAAGAAATTGGCAGTGATAGATTTTTGGAACTGGATGTTTCCAATGTGTGGACTGTATTGTCCTGATTGGATTTATCAAACATCCATCCCTTTTCTGTTGTGTACCATTTCTACATTGTACACTAAAGTCCCCCATTCCCACCCCCACCACCACCACCACACCCACTCCACACCACTACCCCATATCCCATATCCCCCACCCTGTCTTGCCACTCCACATCTGGACAGTGGTTTCCTGTGCATTCCACGGGGTCCCATGCCTCTCAATCGCTCTATTCACATCCCCTCACCACACTGCGTGACATGCACCTTACATATGTGTGAAAAAAATTCACAGCCCTCCGAATGTTATTTCATGTTTTGCCCTGTTTTTTAAAAAGAAAGATCTGAAACTCACAGCAGCTGGCCACCAATTGCACAGGGCACAGACCTGCTATAAGGAGGCTAAAATAGTTGAGTGTACTTGACCAGGCCTACTCCCTAATGTATCCCATCTGGACTGGAAATAAAGTAATACTATTCACTCTTCATAAAGTTCCTACCTGGATCTGTTTCAGCTGATTCTGGTGGAGCAGCTGTGAGAGCCTCGGGGCTTTCAGAAGTTTTAAAGAGGTTCTTATTTGAAAAATATGACTATGCAGTGATCTTGAAAACAGTGCTCTGTTCAGAGAAGCTCTCAGGCAGTTTGTGAAGGTTTGTAGCCACAATATTTCAGTAGTCTTTGAATCTTCAGAAATCTTTTCAGGCAAAGTTTACTTAAACTAAATGTGTGTAAAAAGGCAAGAAAATAAGATTAAGCTGTTACTGTCTTTGCCCCAGATAGTATTGTGAAGGAAGGTTGAAACAGAGATGATTTTGTTATTGAACAGTATAAAATACTAGAATCAGATATAAGAAGTGTATTCCTGTCTTCATCTGTCTTCAACCATAAAGAGAACACAACTTGGCTATTGTACAAAAGTTAAAACTCAGACCTTAGTATTGAAATACAATACAAGAAACACCTGTGTAATTGATTCTTTTGTTATTTTTTTGGTCTGAATGTTCCTAAAAATCACTATGACCTGCTGTAACTGTGGTATCATCAGCTCTGGACACATTTCTTCTGCTGCCCATTTGAGACAGTGAGATCACATGCATATGGACTTTTCCCAGAATTGTTCCTTGGCCGAAGATGAGCTATTTTCCATCTCCTTCTGATCAGTTTTCACCTCTGCTACCAGTTCAGGTGTTACTCTCAACAATAGTCATCTTGTCCAAACTGTCACCCTTCGCATTCCTAAACCCGTGTAATCCCAGCTCCACTACATCATAGTGTTACCACAGGTGACGAATATCTCCGGTGGACACAGTGTGCTCTTTGTTCCCCCTATGTTTGGTTTTCCTTCTTAAAAACACGAGATAGGCAAGAATGGACAGACGCTGGTGAGCTACATGGGGTGGGATTCATTAGGAATTGGAGTCAAAGACAGGTGTACACCTTTGAGACTGATACCCAGCACCTGTTGAGCACAGACGTATCACTTCATCAGGGCTTGAGTCAAAATATCTCAGTGAAATCCAGTTTGTGTGCAAGTGAATTCATACTTTAGTCATATAAATAGAACAATCCATACACCAAAGACAAAATAGATCAGTAGATAGAATCACATTCTACAGGGTGTGGTTTTGAAATCTGCAGGTTATTGTGTCTTTATCATGAGTCCACAGTGTTGTAAATTACTCCAACAAAGGAATGCTTTGTGCAGTGCATAGGAGACAACCCATCTTGAGCAAATACACTGTACACCTCTGAGGCTGAACAACCAAGGTGTGCATGAGTTAAGACCCTTGTTTCATATTTTAGTATCTTGTGATAAGAGACGTGCACCATTGAGTTTCACATTGAGATCAGAAAATAGTGTACGACTAAGGTTTGACCAGTAGGTGGCAACACCACACAGCAGAGAGAGAGGGGGGGGCTACACTTGTTTACAAACAACAGACACTCACACAGAGACAGAGGTATTTTTCAAATGAGCGGTCAGATGTGAAAATTCCATCTTGAGTGTTTGGAGCTCTGCTGAGGGGTTACATTTGAAAGAATCCCTGTTTTTCTTACATACATTTAAGCATCAGTGGAACTGTCTATATCTGGGATTACATTGACAATTTTTATTGGGTGTATTGATCAGGAATTAAACCAAATCAGGGCCATAATTACTATATAATTTGTGATTTTCAGTTCTGTCTCATCAGAGCCACTGTGCCATTGTACCCTGATAAATCACCCCTGGCTGTGGGAGCTCTGAAGCCCCCTTCGAACATCCTGCTTCATTCATGAGCAATTACTACTGCAAGACCACTCCTCATGACAACAGCCTTAGTTCTTCTGAAAGATGCAGTAACACCGCTGCTTATATCTGCAGGTAGGAGAGGCTTCAGAAAGATAGAGGCTTTATTCTCAGTGCTACACATATAGTTGAGACAATGCAGGAGGGTGTGATAGAAAAAGAACACCAGCTCACACTTGGGTTCAAATCTGCTATTCTTGCCTCTCCCTTACAAAGGTCATTGTACTATATATGAATATCAACTTTACGTCAAATTAAGCTTCGTGTTAGTTCATGCAGGACACAAAATTCGTACACCCCTGCTGTAATCAGCTGGCAGCTAGCTGGTTCAATCCTTGTCACTAATCAGTGACACACCAATCACTGCTCAATCTCATAACAAGGCTGTCCATTTAACATGACTCCTTCCTCTTTGATTTGTGCTACACCATAATGCCTCACTCACCATTGCTGCTGGCAAAGCTTTACCTCCACAACCCCAGCCTCCACCTTTATAGTTCAGAGTCCTAACACGGCTCAAAGGTAAACATTATTATGTCTTTCTTAGGCTCACTCCTGTGTAGCCGGGGGGGGGGGGGTCAGGGGGTTGCATCATGCTCCCTGTTTGGCTTAGCTTGCTGCTTGGCTCATCCAGGGAGCATTTGAAAGTAGAGTCTTCAATGCCAAACATAAATGTATTTCCATTTGTGGTGATAAATGGTTAAATCTATGACAGGAGTGTTCCTGACTGAACCTAAGTTAACTTAGATTCCCTCATAAGCTCACCTTGTTCTGCACTGACACTCCACCTCTGCACTGACTGCAAAGAGGCCAGGTAAAACAGCCACACCACCGCCAGGGGCCATCTGTGCCTTTCTGCCTCAGACTTGCCTGCCAAGCCCCAAATCACCAAATTGCTCTGTAATTTTCTCACTGCATATTTGCCCTGTCCCCGCTCAGAGGCCGAATGGGACTTAAGGACAAATGTGGGGAGGGTGTCTAAATCATTCAACCTAAAATCTCCTTTTGGTTGCATGAAAAGCTGTTTAGACCGAGATCCCCTGCAGGCTGATAATTGAGCTAGGTGTGTGAGAGATCATCCCACATTCAAAGGGGCTTCACCAGATGCGTAGGTGCTCACTGGCACCTAGCCTCGCAAAAATATCCCACCACTCTCCTTTGATGCTGTACCAGAGCTTATAAAAACTGTTTGTTGATAATCTAAATCTTTCAGGATAGACTGTGAGCTCTGCGCCCCCAGATTGAACAAATCTCCTACGTAGATCTATTGGGCTTTCAGAGCTGTCTGTTAGAAGAAAAGACCACTGCTGAAATGGACTGAAAAGTGTTACTTGTACATTTTTTATTCCTGAAATCAATCTAGACATGACTAGGGGATATTGCTGTGCTTATCATGAGTTACTGCAGCTGATAGAGGCAGTATCTGGGGAACGTTTGTTGTGTCATAAATATTTATTTGGTGGTTTATGGATGGACACAACATAAGCATCGGATGGTGGTAGAGTAAATGCCACCATAGTGGCATTTTGATGGAAGTGTTGTTGTGTGTGTGCGCTAATCACACTTCTCTGCATGTGCAGCCAAACCCATCATCATGGCCCATCATTTCTGACATCACCAAAGTGTACTCCACAACACAAGTGTGAAATCTCTGGAAAAGAAAACTGATGAACACCTTAGACACGTATGACGAGGGCTGCAGCGAGTCATTGTCTGTCGACTTCTGAATGATACACTGAACTCAGCAAATTGTAATCTTCACAAGATCACCTTTCACATAAACACACTGTGCTTTTGATTGCACATGACAATCTACGTGAGAGGAAGCTGCATTTGTTAAGCAATAGTGTCCATGTTTATTTACGATCCACACTGTACTCACAAAATTTAAAGAAAGTATCATACTTCAACAAGATGTGACTGAAGCAGGCTTGTGCCTCTGAGGATTGATCCAAGAAACTATAAGGAAGCCAAAACCACTGCCTTCCCCTTCCAATTCCTGTCTCCTATTTGTTTCATTGATCTTAACAATAAAGCCTGGAACACAAAGTGAGCTATGTTGATTTTCTAGCAGTCAATTCTTTCAAATTACTCCACAGTTCTTTGTGCATTTTGCAGACTTCGTGTTTCAGTACTTCAATCACAGGGCTCAATGAAACACAACAGCTAAGGACTGCAGTCAGTGAAGACAGGACTTCATAAAATAGCAAGGGCCCCACAAAGCTTTACTGTAACGTCAAGGCAGGAGGGTCTCTTCAAGCAAGTCTGGGAGAAGACCAGGCACATCCACACATAGACATCAAAGGGGCTTGAGCACCTGCCCTTTTTCCTCCTCGAGAGAAAGCGCCATTTTTTCAGGGCTGCTCTTAAAAA
>CM022470.1:11203002-11245968 GCA_011952105.1 Coreoperca whiteheadi
ATATATATATATATATATATATATTTGTGTTTGCACAGCTTCACTGTCAAACAAATATATTTATTGAATAAAAATTCAAAATATCAGGGTGGGAGATGAGACTGTCAGTTCCGATGCCCTCCCTCCTTCCCAATGTCATCACAATAGCCACATTGATATGCAAATTAGACTTGCACTAATTACAATACACTAATTTGCATATGTTTGATAAGGCACTGCAGGTGAATAGGATAAACAAGATAACTAATGCATATTACCACAGACCTTCCTGAGTTAATGACTTAAATCAAGAGTCCTTTCCCCTGAAATGTTATGTTTAAATATGCAGACAGCTTGTTTTGATTAATTTAGAGTAAAAGAAGACATAGAAGCAAAATAGACCAAAATCTTCAAATTGACCACTACATGAAAAAGGTGTCCTGCCTTAAACAGTAACTTCATAATTTTGATTGTAGGCTCCTAGTCCAAATTGCTGTATTTTTGTATTTGGTCAATCATTCTTTGCAGTGTTATTTCCTGTGAAATTAACAAAATAGCAGCAACAACCATTTTCAGTTTAGTGTGAAAATCTTAGCTGATTTTGAAGTTAGTTGAAGTTATGTATTCCAATAACACCAAAATAATAAAAACGATGTACTGCCTTGTGCAAAATAAACAAATTATTAGTGAAACTATGTCCCTCTCCTTGGTGCAGTCATTTATTCTAAATAGAAACTTGAAACTAGTAGCATAGAACACATGCACATTGTGGCATACATTCCTTTGCTGTTGCCTGCTCTGTGTGAACTGATTATTCTGTAAAAATCTGTTTACTATGAAACAATTGTGTGAGTGTGAGGGAATTAAAAAAAATTGGTAAGGAAGTCAGAGTTTGTTTTGTTTCTTGTTTAAAAAAAAAAGTATAAATAATTATGAGAAGTTCCCTTTTTTTTTTACTTCAGCCCCTGTCCCCCAAAATGTCTGTGCCCTGGAGTAGACCTCCTGCTGATAGGTGTGAATGTAAGTTGTGTGTGTTCATGTGTTAGCAGTTTGATAGCCTGGAAATCTGTCCAGAGTGTAACCAGCTTCTCACTCATGCTGGGATAGGCTCCATCTCTTCTTGACCCTGAGCACGATAAGCAAGTACAGACAATGGGTGGATCAAGATGCATGTGTTCATAGTTTATTAGCCACTTTAGCGGCAGTTTGCAATTACCTGTGGTCAGTCCGACCGGTCGGTCAGTCCGCCACTTTACATTTACATTTAGTCATTTAGCAGACACTTTTATCCAAAGCGACTTACACATGAGAACATATGAGAGCATTTTGGGGTTCAGTATCTTGCTCAAGGATACTACAATGCATGGCTGGCCGATCGAACTGCCGGCCTTTCGATTGGCAGGCGACTGCTCTGCCACAAGCCACGCCGGATATAGTTTGGATATTTAGTCCAAACTGAAATATCAACAACTGGATGGATTGCCATGAAATTGTTTGCAGACATTTATGGTGCCCACACAAGGAATCCTAGTAACGTTGGTGATTCCCTGACTTTTCCTGTAGTGCCACCATGAGATTGACTTTTTTGGCATTGAAGCGAAATGTCTCAACAGCTATGGATTGTCATGAAACTCTTAATGATTCCAAAACAATGTATGCTAATGTCTTTGGTGATCCCCTAACTTTTCCTATAGCACCATAATGAGGTCAAATTATTCATTTGTCCAATACTTTCTGACTAAATATTTGCAAAACTAATGACATTCCCATCACCCTTTGTCTTTAGTGCTAATTGGCAAATGTTTCTAAACATGCTAAACTAAGATTGAAAAAATGGTAACATACCTGCTAAACATCAGCATGTTAGTAGCATTGTCACTCTAGACATTTTAAATGATGCTGATGTTAGCATTTTGCTCAAAGTACTGCTGTGACTCAGTACAGCTTCACGGAGCTGCTAGCATGGCTGCCGACTCTTAGTCTTGATTATCATCCACAGGAAGAATAAAGAGCATCAGGTCAGACTGGCGGTATTCAACAGAAGCTAATGAGCAGTGTTTCGTTTTCATTACCTGTCTTTATAGCCTCCCTTCTTGCCTGGCATTTGAGTTTATAGCCAGCCAGGTAATTGCAAAGCTGTCACATACCCACAGACACAGTGCACATTGTCATCAGCATAGCTGGTAGTCACAGTCCTCCTTTTGTCTTTTATAATGGAGTACTCACAGTGTATTAACAATCATCTGGATGAAGATAAAGGTTAAGTCCCACAGGAATTAATCTGAAGGTAATTAATTTGTTCACATCATGGCTGAGAGACTCACAGTAAAACTAAATGTGATAAGCATGATCCCCACAGCAGTGTGCCTTCAATTGAGGCAATCAGTGTTATATACTAAATGCAGTAAAAATGACACCCTTGCTGTTTGTCCTTCATACCTTCAAGCCCCCTCCCATAACAGGTGGCATGACACACATTGATTAATATTTATCTGCAGCTCAGTATAGAACCAATATCCCCTCTTTTTAGTGCTTTAACAGCTTTCATGTTTGAAGGGTCTCATTTAAAAGAGCCATTATCTACAAAAGGACAGTGTTTAGTGTCTATTTGACAGATATTTCACCTGTACATTGCAAAAACAGGTGCTATATCTCACTTACATCTAAATAGCTCAGAAACACAGATCATTGTTTGACTTCTTTGAGTAACTAAGTACAGAGGGATCATTGTATCTAAGGTCAGGGGAATGTGATGCCACGCCCCTTAGACCCATGGGGGTAAGCACAACTGACATTGATTCCAGCATCTGTAGCAGTTTCCTTCAATATTTCAATAACCATGGAGAAAAATAACTCTTTGCAAATGTCACCCAAATACTAACATTTTGCTTACCCAGTTAATTGACTGCAGTTGAAAAAAAGAATCAAATCTTCCTTTACCCCATCATACTTGCCTTGCCTGCTTGTTGTTTTTGACAATCAGTATTTTATTTTTAGATTCCTGAAATATTTAATGTTTAATGTTTATTAATTGATCAATATTCTCTAGTTAGTGCACAATAACACTGGCAAACTGAATACTCCATACGTACTGTATTGAGCTGAATATTTAAATAAATAAATATTTAAATTTAACTTTGTGTTTTACATTGTGTCTGTTTTAACTGATTACTTGTAGCCATATTAACAGGGCGCAGACTATTTTCAACAAATTACATCAACACGGACAAATACATCACAGGAAACAAACTCAGCTCCACTTCACCCCCTCCATCTCCTGCCCACATGCTTCATCACCAAGTAATTATCAGGAAAGGTGGCAAACCAACATTATACCATGAGTTGGTGAGGATATCATTGGCTGGCTGCTATGGTGATCCATGGGCCAGACGAAGATGTGATGAGGTTTATCTAAGGGCAATACTGGATTTTTCAACCTGTTTCAACGTGGACCTGTCGCATTCACCATATGTATGTCTCCGTTGAAACTATTACATATTACCCTCCTTGTTAAGATGTAGTCATTGTGTAGCGAGAAACTGATTTCAGTTATTTAGAGGCTTACAAAATATCTTCTGCTATAACTTTACCAGAAATGGAGAAGATTCTGATAAAATAAACAACCATTGTGAATCTGCCTCTGAGCCGGAGGAAGAAGTAAAATGTACAGGAGCTGACTTTAATGATGACAAGCCAGGGCAGCAAGTCAGGATGTTGTACCTTTGCATTATCCTACTGACATGAGGAAATAAGATATAAGGTTTTTCTAAAGGTCATTTTTAGCTACAATATGCAGGAAAGGGTTTCAAATTCAGTAAATTAAAAGCAAACAACATTTGTCATATTCAAATCTGTGCCTCGAGTTGCACTTAGTGCATTGTGGTTGTCAAATATGATGAATTGATCAGGTTGATTAGATTTCCCTCCAGTATTGCTTTAGCTGTTGTTTTCCAATACAGTGTCAACTCTCTGTTGATCATTTTGGCTCTACTTCAGGCAATAAAATCCAACCAAGATTCAATAGGTTGTGGAAGTCAAAGATGAGACCTGCTCAGGCGATAGAGGAAATGCATTTCTGTTTGAAAGCACCCAAACTGGTAAACAAGCATAGTGTCAAGCTGTTTGCTTGGATGCTCCTCTGGTAGTTGTAATAATGTCATATTTGAGCCATCCACCTGCAGCCCATTTCACACCAGGCTGGTTTCTTTCCTAAATTCACTAAAAATAAATGCAAAACTGAACACTGGATCTACGTTTGATATGAATGTTGTGTTTTTTTTAATATAAAAAGGTTGCAAAAGAGGGTCATCTGGGATGGTCTATTAAAGTGAATTAAATAAAAACAAGACTCACAAAACAAGTCTACCGCCATGCTACAGTAGTGCTATGAGCTAAACGCAAACATCATGCTAAACATTCCCACAATGACAGTGCTATGTTTAGCAGGTAGTGTTAACCATGGTAAAACTGTAAAATGTAAATGGACTGCATTTATATAGCATTTTTATTCAAACCACTTTACAATTTTGCCTCCCATTCACAGACACACTCACACACCAGTGGCAGCGAGCTACCATTGCAAGGTGCTGGCCTGACCATTGGGAGCAAATTGGGGTTCAGTGTCTTACCCAGGCATTTGGTCATTTGGTCATAAGCTAAAGTACTGGACAAACTAAAACTTTGTCTTGATGATTGCATTATATGAAAAGTCTGGAGATCACCAAAGTTGTTAAAATTCATCCTATAGGGGGAATGAATAACTGCACCAAATTTTATGGCAATCCATCCAATAGTTATTCAGATATTTTACTAAAACCACAAATGTCAACATCATGGTGGTGCTATAGATGAAAAGTCAGGGGATCACTAAAATTCTTACAATTTTAGTGATCATGTATGTTTGTGGCAATCCATCCAATAGTTGTTGAGCTATTTCACCTCATGGTGGCGCTAAAATAGTCTTGGGATTACAAAGGACAGACCAACATTAAGGGGAGGGAGGCATGATAGATTTTCAGCATCATAGTCATTCTTTTAAATGCTCCTTATTGATATACTGTCATCCAGTGTACTGGCAATATATCAAGATGTAAAAATATATCAATGTGTCAATAGGTGTCAAGACAGAGCAAGATATGGCATTGTTATGTCATTTCCATTAAGTCAGCAAGCATTTCTTTTTTCTGCTTGGACATCACAATTGTATGATTGCTTAGGGCTTGGTAAAACAAAAACATAATTACTCCAACACCGGTTAGGGGAGGTCTGATGGTAGTGAGGTCAGTGTGAGGATGGTACCAAAGCACAACTTAACATCCATAAAGCCAGACCTGAGCATCCATATGGCTGCTCCCAGGGTGGCAGTCAGTCTAAGCCAGGAAGTTTGTGTGTGTGAGTGTTTGTGCTGAAAGGTGAGTCATTGTTTACTCTAGGAAAAAGTCAGCCAGTGTCTGACATGAAACATGGAAAACACCATTGGTCCATTGTTCACCAAATCAGATCAATAAGAACACAAAGTAGAGACAAGCTGAGGCAAGTAGACAGAAAGGCGATAATCAAGAAAAGCCTTTTTCTTGTTCTGTTTGTTGTTGTTTTAGAACAATAGAAATATATGAGTTCAAAAATCAGATGGCATTAAGAGTTTGGGTCATTTATATAATTTATTGGTGTGAAGGAAAGGCTTTCAGAACAGATTTAGAGTAAAGACTTAGTAAGGTTACACACGCGGACTGCATTTCTTCATGCTATGTGGCAGCTTGTGCAGCCCTGTCGCTCTATGACTGACTTGGGTAACAGAGAACAGCACAGTATGTCTAGCCTGGGAGGCAGATGGCTTGACAAGGAGAGAGGGAGGTGAGAAGTTTCTGTCGCTCGCCAACTGGTCTGATGTCTTTGCAAAAGCATCCGAGTGAGTTCCTGAATGTCATGGATGTCATGGAGTAACCATGGTGATGACCTGGTGTTGCAAGGAGACTGTTTGGCCCACGTTTCATCACAGCAAAAAATCTACAGTGAAGGATGCTAACTGGTGCATCCTGGTGGCTCAGTTGGTTAAGACACAAACACAGTAGCTGAGCCATCCTGGGTTCAATGATGTTTTTCATGTTTTCGCCTGCTCTGTTTCTGCTGTCTGTCCTGTTCTTTACTACACAACCATCCTAGAAATGTGATGGAGTGCCAGAGATTCTATCACTTCTAGTCCCTGCAATATCAGAATGTGTGTACCTTGTGGAATTTAGGCTTTCATTTGTTCTTCTGGTAATCAAGTGGGGGAAAAAAATAGAGTAAAAAAGTTCCATTTGTTCCATTATGAAGCTGACCGACTCCAAATCAAGAAATGTGACTCACTCTTTGACAATATTGATTTTTCTCTGCGCTCTGACGAGATGGCTCACTTGCTGTCAAGCTGTCTTTCAGTCAGGGTGACTGCTGAGAAATGCAGCATGAGAAATGTGGCTGAGGGTTTATTGGCCACAAAAGGGAGAATGACAGATGGGTCACTGAGACTGGTTATGAAACTTAGATGAGGTTGCACCACGAGTAACTCCAGGTGAGCCACCACACCTATTGTAAATGTATGGCGTTGCAAAAAATTCTTGACCACTCCATAGACATTACACGGCCCCTCCCCACATCCACAACTATTCTTTTCTAGTGTCCTTGTGGCCCCTTATCACATGAAGACCCTGCATGCTCCGTGAGTCAAATATAATAATTTTCTAAAGAAAAAATCCTCCCGCTTCGTTTTAGCTGGCTAACGTACTAGCCTACTCACACGGAAACTTTGCCAGGGAAAATGTAAACATAGGCTCTTCCAGTCTGCATGATGTAATTCTTATATCTTACAGTACATTTACAGACGCATTTTTACATTTTATCGTCGGTCTTCATTAGTGGCAAGTGCCATATCATCTCAGACAAAGTCTCCAGTCTCTACATCTAATCTGATCATGTTTCCTATTGCTGTTAGTACACAGGTCTACAGTGTGTACAGTACTGCCATCTGCTGTAGAGTGCTTGGACTGGGTACGGTAATTACAGCAGTAAAATTACACATTTGCACACTATTTGAGGAAATAATGTGTAAAGACTCATACAGACATACACCAATGGTGTGAGGAGAATAAAGGCATATCAAACACTTGCATGGCACCATTCATATAATATCATATCAATCTGCCTGAGTCCAAAGCAGATATAACAGGATATTTACCAGGAAATTGCAGACCAATATCAAGCTTGCTTCTGATTTTCTCTGCATACATATTTCAAGGTTTCATTTAGCTGATACCAAAACACAACTCTGGTGCATTCATTGTGCAATCTTTGCATTTCTAAAGGGGCAACAGATATCAAATATGTATAAAATGATGGCACACCAGGTTCTAGCTTTTAATGTGACACCCCCGAATATGCAAATTGAATTTGAGACCTGTTAGCATCAATCTACTGATAATCAGTTGCTTAAGGTATCACTGATAAAATGATGATGCGATCGGTAAGAGAAGCGTGTTTAATGTTCTTAAAGACTGTTTGACTTCATGTAGTTAGGCCTTTAACTCTGTAGAACAGGGTTTTTTTCTCATCTGTGTAAATGTAGCTGCTTTTAACCAGAACTGAATCTCTTGTTTCAAGATGCAGATTTACTGAGTTATCAGGATCCTTTTGCCAAGTATGTGGAGCTCCCCTTATACTTAAATTTATTAGTCCCTTTTTCCATGCCACTTCGCTCCTATCCATTCATTAATTTCCTTACTTCCCATCCCGTCATCCAACTTCTTTCTGTTGCACCTCATCAAATGATGTACACCTAGCATTCTTCTGACTTACCTACACAGGAGCCAATCACTATTCCCCTCATCAGTCCAACTGGCTGCACCTGTAGCATGCTGCTTCAGAATCCTAACACTGATGCCAACATCCAACCACCACCTGCCCTGCCATGAGCAGTATCAAGGACCAGCATCTGGAGCTTATGTTGCCCAACATATCCCAGAAAACTTCACTCCAGATGAAGACTGCACCACAAAAAAAAAAGAATCAACATAAAAAAAGCTTACAATCTATCTTCTCCCAATTGATCTATGTTGTCCTATTCAAAATATGCATTTACTGTAAAAAAAAAAAAGAAAAGGAAAAGAAAAAAAGACAATTGTAGTGCCAAGTCACACAACACTGTCAGACGAGTACATATTCTATGACTGAAGGTAAGGCTGCCTATCAACTCACAGCAGTAATGTGATCTTGGGCTGATTCATCCTATCCTGCCCTTACTGCGCAGCAAACAGTAGATCACCATTAAAGTCAAGAGTGCTGAGATGAGCAGTGAGAAGCTCTTCTGGTCTGTTTTCTGTGGTTATGAACAGCTTTTTGATGTCCCAGACTAGGACTCATCCTGCCACCAAAACAAATAGGCTGGCTGAGAGAGTACATCGAGGAGGGGCGATAACTTGCAGATGCTCTGAACATAAGTGCTTTTCATATCCACAGCAGTAGAACCTCTAACACACAGTGGCTGATAAACATGTTCTAACTGGTGCAATTGTATGATAATTATACAGAAAATGAATTATAAATTATATTATTTCTTAAGTACACTTAACAGCCCTTTAGAGGAGATAACTGATTTTAAAAAAATAGTCATTCATGTTCTACTGAACAAATCAAATTATTAAAACAGTGGTTGTGCTGATAGTTAGTGACAGTGTGTGAAAGAGTGAGATCCATTTTATCTAATAACAGTGTTTTGGTTGCAGTTGCTAACCAATTACTACTGAAATACACTAGAAATCTTTTGTTGAGACTAGGTAGTCATGATTACACCAATGTAGAGTGTGCGCTGAATATCTCCAATGAGTGGAAAACCTATTCATCTTTGATCTGCCTAAACTACATCCAAATCATTGATACAGACAAAAGGAAGATGAATACATATTAAAAATAGATCTTCTGAACATAAAAACATAAAGCAGGTATTTGAAAGTAAAAAGAAAAGTACTCCTTTTGCACCTAAAAAAAGGGCATTGCTTTGCTGCTGACGCATCATATCAATTTGAAAGAGAAAATAATTACTGGTAAAAAAATAATAATAATCAAAATGTTACAATGCTATCATTCCCACTTTCAGAATCCCTTATCTTTCATAGCCTGCAAATCAAAACTCATTGTTACTGTTGGC
Source organism: Coreoperca whiteheadi (assembly GCA_011952105.1). Lineage (NCBI taxonomy): Eukaryota > Metazoa > Chordata > Actinopteri > Centrarchiformes > Sinipercidae > Coreoperca > Coreoperca whiteheadi. The sequence continues at coordinate 11,212,160 of CM022470.1, forward strand.
TAAGAACATGTTTCTGTATTTCTCAGGTCAGCTGCTCACATACTGATTATGGGGGACACAGCTGACTGCAAGCTCTAATGAAAGTGATTCTCATCAAGCCTTCTATCTGCTCTCATAATGAGTGTCAAGGAACACACCGTTAACCCTCAACCTTTCAGACAAAGAAAAAGGATGCTGTCGCCCCTTCTCTTGGAAACAAAGGCCATCTTTGATTGTCTGGGGCCCATTCAGTCCCGTGTTAGACAGAGGATGACTGCTACTTAGGTTTGGGCAATAAATCCTTCTCTTATGTTCTATGATCTTTGATGTCTGATAACACATGTGGTGTCGGTCCTTTCCAATGCTCTGCTGCTGCTGCTGCTGTAACTGAGCTAAACACAGAAGCCAACAGGAGAGCAACCAGAGAGAACGTGTTTTTGCTGATATCAACGTATCGCCAAAGATAAATCAACAGTGTAGAATTGGATGCTACAGTACTTACTATGTATACACCATTACCATAATACACACTCATATAGGTTTACACTGCATGTCTTACATGTTGTAACAAACTAGACTGATAAGCAAGGAAAAATAACATGAAGAATATAGGACTTACTCTGACTCTGGTCTGACCTCTTGCTTTATCCAAAGTCTTTTTGGTTGTAGTCTTTTCAAATTCTATCTTACTTCTTTTGCCTAGTTTGCCAGTGCTGACTGCAGATGCAGGTACAGGTGGAACTGGGAATTTTGACTGCTCTTTCCCTGCCATAATTGTGAGTTGTACTGGTATATAAAAACAGTTTAAATAAATATGACAAAAAATGTTTCAGAAAGACATTGCCTAGCCTAGGCGGATATAAGTAAACTATTTTTGTGACAAACTGAGACTCTAGGGATGTATGAAGGCTTTAATACTTTAAAACAAAAAGCAAAAACAAAGACAAGGTCACTCATAGAATCACATCAAATAAATTACTCTTTGAGCTGTGAAATCTCAAAAAATGCAAAAGGCTGCCAGCATAAAGCACTCACCTATTAGGAAGCGCTCCTGTTATATCTCAGTTCAATGTGAAAGTATTATTGCTAATCCCCTAAAGCTTCAGAGATTGAAAAGCACCACAAAACCATTAAAAGCAGCAAAGAAAACTCATTTTGCTGTCCCTAACTTATCAAACTGACACTGAGCAGCACCCTTTGCCACTAATACCTTTAAAGTGTGAAATGCTTTCATCGACAACCAGTTTTTTTTCTCTCTAAAGCAATATTCTTTTTTTAACCTCATGCTGGCTCCTCTGTCATCATGAGTGGAAAAATGAGAAACAAGCATCCTGTTAGTTTTCTAATATGTTAATTTCCTCTATCTAAGTAAATCTGAGTAAATCATATACTGAGTCAATGAATTATTGGTTTGTATATGGATAGTTAAACCCAGAGGAAAAGACAATGGAAAAGTAATGGAAAGAAGAAAAGGGGTAAATGGAACATACCTGTAAACACAAGACCAGTAGTGGCCAAGGTTTCATGGCCACTACTCCATGGTTGCCACCGAATATATATATATATATTTTATATTTACAGGTTCTATCTTGTTAATGTTTTTATTATTAATTTGTAAAATATCCAAATATAGACTTTATCTTTCTCAAATCTCTTTACAAACCAAATTTGAGAAATCCTAGCCAAAAATGTTGTATTAATATAAAAAATTTATATCTGTCAATATACTGTGATGTTATGACGATTTTCTTACTCTCAAATATCATTTGTTTTGGTATCCTTGGTGTCCTTTCTCTAGTTACCATTTGAACTATTAGTGAATTATTTAGGCTAGACATAATGTATATCTTTCCAATTTGAACTCCCTCGAGGCACCAACTGAGTCAGCCACTGGACTTATGGACGCTTTGTGATGGACCACATTTGCATCTTGCAGCACCACAGACACTTAGCAGCCCAGAGTTCAGTAAGTGTTACCGATATAAAACAAGCCTGACCACTATACAAATGTCCAATCTATGTGAAAATGTGAAATCTAATGATTTCTTTCTCAACAGGTATGTTCTGGATAAGCCCTCAGGCTCTTATTTTCAACTAAATTATGCCTGGAGCATCCAGACATAATAGTTTGGTCACATAGAGCACTACATGAAAAATATCTGCATGAAATATAAAATCTATCAGGCCATTAGAAAGATGGTAATGAGAATTATAATGGACTCTGATGACGACAACAGATTTGTGTCTGGAACTGCACTCAAACTGGGTTTGATTTTAGTGAGTTTTATAGCTCTACATTTAAGACCAAGAGCTTCACATCAAATATACTTTTCAAAAAAGACCAATACGTCATTCGAGTTAGACTGCAGAGTCACCAGTGAGTTATTATAGCAAAAGTATTAAAAGGCTGTTTGCTGACTAATGAGTCATTTGTTATACTTTTCTATTGTAAGATAGCTCGCAATTCACTGCAAAACATCACTCAATGACAACAAAGACTCTAAGTCTTGAAAAGGTGTATGGTTAAACCTTAAATACTGTGTTGTCATCAAATGATCAAAATACATATACACACACATTCCCTATACACACCCCATTAGCATGGGATGAACATGGTAACAGGGTAACATTTCTGCCAACTGCAGTGGGCTGTAATGTGCCATAAAAGGTAGACATGTTCTGAAGAAGAGGTGGTGAAAACAAGACCACAGGTGATATGTAGGGATGATGAATTAACAAATAATGCATTCTCTGAGCCCTGAAAGGAACTTGCCAAGGATGTCCCTTTCCACCTTTATTATTTGCCACATCAATCAATCCTCTGGCCATTGCTTAATGTTTTCAACATACTGTACATGTGGATGAATTTTTTTTGTCCACATTGGGGGGCATATATTTATTCTGAATGCTAAAATCAAGGGGCAGCACAATTTCTGATGAATGGATAAAAGCATAGATGTTGGTGTTGAGAGGTAATTGGGATCAGAGGCGATCTAGGTTAAAATAATGAGAGGTTTCATGGAGGCAAGCCTGATTACAAGAACACACAGCCGTGGAAAAAGGAAGAGCAAGAAGCTCTTCAAGAAATTCAATTCAATTCAATTGAATTTTATTACATTTTTTACATATCACAATTTGCCTCAAAGGGCTTTAAAATCTGTAAAACATTTGATCCCCTCTGTCCTTAGACCCTCGATTCGAATAAGGAAAAACTACTCAAAAAAATATGTTTAACAGGGAAAGAAAATGGAAGAAACCTCAGGAAGAGCAAGAGAGGAGGTAGATGTCGTGTGTACAGAATAGATTCACAACAGAAGATCATAGTATACAATTATAATTTAAAAAATGTAGATAGTAAAACATACGTGTAGAGGACAGATCCAGAATCCATAGGACATACAATTAGGATGAAAATGATGAAAAGGACAACTAAGCAGCTCCAGGTGATGCCCACTGAGTAGGACCTGAAACACGCCACCTCCCCTCCACCATCAACACAGCAGCACTGTTCCAGCAGGTGGCCGCAATCACAGATCCAGACTCTGCATCTCCGGAGGCAGAAATCCCTGCTGAAAGTGACAGTGAGAGAGAGACGAGGAAGCACAAAACTACAGAGAGAGAAGATGTCGAGTTAGTATCCTGCATTTATGGGATAAGAATGCATAAAGATGCAGAGGGAAAGGAGGAGAGAGGTGCATCATGGGAAGTCTCCCGGCAGCATAACTAAGGGATGGTTCAGGACTCACCCAAGCCAGCCCTATCTATAAGCTTTATCAAAGAGGAAAGCCCGCTCTTAAATGTGGAGATGGTGTCTGCCTCCCGAACCCAAACTGGGATCTGATTCCACAGGAGAGGAGTTTCACAGCTGAAGGCTCTGGCTCCCATTGTTCTGTTGGAGACTCTAGGAACCACAAGAAACCCTGCATTCTGAGAGCGTACTGTTCTAGTGGGGTAATTAGGTACTATGAGGTCTGTAAGATATTATGGTGCCTGACCATCAAGAGCTTTGTAGGTGAGGAGGAGGATTTAAAATTATATTCTTGATTTTACAGGGAGCCAGTGCAGAGAAGATAATATTGGAGAAATATAAAATGAAAGACAATAGTGAGTCCCAGAAGCAGTGTATTTAGCCATATGTTGGTGAAGAATCTCAGGAATAGTGAGCATATGGAGCATATTTGAATCCATTGTAAATGGATTTTTTCACAAAGAGCTATGTTCTTTGTTAAAAAAGCACACTACTTTTCAAGTAAAATTCATAAAGTTATCTGAGATGGAGTATCACTTGAAGCAAGCACAGCCATTAAAGCCCCTATAGTTGATTACACTTCTGACCTTAATGATGAGCCATTTGTGCCGATTATCACCAACAATTCATCACCCCCCATGGCGCTGAGCTTTTGCAAACTCGTAACACTGCCTCCAGTCAGGCCTTACCACTGGCTTGCAAAGAGGCATTGTGTTAAAAATAATACCTAAGAATATAATTAATTTAATCTAAATGGCATTGTTTTCCCCAAAACATATTTGCTGATGAAAAATAGTTGCATAAAGTATTAAATTCATTTGTTGGAGATACGATTTATCACAACAGTACTTTTTCACCAAAACTGTGGCCAACTCAATTTAACCACTAATACCTGTTAGTATCAGTGGAGTGTGTAACTACTTCTTAATTAGATTAGATGTAAAAATAACACATTTATAGAGTTGGGCATGCAGGAAGAATTTCATCATCCTTCAATTTGAGAATTAATTTACATGCCAAAACAATGACAGACAGTCATAAGTCCTCTTCTTTGTATCACAGCTCTCAGTCCCAGGAGACCTTCAGCTCTCTAAGCTTTTAACAGAGTCCATCTAAACCCCCTACTAAAGCCACAGATGCTCACTAAACCTTGAAAACAGCCACAGCAACTCTCCTGGCAATAAAGCAATTTCAATTCCACCTTGAAACAGTGGGAGGTGACGCTATGTCTGCTGCGACATCTACAGCCTATCAAAATACCAATATATATTTTCTCCTGAACAATATGTCCTGCACACAGCTTGAACTCTCATATTTGCTGGTAAGGTACAAATCCAAGTGCTTTTGTCATGTTTGTTTTACACAGCCATATGGCTTCATGATGGCTGCAGTCACGCATTTTCATGTCACAGCTTTACGTGTCTCATTTAAATAAGATTCAACCCTCTCCTCAGTTGCTCAAAGGCTGCTTCGATCCATTTATCATCATATGTGCTCCGTTACTTTGCTGAAATCCTTGGAAATGATAAGGGTGGGGTGGGATGTGAGCTTGGTACACTAAGTCCTAAATGAGTCTTGACGCCTGCTGTGATTAGCTAGGTCACGGTACAGTAGTTATCTGCACTGATGTCAAGTCCACGCTGACACATTTAAATGTTCCAGTTCTGCATTCCAGTCATACTTCTCACACCAACCCTCTTTAATATCCGCAAAACATGCCAATTGTGTAGACCAGTGTTCCAACACAGCCTGCAAAGTAATAGACAGTCTACATTTTCAAAGGAACTCAAGAGCATGACAACATCACGGCTATGCATTCAATTATCTAGCTTTACAAGTATTTGCTTGGGGACTGCTTTAAGAAGCAGTGGACAGCTGTAACTTTCAAAATGATTAAATGCAAACTGAAAAGATCTAAATGATTGGATACAAAAAACAATGCAGAAATTATGTTCGGATTGTTGGGAATTGGATATAAATCCCCCACCTATTCATTATGGTAGAATCTGAAAACAACCCATTTGAGTTGCGTGTAATCCATACACAATTACAGTTGAGCAATCATATGAAAGATTAACCACAGAGGATGGAGATCACACAGGTTCATGTAAAAGTGACCCCAACTATAATCCAGATGAACATATTAGGATGAAATGCAGGACATCATCAAGCTTGTGCTGCAGCCTGTTTGGATTTTCTTGGCCTAAGTAGTAGTAGTTTCTAACACTGATTACAGCATGAAAGGAAACTTCAGCTATTCTAATATTTTAAAATCCACAGAACAAATCAGAGTACTGAATTTGTCATGACCTGCAGTTCTGTGATGCAGTGCTTTGAACAGAATGAGAGGATGTCGTCTCCTTCTCCTCAAGCTAAACATCACAACATGTCGTAGACACTCCTAACTGACATATATGAACAGGTACTTTATATTTTTACACTCATGTGTTTTAAAGTGTTCCTGCTTCCTTCAGGTTTGTGCGCATGAGATACACAATAAAACCAAATAACTTGTGGTGAGCAAATTCATTTTTAATTTTAGTCCCTGGATGAAACTGATCAAGAACCCTGTTTACTCTGGAGGCACCAAGGTCTTCTGCACCGCGGCAGACCTAAGGAATGTAACAGGGGCACGTCTGTTGTTTTCTTCTCTCAATTTACTCTCCTTAAGACCCCTCCATCTACATCAGTTCACTTCAACAGAGGCAGGTACAAGTACCAGAGCGCAAAAACTGTCAGCGAGTTATGTGAACATAAGCAATGAGTTGTAGATTCTCGGTCTCAGTAAGCGTAATGTGACAGACATTTGGTGTGAAAAAAGAGTGGGCCGACTATTCTCTCAAGGATTGTTTTTAGACAGTGTAAGCCAGAAACAACTCACAACTACACAGTTTCATGTGTTGATTTGTCACTATTTGCTCACATTCATACAAAGTTGTTTGTTGTCACATACTGCAACACTATTGCAATGCACTATATTGTATTCAAAGGACTCACATACATTTATCCCATACACTAAACAGTATTAGCTACAATTGCTGACAGGTGACAGCTCATAGTTTGTTTTATTTAATATAATTCCAGGTTATTTATATTTAATTACTGCGACATTCACATTTCTCCTCCTCAATTACACAGCCCAGAACACATGGCAGATTCGAATAGCAACAATGCTCGTGGTTTGTTCAATATTAAAGATTCATTAAGCGTCGGGTGATGCTTTATTGAAACAGGGTTTGTTGCTGCAGCCGGATTCAGCCGAGCTCTCCATCTCTGTCACTGTGTCTCTGGTTGTGTATGACAACACACCTCTGCTGCTACAGGAAAGCAACGTTATCACTTTCTCGGGCTCCCTCTCTCTGTTAACCACTTGCTGTGTTTCTGTATCTCCTTACACAGCCATCTGTCCCTGGCCATGTGTGTTTTGTGACTTGTGTTGCTAAGCAAACGCTACACAGGCCTCAGAGATACTTACGTTATGATTATTATGATTATTGGACCATTACTTACTCTTTTTGTGCCCCCCCAGAGTTAAGCATCATCATACAAAATTAACTGTTTTTACTAAGGAATTCATAATTACTTCCTTAATAGCAAAACAGAGCGGCAGGATTCTCCAATTTTTTTGATCCTCATATTCAGAGTACATAGATTATTATTCGCATCCACATGTCAAATAGCATACATTTAAACAAAATGCTAAGCTAATTATATTGGTACATTCTAATATATACTCCATAAAGTTTCATTGTTACGCAGATGATACCCAGTTATATTTATCGATTAAGCCGGATGAAACTGATCAGTTAGTTAACCTTCAATCATGCCTTAAGGACATAAAAACCTGGATGACCAGAAATTTTCTGATGTTAAACTCGGACAAAACTGAAGTTATTGTACTTGGCCCCGAACGCCTCCGAGACTCGCTGTCGGCAGACCTAATTGCTCTAGAGGGCATTGCCCTGGCCTCCAGCACCTCTGTGAGGAACCTAGGAGTTATCTTTGATCAGGATCTATCCTTCGACTCCCACATGAAGCAAACCTCACGGACAGCCTTTTTTCACCTACGTAACATTGCAAAAATCAGGCACTTCCTGTCTCGAAATGATGCAGAAAAATTAATCCATGCATTTGTTACTTCAAGGCTGGATTACTGCAATTCCATATTATCAGGCAGCCCGAAAAAGTCACTTAAAATTCTCCAGTTGATTCAGAACGCTGCAGCACGTGTACTGACAGGAACTAGGAAAAGAGATCATATTTCTCCAATATTATCTTCTCTGCACTGGCTCCCTGTGAAATCCAGAATAGAATTTAAAATCCTTCTCCTCACCTATAAAGCTCTTAATGGTCAGGCACCGTCGTATCTTACAGAGCTCATAGTACCTTATCACCCCACTAGAACACTGCGCTCTCAGAATGCAGGGTTTCTTGTGGTTCCTAGAGTCTCCAAAAGTAGAATGGGAGCCAGAGCCTTTAGCTATCAAGCTCCTCTCCTGTGGAATCAGATCCCAGTTCGGGTTCGGGAGGCAGACACCATCTCCACATTTAAGAGTAGGCTAAAGACTTTTCTCTTTGATAAAGCTTATAGTTAGGGCTGGCTCAGGAGAGTCCTGAACCATCCCTTAGTTATGCTGCTATAGGCCTAGACTGTCGGGGGACTTCCCATGATGCACCTCTCTCTCTTCACCTCTGTCCTCCTCTCCATCCGTATGCATTCGCATCCCATAAATGCATGTCACTAACTTGACTTCTTCCCTCTCCCGGAGTTTTGTGCTTTGTCGTCCGTCTATTCTTTCTTAGTGTCACTTTCAGCAGGTATTTCAGTGTCCGGAGATGTATCTGGATCGGTGACTATGGCGACCTGCTGGGGCAGTGCTGCTGTGTCTATGGTGCAGGGGACGAGTGGCTCGGGTCCTGCTCGTTGGGCTCCACCTGGAGCTGCTCGGCTGTCCGTCTGGACCCATCATCTTCCCTTATGTTTTACCACCTAAACATTTCTAACATAATCATATATATATACAACAATTTTGCCATCATGGCTATATATGTTATAGTTTTGATGCTATAAATCTATTCTGTACTTACGACATCTATTGCATGTCTGTCCGTCCTGGGAGAGGGATCCCTCCTCTGTTGCTCTTCCTGAGGTTTCTATCGTTTTTTTTCCCCTGTTAAAAGGGTTTTTTTGGGTAGTTTTTCCTTAATCGAATCGAGGGTCTAAGGACAGAGGGTGTCGTATGTTACAGATTGTGAAGCCCTTTGAGGCAAATGTGATTTGTGATACTGGGCTATATAAATAAAATTGAATTGAATTGAATTGAATATAAATATATTACTTGTTTATGATTGGTTTAATAACAATCACTAAAGCTTATTCTCCATACCATGATACCATGGGGTCGAGCTGCAGGTCCTTCAGTCCCTCCTTGATTTCTCCAACTTCATTTCTTGAGCGTTATCAGCTTTTCAACACTGAAGTAAAGGTGGCGGCTCACAACTTGAAATTAACCCTACAGGAAGGGTAATTTACCCAAAATGCACATTTTTTAAATTGTAAAACAGGAACGGGGGAACAGGGGAAATGTGTGGTCTCAACACCAACAGTTGCCTGGGGCCATCAGATACACACGTTCAGATTATCTAATCAGAGATTTTGTCTCAACGCTAACTGTCCAACAAGAACTAGTGAGTGAAGTGTAGCCAAGCACGTGCGGCAAGTAGTTAACATTTGTACTAACACAGCAAACATGCTAAAGCTAACGTACGTCAAGCTCTGATAACATAGCATGATGCTAACTGTCATTCAGCTGTAATCATCTGTTCAACAGTCCTGGAACTAAAGCAACCAGGGATGTGAATCAGTGCTGGAACGAAGCTTTATTTCTGTTGAGTGTTGGTGAATACTGATCGTTTTGTTCATTTTGTAAAATATTCATGTCGATAAAGTGTAAGACAATGACACCTCTGCTTGTTTTTCTCTCTGACCCCCATGGACCTTGGTAGAAAAAGAAAAGATGAACGGAAACTTGCCGGACTATTCAGCTAACAACATAAAGACCTGTTTGCTAAAGACTTACTTTTTTCTGTCCATCTCTCTGGGTGTAAGACTGTACTGTTGTGCCAACCTACACACGATAAATCTATAGAGAATTGTGCTATTGGATCGGTGAAGGTAAAATCTAATGTAACAATCATTAGGTCATTGCCCAATGCCCATTCATTGAATAACTGTTCCTTTTCACTTTTACAGTTCCTCTAGAGTTATTGCCTTTCTTAAAGATTATTTTCACTGGTACATACTCTGTAATACATTTATTATTAAGGCGGCAGCGGCACTAATGCTACAGAATATGACTTGGATGTGAATATTAATGGATATTAATATATCCATAAATATTAATATATAGTCTGAATGTGATGATTACATTTTTTTTGAGATTCTTGCTTTATCTAGTTTGTTATTAAGGAGTTACTTGTAAATTCCCCAGTAGAAACTCACTAGCTACTTGTTGAAGTAAAGAGGGACTACTTACTACTTTACTTTAGAGGGCACAAAAAGGGTAACTAATGATAAAGTATTTAGGAGAGAATGAGTCATTAGTAGTTTCAGTGGCTGATTCATAATTAATCAGGAAAGTGGTCGTTATTCCGATTCACAGATATTTATGAACTAATCATTATCTATGATTCATTAGTATCTCCTAGTTGTTTTCTAGTAAATCATCATCATTACTTTCTAGTCAAGCCATGTGCCTCCAGCAAAACCAGTTTCAATGACTACTGTTTGGTGGAGCAGCCACATGTGATTGAGTCAACCATATCTCCAAACAAAGATAGCATCTACTCAAAGGGATTTATATGTACAGGTGACCCAATAAATAAAGGTGGCTTTCTTAAAAGCAGAAGAAATGGAAATATAAACGAAAGTACAACCAACTTCTGATATTTAAGTTGCAGAAAAAATAAACATTATTCATGTTATAATCTGAGGTTTTGTATATCTGTGTGTGTGTGTGTGTGTGTGTGTGTGTGTGTGTTTGAGGGACTCAAGGCAGTGGCATATAAACAAGATAAATATGAACATCCATGGCACCGGAGATAATCCCTGCAGGGCCACGGGGTGCACATTGTAAGCATGAATAAAGCCAGAGCTGAAAACAACTCATCCCAGACAACCAGACACACATACAGACAGATAAACAGACAGAGACCCTCACTTACAGTGAGTTACAAGTGTACATGAAACACAATCTACCAAGTTATTATGTGCATCTGTAACATCTGTATTGTGCTAATGAAGTGACTGTGGTTTACCACAACAAAGATGGTTCCAACACATTTTCAACATTTCTAGTCAACAGACTATAATAATACATACAGACAAGGCTTTGAAATACTGAAAGAGGTAGCGTTTCACCCTGACAGCCAATTAGGTTTAAAGAGATGTGTCTTTTTATTCATAATGAATCAATCTGCTGAATGCGATCATGATGAGTTCAAACCACAGAATGAGCATAAAGGGCTTCACAAGAAATGCACTGAATCATTACAAGACAATGACAAGCTAAGAAGCAGCCAGGAAAAAAGGTTTACATTAATTGGGAAAATAAAGACACATTCAGAATACATGCAAGATGTAAGAAACATTTGATTCTTAACATCCCTGGTCGTGTAACTGTATTTTATTTTACTCAAAGACTGGCCATGGGCTTTGCTGAATCCTATCAAACAGTAAAATAACCAGTCTCTGCCACTGTGAAAAAAACTGCATACTTGTAGATTATAAAATGGCTCTTGCACCTGTTTCTGCTTTTCTGTTGCTAAACTGCTTTCACACCTGGCTCAGTTTTTAAAGCCAGAATATTGATGTGTATTTATAGAAGTTTCAGGCTCAGGGGCAGTTTACTGAAACATAATGTGGCCATTTTCATCATGATTTAAGTGCCACTAGGCAGGTTGCACAGCAGGTCAAAAAGAGTCTGTATTCACTTATCAACAACTGAAGAGAGATGAGGAAAGAAAGATGAGATTTATGTTGAATTAGATTATCTCAGGTGCTTCAGAGACGATTGACCTACTGTACTTTATACGTGATACGTCGTAGCAGCTCATGTAAAGTGAACTGTTCCCTAAACACGGTCTTCAAAGAGGACCACATCGAGAACCAATAACAAAGCACAAGGGCTTGCAATGGTTGCTGTTGGGCAAGATACAGAACAGTATAAGATGGAGCAAAGGGACACATATCAGCAAAATATCAGATTGAACAGAGAAAATCAATTTAAAGCCTCTTACACATGCAAGAATTAGGTTTCATGAACCCTGGAAGCATAATCCTCCACATTCCACACTGCTATTAGCAGATAAAGCTGAATCAATTAATTAGCTTTAACCTTTTAAATACCATCCAAAAAACAAAGATGACTGGCACACAATATTACACATTTTAAATAATTTATTTAATTATAGTATGACTGAGGTATTTTATTATGAGTTGAGTTCAGAGAAGAGGAAATAGTGCACCCTTAGCCAAGGACTTTAGTCCATAAACATATGTACATACAGTATGATAAATCAAGATAACAGACAGAAAGAGTGAGGCTTGTATTTATTTAATATCATTGCCAAATAGCGTGTTCTAAATGCAAACATATCTTCACCGAACATGTTAGATAAACTAAGATAAAATGCCCAAAGAGCCATGTTGTGAAATAAAAGTTCAGGCTACTTTAAGTTATAATTTACTTTTACAAGCAATCTGAACGGTGGCAGGTGTTTCAGTTGCAGTTGCTAGATGAGAGGTCTGTGTTGTGCAGATGGCTGTGCATTCTGTTTACACCTCTCCTCGAGAACAGTGCTGCAGCCAGATCTGCCTCCACTTGCCCCCAGTCTGAATACTAATATATTAAGTGTACCACAGCCTCCTTCACACACACACACACACACACACACACACACACACACACACCAATACAGATGGTCCTTTGAAGAAAATAATTCACAAAATCAAGTGACGTCTAAAAAAACTCATTTATCATTACAAATATCTCTGAGCCCTCTGACAGTTGTTGTTGTAGGTTTGCAATCTTACCTTTTTTTAATATTAGTTACACTGTATATTTACACATAGTAATTCAGCAATTCCATTTTAAGGTGGCAATTAGCAGCTATTGTCATCAGTGATTAATATATAGATTCTTCTCTCTTTTTTGCATTTCGCTATTTAAACTCAATGGAATCATGATTCGTATCATAAAATGGTCAGATCTATGAAAGTTACAGAATATGCTTTTGAAAGTAATGGATGACAATTCAAATAGCAGTTTAATAATGGAGCTAAGTAAGGACTTTTCAAATTTTGTTCAAACTCAAAAAATAAAAAGGATTAGAAAGACTATCACCTAGAGAAAATAAGCAGCAAATGTATACACATTGTAACTCAGTGACTACAAAATGTTTTTTGACTTCCATTGCATGTTTGGCTGGGATGCGAATGTTAAGTATGACCATTATTATGCCAGTAGCACTATGGTCTTCTGCCACCGGCTGTGGCTTGGTGGCAGAGCGGTTGCCTGCCAATTGGAAGGTCAGCGGTTCGATCCCCCAGCCATGCGTCGAAGCATCCTTGAGCAAGATGCTGAACCCCAAAAATGCTCCCAAAGCTGCGCCTTCGGTTTGTGAATGTTCTTATATGTAAGTCGCTTTGGATAAAAGCATCTGCTAAATGTAAATTTAGAAAGTGTAAAAGCAGCTAATTATTGATTTATCTGAGCATTTATCATTGCCATGTGAGATTAATCTAGATTGTGTTTTTTCATAAGTTTGGGGTCAAATATCATGATGTGTACAATATTAGCAGTCTGGTACTTTATGATCCATTTGTTGATTCAATAAAATGTTGCTCTTGTGTTAGTGTTGTGTTATTCACTCCACTAATTTCCCTACGATCCAAAGGCAATTTATAAATAAAATGTACTCACAATCATACGTCTTCATGCCAGGCAAAAGGCATATATTTTAATGTGGCACACTACACAACATTTAATAGAACAGAATCTTGAAACAAACTCATCGCATCACTGAACTTTGTAAGGAGCCCAGCAGGTATCAGGAGACAAATGTTTTTAATTTGTGAGACAATTAGCAATTTGTGTTCCTGCTGATGTGTCGGTAGGATAGTCAACAAAAATGAGTGGCATTTGAGGTGACAGAGTGTAAGCAACATTCCAACATTCCCCGTGTGCTACAGTTGCTAAATAATAGGGATTTAATAGTCTGTTTTGGATATGGAAGAATGGTAATTATGGGTATGAATGTGCAGTGGCAATTTTCCATTGTTTGACGGGAGCTCTGCAAACCACATAATGTGCTGTTTGGACTTAGTGGAGCTGGCGATCTAAAATGACAAGTGAAATTAAAACAGAGCCACTGTAGGAACAAAGAGCCTTTGTTTATCGGCAATGAGTGTTGATTCGGAGATTATAACTCCTGAGGGGGGGGATGTTGCCAGACACCACACGGTGAGTCACAGACGGCCAAGCAAGGTGGTCGGTGCGTCTGACAGCTCATTCAGGCAGAGCCCACCTGAGAAATCTGAGCTGACGTATGCCTCCCTCCATGAGCAACATTATCTATCATCTCTAGGCTCTGAAAAGAAGACCGAAAACCAATTATGCTTTCATGGGATTAGAAAGCTGCACGTAGCGGCCGAGAGCTCCACTATTCAGCCTGTACTCTCACATGCAATTGTAAAGTGGAAAAGTGTTCCTGTGAGTGTTCTCTTGAAATGAAACAATTGATACCAACGCTCATATCTGTCCATTAAATATGAAGCTACAACCAGAAGCCAGGAGAGACGTAGAGAACGAAAATGATGGAGAGCATGCCACTCTTGTTCTGGTCGAATATGCCAATTCTTAGCGGTACGCCACTTTGAAACGTGATATCCTACTTGCACACTGGACTATAAGATGCTGTGTGCCACATGAAAACGGTATGTCACTTGTTCTTCTTGTTAAAGAACCGTATACAGTATAATAGTATAGTAAAGAATCATCACAAGCCGCTGGGGAGTGGTATGTGTCAGTGGAAGAGGAATGACATACCATTTACATGTGCCATATGCCGGTCGAACAGCAGCAACATACCATAGGTCAAAGTGACAAACCACTAAGAAACTGACATACAGTATGACATTAAAACAACAGTGGCACACCACCGGTATACTAGTGAAAAGTGATATCTGCCAATGAAACAGGAATGAGAGCCATCACAGCGATATCTCATAATCAGCAGTGGCATTTGTTAATAAGAATGCCAGAGCGAAGTAGTATATGACAGTGGTACAGTATACGATCAGCCACTTTTCGATCTCGGTGCTGCTGGAACCTGTTAGGTTAGCTTAGCACAAAGACTGGAAACAGGGGGAAACGACTAGACTGACAAAATCCACCGAGCGCACCTCTGAAGTGCTAACTAATTAACAAGTTGTACTTCGAAAACGGACGTGTAAAAACAACAATTTTCCGTTTAACGGGGGGTTATGTGTCTGATTATTTCTTGGCTCTGAGATGTTGCCATGCGACCAACAGAGACTCCAGTGAGTTTCTGGTCTGAGCCAAAAATAGTCCAGCAAAGTCCTGCATTGAAAATGTCACTTAAGTTTAAGTACATAAGTATTGTCAGCAAAATGTACTTAAATTACCATAAGTAAGGTACTCATAATGCAGAAAAGTGGCCCCTGTGACTGTTACACTGTACTATTATATGTCATACAGCTATTTTGCAGACTGATGGATATAGTTTATTCTATAAAAGTGCCTTATATGTTATACATGCATAATGCAAATAATAAGTAAAGCTGTCAAATAAATGTAATTGTGTAAAAGTACAATATTTCCCTATGAATTGTAGTGGAGCAGAACTAAAAAGTAGTATGAAATGGAAATAGATTCAAGTAGAGTCTCACATAATGAAGTACTGAAGTAGTTACTGCTTATGTCTCAAAAGAGACAAACTCTTAAAAAACAGAAACATCGAGGCACAAATGGCAAGTTACTAACTGTAGCCCAAACAGAAATAAACCTCTTGCCATTCTAATGATTAATTCTACTGTTTCCAATTTTCCACTGGTTTGTTTAGTCAGGGCCAGAATCTAAGAGGTTTTCTGTTTACCAGAAATATGAATGGTTATTAATCCCTGAAAGGGAATGCAAATTGAACAATGTCACAGCTGTGAGTTAGAAGTTCATAAAACTCTGAAGGCTGACACGAGTAGTGGATGAAAACAATGTCAAGGGCATTTTAATCTTTACAAAGAAGAAAAGAAAATCTTGACTACTTGGAGGGAAAATCTGGTAATGGGCCAACACTCAGTACTCTATACTGTCGCTAACCCTAAAGAGCTACTACAATAAAAACTTTGAGATGCCAACCCACATACATCTAAAGGTCGTGAGCGGGCTGACAAGCTCAGACATGGCACTGATCTTGAAGTCTGAAAATAGTATTGAGTATTCAAATGCTTCATTTACATTTTAATTAGTGTGTTCCACTGGAAATAAAACATGTTTATGCATAACCAAAAGGAAAATGAAATTAATATAAAAAAGAAAAACACAAAGTACCACCCAAAATAGAAAAATTGAGTCCCCAAGGCACCAAACAGCACAATAAAAATTGATTTCAAGTCGTGCCTTTAGATGTTCTTGTCTCTAATGTGTTGTCTTACTCATAAAGCATGTTTTTTATCTTTAATGCTTTGAGAATGAACTTAATGAAAAAAGATTTACTGCCTGCGATTGTTACAAAAAAGGGAATTAAAGAGAGTTTTGGATTGAGCCTAAGAGCCTTAAGAAGTCTTGTGGCATGATATGCAGCAAACACAATCAATCACACTTAACAGCCTTGAAACGAGCAGTTCTTTAGCTCCCCTGCATCGTAAACAACAAAGCAGTGAGCAACGGCTGCTTTGCGTGCCAGATAACAGGTTGTGACAAGCCTCTGAGGCTCTGAGAGCAGAGTTACAGCCACACCAGGAACTGACCAGATGTCACCTATTATACACAAACAGGTAGAGCAGTGACTATGTGGATGTGCTGCAAAACTCAACTATCTTAACTGTTCCTGTTATTATGGTGTATGCTCAATTACAAAACAAGTGTTCATTACATTAGAGCTGCAGATCTGACTAAAACCCCATGTTGATGTTTTCGGCTTACATGTACTGTACAGACATATCTGTAATGCAGTTTCTGCCGTTGCAATGATACATGTGGCAAATAATTTCCCAACCAGTCAATATTTGATTTAATCCATCACACCACAAGCAACATTAATATTGTTAATTAGCCATTTAGCAGTTTTCACAACACAGAATACACAGGGGTACACATTTGTACTTCTTCCAGCACTCCTATTATTGCAGTACCATCTCAACTTTACCCACAAATTCAACCACTAACTCATTTATAATCCAATTTTACATGAAGCAGTACAATCATACAGATTAATTTGTAATTAATTTGGATTTTACATGCAGATTTGTCAAATGGCATGGTCACATCTATTGTGGGGAATGTGGAATTAGTTATAGAGTTATATTCTCTATTAAGACCCCTGATTTGCAGTAAATTTGAGCATAGACTCAGATTGCTTGGTCCCAGTTTGGCGAACCCCTGCAGTTTCACATCTGTACCTGCTAGAAAGACGAACAGCAGCACAGTATCACACCCTAAATATGTCACACTCTTGGTAAGGAACCTTTTAATTTGAACTCCATTTCCTTCAGGAATCACCCCTGCTCAAGTTCCCAACACATCTGTAGGGATGTGCAAAATAACAGCTACAAAACACAGTCAAAATCACACAAAGATGAATAGCATTAGCAGTTTTTGCCAGCTTTAAAGTACAGTGGGACAGTCACTACATATACTGTGTAAGTTTATATATTTTTAAGCAACGTTTTGGCAACTAACAGCATTTCAAAGACACTACATATCTGAGCAAAAATAATATCTTAATACAAGGTCCACTTACCAGATTTTTCCAGAGGTTTCAGCTGCATCCCACAGTCTTTATCAGATAATCAAGTTTGCTCAGTTGTCATAGTGATAGTTCAGTTGTGAAAGTGCTTCTATATGAGATGCGGTTGAAAGCTTCGGAAAAAGCTAGTGAGTGGACTTTGTGTTAAGATTATTTTCCCAAACTTCCAAGGTCAACAACGGACTTTCACACTCAAACCAGCAAAATTATTAAACGTGGAAAGTAGAATAGTCTTAAGAAAATGCATAATATGGCAGAAAAAAAATCCACTTTGAGTCAGTGTTAATAAGAACTATCTCATAATTGACCACTAAATTAAAACAATGTAATACAGCCCTGAAAAAACTGTTCATCATGAGCTTCAAAGAACTGGTATTTATGGAGGTTTTCTAAGACTTTTTTGAATAACCAGTGTACCTTATATCAGAATCTAATACTTGCAGGGCAAGAATATTGATATAAATGTCAAGAAGAGGTGTGTTGAGACAGTGTCTCAGGGGCAGGTTGCAAAAGCAGAGATATGAAGAGAAAATTAATTTAACATAAGACCACTATATGGCAAATTTCTGCCTCTCTTAATGCTCGCTTTTTGATCAGAGCAACTGGGAAAACATCAACAGTGGACCAGAATCACCCAGTCACCACAGCAGTGTCTCCTAGGAGCTAGAGTTCCTCAGCAAGCTTTATCACAGCAGCCAGACTCATTTTGTGTAAATAAACACCAATGTGTAAAGAGTACACACAGACTGTACAAGTTGGCTGAGGCTTATGACTGAGACTAGTCACAACGAAAGAGTAGCAAAAATGTTGACTGTTGTTTTCATACTGTGGCCACAGAAGGAACTCTGGTGACAAATTAACATCACATAGCACAATGCCTCAAACATATTTCAGCTCAACAGTTAAACTTCTAAAGGTAATACTTTTCTAAATCAGTGTGCAAAATACACCCAGTTTAGGTACACCTAACTAAAGCTAATGCAGTCTAATATAACGGTCCTGCAATAAATCCTCCCTGAAGGTTGTAATTTTCAGTTTTTGATGAAACTGTTTTATAGTGGTGTCGATACAGCTGTCAGTATGACGCAATACAAGTTAACAGCACCACAAACTGCAGCCTCCAAAATGATCATACAGTATATTTTATAATATACTGTATGACGTATAATCTGCAACTATGTTGATAATCAAATAATTGTTTTCTCTGGTTCCAGCTTCTCAAATTTGAGGATTCCCTGCTGCTCTTCATCACATATGATAGTTCGCTTAATATTTTGGGGTTTGGGGCTGTTGGTCGGACAAAACAAGCAATTTTGAAGACGTCACCTTGGGCTCGGGGAAATTATATAATGGCCATTTTTCACTATTATCTGACATTTTATGAACCGATCAATCGAGTCACTCAGCAGATTAATCAATAAGGAAAACAATCATTAGCAGCCCTATAGCATTGTAAACACTACACTGCTTTGTCTGTTGTTTGTCCTTATATAAAATCATTTGCATTATTATTGGTTGGCAATTCTATTTATGTTTATAGTTACAGGTAATCATTATTTTGTATTTCTATGTATGTGACTGAAGATGACCATTTCTTTGTGAGCACATTTGCCAGCATGATATTAATAACACAACATAATGTTTGAGATGGAGGAGTCTTGAAGTCAATCCAAGAGATCTTTAGCTTTCAAGCTGTGAAGGGTCACGGTGTCAGTAGCTTAGTGAAATTACACCCTGATAAGAAAAGATGAGAGGGGAAGTGACACAATGGTGTTGATGTTGATTAACAGTTTGCCCCTTTAGCCCCAAATGGGCAAGTGTCATTACAATAAAATGAACAGAAAAAATATATAAAAAGTGACTCAACAGCAATATCACATGAAGTGCATGAAAGGATTGAGAAAAACATTAACATATAGTAGCTCCAAAAAGAGGAAGACACATCTATGACAGCATGAAACAGACATTATGAAATGTACAGCACCTATCTGACAAAAACCCCACAATAGTAAAAAAGCAACACCAGGACAGGCATAGGGCTTTGATCCAATAAATCTAAATCCAACAACTCTAAGTCGTATTGCTGTCTTAATGGATCTGAAAATGAGAAAGGGTTTGCTTGAGGCCACTGAAGAACATAATACCATTGTTCTGTGCTAGCATTTTGCAGAAATACCTTTCAGAACACCTGGTTCATTTGTTTCTCTCATAGCAGAATCATTACAAAAATGCCAAAAGCATCAGTAGTATTCAGTGAATATTTTGCCGTTGCCTTGGGCTACTAATTGTTTGTCAATTTACCCTGGCTGGATGTATAATGCTTTCAGTTCAGGGCCTGAACCTGAGAGGTGCTTGGTCATGCCTTAGTAATTAGAAAGCAAATAAAGACCCGAGCTTCAAACTCTCTCTTACATTATATCACCCCTATCAGTTGAAGTAACACAGAACTAATCGACCCAGGGAGCCATGAAGATTTCATGCCAAGCATCATTCAGGGCCAATATGTACTGGCATGCTTGTTTCACTGTGGGATTATACTGATAAACAATGCTAGTACCTGAATGATCCTTTTGGTTTGTGTTATTAACAAGCCTTTTTTTTTATCTTCAACTGCTTTAACATCCCAAGAAGGTAAAGCTCACTTCTGTTCAAATGTCACAGCAAAATGTTTATATTCAATTCAATTCAATTCAATTTTTATTTATATAGGCCAATATCACAAATTACATTTGCCTCAAAGGGCTTCACAATCTATAACATACGACACCCTCTGTCCTTAGACCCTCGATTCGATTAAGGAAAAACTACCCAAAAAAACTCCTTTAACAGGGGAAAAAATGATAGAAACCTCAGGAAGAGCCACAGAGGAGGGATCCCTCTCCCAGGACGGACAGACATGCAATAGATGTCGTAAGTACAGAATACTTATTGCAATACTTATATTGCAATAGATTACCCATATTGCATTTAACATAAAATCAAGTTAATGGGTCACTGACTGTTTCATCTGACAAGATAACGCCTTAATAAATTACTGCTTTCCCTTCTTAATCTGTTTAATTTCCCCTGTGACCTTTTCGCCTGCACCAAGGGTTCATGTTGACACAAACACTCTCGTGGTTTTGCAGTTAAGATGTGCTAATTTTTTAACTCTCATTTAATAACTTTTTTTTCCAAAGATTAATGTGGAATCTTTTAGTGTTCAGTGGGCTCAAGTGAACTTTAAAGACAAAGAACCTTATCAAGCATTATGGAAAATACAGTACTCAAGTATCTGAATTCCTCTGAACTGCTATTTATGAAAGAAGTATGGGTTTGATGCCAGTGACCCACCAACACATCAACACTTTTTTACTCTGATCTCAAACAAGCGCCTGTTTATCTCCAACAACAATCAGGAAAGGGAAAGAAGTTATCTGACATATTCTATCACTTGAATCAACTAAGCAAGGACCTACAGGTCAGGGATAAAACAGACGCTGCTTGTCAAAAGACAGAAGATGACCCTTCTGTCTGCTGATTTACATCTTTTACAGGCTTCACTTTCCTACACTATAACCCACTCCTCACCTGTGGTAACTGGAGTGATGGAGGCGTCTTGGAGGCATTGAACATGAGCATCCCTATGATGCGTTGTGTGAAGGACCTTTTGACTTTTGTTGTTGCCAAGGAGTCTGCAGTGACAGCTAAGCAGCTGATTCCCGAGCTAGGTGAGACTTCCAGCTTGAATGATTTGACATTTTGTCCTCAACAATAAAAAAAAAAGTCACAGCAGCCGTCATCTCAGTGGTCTCAGCTGCTGAAACACATCCGCCTCTATGCAGCTTTAAAGAAACTCCGGCAGCACCTCAATCGTATGCCATAATATTGACCAATGCCCAACCAAAAACATTTTTAACAATACAGTTGACAGAACCTAAATGCAGTTTGATGTGCCAATAAAACTCTGCATAAATCTCTACATATAAAAAATGTTTGAAGAACAATTGCTACTCAAACATACACACACATACAGCAAATGTCAAATGCAAATTAGCATGGCAACATGTTACATCACAACTTTCTTTTCACTGTCATAACTGTTTAACCCATTAAACCTTATTTTGCATAATGTCAACAACATAACACAAATATACCAGTTTGAGGGATAATGAAAGGTATCTTACCTGAACAGCAGACTGGACTGCACTTATACCAGCACACAGGAATGGATCTCTGTCAGAGGGTAAAGGGCTGAGGTGTTGAAAAACATGGACATGGCCTCTGTATCATTACCCACAGTATGATGAAGGGTTGTTTTGGAGACTGGATTTGGGTTAGTCATTTGCCATCACAATCAGCTGTTTCTAGAAAATCAGGAAAATCGAGGCCTGGGCGCAGTTAAGTGGAGTAAGCATACTGCAACCACCACACCGCGGAAAGACCACTAAGTCGAGGCATGCATACCTCCACACATACAGTACTTAGTTTTATCGTATTGATGAAGCGTTCGTTTAAAGCCAAACGCGCTCTGATGGCTTTAGGCCTATGTGGGTTTTCGACGGCGCCTAATTTGACTGCTGCTCTGCAGCGTTGGGCTCAGTGCTGCCTCTGATGGCTTGAAGCTCAATTGAAAGTGATGCTGGAGTGTAGCTGCGACGAGTTGGCCACTGTCCAGGGTGTACCCCGCCTAAGGCCCGAAGTCACTGGGATAGGCTCCAGTCACGCGCGACCCCCATCGGGAACAAGTGGCAGAAAATGACTGACTGACTGACTGACTGGAGTGTAGACTTGCAATAGAGCTTCTGGCCACAAGTGGCATGATGGTATGTCTTGGGTCAGAGGGATATCTTAACTTTGGGATTTACCAAAGGTCCAGAAGGCTGGAACACGGCATACTAAGAAAAGCAATTTGAAATAACACCATTGTTCCCGCTATTTTATTCACCAGGGTCAAAAGCGTTACTTTGACCTAAATGGACCTGGAGGCGTGCGTAAAAATGGTGTGACTTTGGTCAAATTGTTCACGTTTGATACATTTTGAAAGTCCACATGGTCGAAGGGAATGTAATTCTTGATTTCCTAGGTTTTACAACACAGTGTCAATGTTATTCAGCCATTACCACTAACCCTCTGGCCACAAGTCAGTGTGAATTTTGCCCAAGCACGGAACAAACATTTGGCTGGATTATTGAAAAGAAAACTAATATTGAGCCCAACAGTCCTACTGTGTATTCATATTGTTAACAGCTGTCAGTTTAAATTGATATACAGTATTTGTAAGTCTCGGTGCCCACTTCATGTTCGCCTTATCAAATGTATCAACAAGCACTGTACGGATTCCACTCCGTGCATCAGGGATTTTTTTTTCATCAAGATGCCATTAAAATGTCTGCTCTGTTTAACGCAGCTTCGGGACTGATATTTGTATCACGGCTGAGACAGCCTCTCTTTCGTTCAGAGGTGAGTCCCAGCACCTCCTCGGCGCTGTTCACGCGCGTCCTTTCGGATCGCTCTCCATCTGGAGGCAGTCACAGCGCGCATCGCATCACGAGCGCAGCGCAGCGCAGCTCCGTGCGGAGCCAAGCAGGTGGCGTGTGTGTTTTATTGTCCGACCTTTTTAATCCTCGTCTCCTCGCGTGTCACGCAGGCTACATTATGGGGTTATTAAAAGAAAAAAATCACATGGCAGAAGGGGTTTTTCCACTTCGATGCCGGCGAGACAAACTTGAGGGATATTTGAAGATGAAGAAGAATCTGTCATAAAGACTGAAATACTTTCATCCGTACGGAAGCGGCGTAGATTGTAAATAGTGGAAATCCAGTTGCAGGTAAGAGAATACTTTTGTTGACTTACAGTAGAGTGATTGGTGAACTGCCACAGATGCAAGTCAGTAGTGGTGCGAAGATAACATTACCAGATTACTGTAATTACTCTATTCAAATTAAATTGAACAAATTAAAGATGTTCGACATTTTAAGCACTAACTCCAGTAACTATTCAATGCAATGTCTCATTGTTTCGCAGTATGCAGTTTTACTGTTAACTGGTAAAATGATATTGTTCTTGCATGTGTATTGAAATAAATGTGATATGATTAACTACAAGCATGTATTAATGTATTCAGCTGAATATCCATCTTCTCCCTAAGAGCAAAACTTAGGGCAGAATTCATGGCCTTGCGCTGTGACTAAGAAAAATACCACATGACAAAAACTAAGAACTTAAAGCAGCCACCTCTTTAAAATAGTACTTCAGTTATTCTGATTGCAGACCAAATATTTCGTTTTCTTTTGCCTGTGCTGGCTCTGGGCTCTTTTTTGCAGAAAGAACCTGTTGCACATTATGCACACTGCCACAAATACAGCAATTTAACAATTCACAAAACAATAGTGAC
The DNA here is from genome assembly GCA_011952105.1 of Coreoperca whiteheadi. NCBI lineage: Eukaryota > Metazoa > Chordata > Actinopteri > Centrarchiformes > Sinipercidae > Coreoperca > Coreoperca whiteheadi. Next base: position 11,236,310 of record CM022470.1, read on the forward strand.
AAAATGTTAGTCATTAGACATGTGATATATTCCAGGCGTTATGTTTTATTTCAGTGGTCTGTCTCGGTAGAATTATTAATTATCTTATTTATCATATGCAACACAAACAAAATCTGTTTCCCCCAATGGGTTTCCAGCCGTGACATTACACAATAGTCTGTCCATCCACCTGACTCAGACAACGCACATTTAAAGACAAACAGGCGATGTTTTCACTCAGCGCAAACATCCTCTTTACTAACATTTGGTCGCCTATTCACCAAAAACAAGACTCCAGGCAGTGTCCACCCTATCCTGCTGTCATTTTGAAAATGATAAACTGGCATAATAAAACCTCTTATGTTACTGGCACCAAACTTAGTTGTCAGACCATGTTTGCCTCTTGTGCATTGGCAGTGACAAGCACTTCAATCTGACTGTGGTGAGGCTATTGCCAGTACAGTGATTCCCCTCATTCAATTACTTAGGCTGGGATTAATTTACATCCATGCCCACCCCCTAATAAATTTAAACAATGTGTCAGCAGAGAATTCAGTGTAACCCAGTTGCATCTGATCATTTAGCAACATGTGAAGGACAAAGCATTTCCCCAGGGAGAGCTTATGACTGTAGGGCGTGCAGAGTGATTTCCCTTGGTAGCAGTGCCTGACCAAATAAACACACAAGTAATGTCTGGCCTCAGGTAGAAAGCACTGATCCTGAGGTCCACGTCTTTGCACATGCCATCAGTCCAGTCTGTTCTCAAGAAAGAGGATTCAGATACAAAAATCTATAAAATTCTCTTAGGTACCACTGGCCATAAGGTTTTTTCAAAAGGACACAAGTAAACATACATCTTAAAGGGCTGTTCTGAATAATAACATGGATTTATGACGTCACAAAGATTATTGTATTCTGTCTCGTGCCTCATGTGCAGAGTATTGCAATGCAAGTGATAGCTACTCGTTCCATTCAGATCAGTTGGTTCAACAGACTAACATCCTTCAGCAAGTGGTCTAAATAGAGGAAGGAAGAGAGCTCACATTCAATATCTGATGAAGATGATGACTATAGAGCTCCCTTTTCTTCTTCTGGAAAGCATAAAATCAATATCAAACTCCAGATCAAGTGTAATGCTTGTTTTATTCTCTGTCAACTAGACCATAACTGTCAGGATTGTAAAAAAATATTGACATAAGTTGTTTTGTGTGCAGGGGAGATGCCATAATCCACATGAGACAGAGAGAGACAGTGAAGTACCATGGACAACTGGATTTTCCCATCGTCCCCTCCGAACCTGTCGGAGCACCTCATGTATGACAGCTTCATGCAGGGCAATGAGTCCGACCTCCATGGGAACTACACAGACCACAGCTTCAACAGAACCAGCACAGTGGTCATCACCTGCATGTACTTTCTGGTTTGCACCATGGGGCTCTGTGGAAACGCCCTTGTCATCTATGTCATCCTGCGCTACGCCAAGATGAAGACAGTTACCAACATCTACATCCTCAACCTGGCAGTGGCTGACGTGCTCTTCATGCTGGGCCTGCCGTTCATCGCCATCCAGTTGGCGCTGGTCCATTGGCCATTCGGTCCTGTGCTCTGCAGGGTGGTGATGACCGTCGACTCCCTGAACCAGTTCACATCCATCTTCTGCCTGATGGTCATGAGCATCGACCGCTACCTGGCTGTGGTGCATCCCATTAAGTCCACAAAGTGGCGCAAGCCACGCATGGCTAAGACTATTAACTTAACAGTGTGGGGCGTGTCGCTGGTGGTTAACCTGCCAATCGTTATCTACAGCGGCGTCATCACAAAACACGATGGCTGCTTCTGCACCATTGTGTGGCCTGAGCCTCAAGAGGCCTACTACACAGCGTTCATGTTCTACACCTTCATCCTGGGCTTCTTCCTGCCCCTCATGGTCATCTGCCTTTGCTACTTGTTCATCATCATTAAGGTGAAGTCCTCAGGCATCCGTGTGGGCTCCTCCAAGAGGAAGCGCTCAGAGAGAAAGGTGACTCGGATGGTGTCCATCGTGGTGGCAGTGTTTGTCTTCTGCTGGCTGCCTTTCTACGTCTTCAACGTCACCTCGGTGACGGGAACCCTCAGCACCACTCCCATCCTGAGGAGCACCTTTGCTTTCGTGGTGGTTCTAGGATACGCCAACAGCTGTGCCAACCCCATCCTCTACGCATTCCTGTCAGAGAACTTCAAGAAGAGTTTCCAGAATGTACTATGTCTTAAGAAGGTTGGTGGGCTGGATGAGGTTGACCGCAGCGATAGCCGGCAGGATAAGTCTCGCATGATGAATGACCCCACGGAGACTCAAAGTACTCTACTGAATGGCGACCTGCAGACCAGCATCTGAGAGAAAGGTTGTAGGACTCGCATGCACACACTCATACAGACAGACATCTCTGTGAAACTAATAACAGTCAGCGCACATCAGAGACGATGAGGACATGATTAAATATTAAACAAGGATTTTACAGAGGAGCATGTCCCTTGTTAAAGAGGACAAAGCACCTACAGAAATGAAGAATATCATGTGGAACTGCACTGTTCCTCTATCTGCCTTTGATGCATTGTTGGGTTTCCCTGGCTGTTAACAAATCCATTATAACATAATCTGAAGCTCATACAGGTGTTTACTCTGTGCTGTAAATGAAAATGATATCTGTTTGACTGTATGTTCTCAGTGTATTGACTCTGAGGTAAGGTAGAAGGGACACTAACGCACACTTGCTTATGGTCCCCTGGGTGACAAGAATTTTCCCTGGAGACCCAGGATTATAGACATAGTTTACAACAGAGGGCCAGTGCCAAGTTTCCGTAGTCCTGTATTGTGTAAAAATAACAACATAACAGTGTACTCATATGGTACAAAACAGCATACTGTTGTTAAAACTGGCAAACTTATCATTCCTGTTCCTGTCTAGTTTGCAGGTTATTTTCTCTGGAAGGTGGTCTGAGTGTAAATAACTGTACAGAAAATTGTCAGTTAGTTTTGGAACTCTAAATCTGACTTGTGAATAAATAATGATTATTTTTAGACACAGTACGTAATTAATGTCAGTGCCATTGATTCTTGTGTTCCGTAGTTTACAGTCTGATTCAATGTGAGACCAATTTTACTTGTGATATAAGCGTATCAAATGTAAATGTGAATAACGGTGTTCCATGGGGAAACATTTTGTGCTGTGTCACTCGCTGCTTCATTATAGCTACATGCATAATTTATATTACATTAATGGTACTGGCTCTGCCGATATACTGAGTCAGCCTCTAACCAAAATGCTGCTAAGATGTATAGAAACAAAATGTATGCCTGTATCTACTGGACTGAATTTCTGTTGGGAACTGTTCTTTGTCACAGCTTATTTACCATAATTTATGTATAACATGTAATAATGTTGCTGTCATTGTTTGCAGTTGCTACAGTAACTGCCTTTATCAAAAATGCCTGACTGCATGATTCTAAATTATTCAATATGAATGCTGAGTGTGGCTCAGCTTCATGTTTTTATGTCATCTGAGAGCATAAAACCTGCTCAGAAAATAATGATTTAATAATAATGATTATTTTACCTTGTTTCTTTGTATTTGAATAGAGTTATAAGAAGCTGATGGATTGCTATCCCGGAAGTAGTGGAGTAGTGCAATGGGATTTGAGCCGGATTTATACATATTTGATTTTAAACACATTTTCAGTTTATTGTTATTTCAGCGTTGTATTACAGAAAACACTGTTTGGTAACGGTCTGTTGTGTCTTTTTGGTAACCCCTCTGTTTCTCTATTTTCTTTGACTTTGCACTTTGTATGCTGACATGAACCATCCTCCTCTTATAATCCGTGGCATTTTGCAGGCCACATTTAAAGTTTGGTTTCTGTCGCCAGGTGTCCGAGAGACATGAATTTGCGAAGGGCTAGAACACTTATCCTCAAAAGGCTCTGGTGTTCCTTTATTACCATCACTGTGCTGCTCCAGGAGTCCACAGTTTACCCTGCCATTCTGTGACTCCCTGTCTGTTGCCGTAGTCAGATTACTATCTATATAAGTTATTAAACCTTTACCCTACATGTGCAGGTTCCCTCATACACACCAAAGCCAATGACTGATTATGATTAATGTGAAAAAGAATCCTGAGTGTGTGTGTGTGTGTTGATCACACATTGATCTCAGCCATCCAGTCTTTAGCAAATATGTGAGGTAAAATATGTCACTATTGATATTTAAATACATACAGTATATTCAACACATACAAACCACTCTAGGCATCTTATTTTGAGATATATAACTTCTTCATATGTCAGTCTTGCATGAGAAGCGCGCGGGCACACACACACACACACATTGTGAACCTCCTGCTGAGGTTTCATGACTAATCGAATATCCATATTCAATCTCTGTCTTTGCAGTGTTGCTGATTTGTTACCTGGACTATAACGTTTTATTACGGCTGAAAGACACGACACACCTCAAGTGTCCTATATTTCCATAGCAACAGTGACCAAGAGCGTTGGCCCCATGGTTACATTCATTAGCATAATAGTAATAGAGAGATGCCTCTGGACATGAATTATGAATGCAGACACTGCAAGGAAGACTGAAGAAAAAATAAAATAAAGGCTGCATTAAGACCACCATCCAGCGAGCTGTGAAACCAAACACCTCAGTTACATTAAACCTGATTCAAATGTATAGTTTGTGTTAGTGTGCAGTAAAAAATGTTAAACAAAACCAAACACCTTACTTAAGTGTATCATAATAGCGAACACAATGCCATACTGTGCAGACTGGGCATGCATATGTTGTACAATATCATCCAGCTGTTGTAGAGGTGTTGTAGTAATTATGATTCTGGCAGATTTTCTTACAACAATTCTTACAGTTTATTTTTCATCTTTTTTAAACAACTGCATTTCTTAATGCCTCTAATGACCATATTGCAGATTTTCTACTTATTTGTTCCGTCTGTGTTTTAGTTTAGGTGGCTTTTATGATGAGCCTTATTTTAATTGCTCAAATGCTACGTTAAAGGTTTTACTGTTTCCGTAGAAAGTTTGCATTATGTATGTACTTCCAGTTCCTGTTCTGTTTGATTACACTGAAACACCAAGTATGATGGAGCAAACACATATTATGTATAGCTGTGAAACTAAATAAAGTAAGTCATAAGTTATTCAGTATTTTTTCTTTCATTGCAATATTGTGGAATGCCTCTCTTTATGAAAAAATAATGCTAAAAGATAACAAATATTTAAATAAAAAGCCATTTTTTAAATTAATGGTAAAATACTGTATGTTTACATAAGACTAAAAGTTTGGATTTTCCACATGACAGTTATTTCCTAAATAATTACGAGTCATTACAAATCACACATGTTGAGGCTCTCTCATGTATAAATTGATTTTCTCAACCTGGAATGTATTTAAATACCGGCATTGCACACAATCCTGAAAGCAGGTTTGATTTTTGTTATTTTTTTCACACCTTAGCTGAGCTTCTTGCTTTGGCCACAAAGTGGTGCCATAATCAAATCCATAACTAGTGCTGCTCCACAGCCAGAAATCCATAAGAATTTTAGTAGAAAGGTGAAAGTGAATGGTGGAAATTGTGTTTTACTGTATTCAGTCTATACACTTTTGGCAGATGATAGGTTCTGTTTCCTTTACAGTGCTTTCTTGTATCATGAGAGTACACTGTCAGCAATACAAGGTCTTTGTATTGGCAGACTGCTTCTACCACCACTCATGAAGGGAAGTGTGAATGGAAAAATTAGACAAAAGACATTCCAGTTTTGTTCTGAGTTTAATCACTGAAACGGATAATGAAGCTCTCCTCTTCCTTTTCGTTTCAGCTGCGTCCCTGAATGTCCTTGGGTGGCCTTAACTGCTCCATGATACATCAAAACCATAGTGTGACCATTTTACAAGTCTTTGATTTTACTGTTCAGAAACCCACCATTGCCCTCTAGCTGAGGTTCTGCAGCAGGCCAAAGGATATGCATGTTTGTTTTCAATTACAGAGCAGCTAAACAACCAGGGGTTGTGGTTTTTATGTGGCATTATTTTGTGATAGGTTAGAGCCCTCATCTTATACATGAGTGAATATTTTTTATTCTGTATTTTTTTATACAAACACAATCAGTGATATTCAAACAAAACAGACCACAACACCCTGATGTGTATGTGCATTATCTAAAGTCTGACTTGACACCATACTGATTGAATAGAGCACTGGGTTTACTGCACTGCAGAGGCAAGACACACCACGAACCACACCAGCCACACAGTTGCCATGGAGAAGAATAACACTGATGGATTCAGAACCAGGCTGTGGTTGCACAGTGCCCATATACGTGCAATCTCGTGTGTGTGTGTGTGTGTGTGTGTGTGTGTGTGTGTGTATGTGTGTGTGTGTATACACACGCACAAAAACACACTTCTCTCTCTCATGATGGGCCAGCAGGTCTTGAGGCATTACTGAGGGCATTTTTTCACGTATTATAAGATCATGAGAGCCCAGTCGCATGCAGTGTTGTTAAACGGGCTTTTTTTTTTTGCACAGAGCATTCAAGGTGTTCAATGAGGAGAGACCACAGCATTCTCACATACATTATAGGGCCTCATCTGGAATTCATGTATTTAGTCTCTCTCTTCAGAATGCCATACGAAACCCAAAGCTCACATTCAACATACAATTCATAAACAGCAAAAGTGAGCCAATTTAATCATCACCATCATTATACCAACAATTCCACAAGAATGAAAGTATAATACGTCCAAAACCATTTCCAGTACCAGGACAGCGAGGGACATATGACTGTACTGAAAACTTTTTAAAAAAAGACACCGAAAAGAACAGTAAACAAAAACTCAAAATTCAATGAGTTGCTAAAAAAATAGATATTCCCTGCCCTCAAGACTTAAAAATAAAACAATCAACACAGTAAATAATGGAACATGAGCACACTCGGGTCCAAATCTGCTTAGTTTCCATGGCAGCACTTCCCCAGCAACTGGCAAAGGCAGCGTCTCTAAGCTCTCCCATGTTTTCTTTGCTCTTAAAAAATAGATGTATACTAGATTCATACAGTATTTCATAACTCAAGACACAAATGATAAGATTCATAACCATACCTTTAAAAATGTTCTTGCAAAGTTCATAATACATTGATTCTATACTTCTTTTTTTTGCGTTCAGTTCCATATGCATACGACAACTGTCCTCCATCATGACTAAGTTAAATGCTTGGTCAATTGAAACGAGAGCACCATGGGAGAGAAATGGATGGTGAGTGAGGGGGGAGGAGCGGGGTCAAAATACTGTAAGAAAAATCCAGATGTGCCCAATCAAGATGCCAGTCAGTCATGCTCCGACTCTGCCCCTGCAGCAGGAAGGGAGAGAGAGTGAGGGGTGTGGGGCCTCTTCCCTCTGCCCAAGCCTGCAACTGATGACGCCCGACGCTTCCTCCTCCTCCTCCTCCTCCTCCTCTCCTGTCCATTCAGTTTTGTCAAGTAGATGCCAAGAAGTAGCTCAGTGCTTGTTTTTGTTTTGTTTCTCTTGAAAGGTTGCATGATTTCACACGTCTTTTTATTTTTGTCCTCCAGAGCTGGAGGAGCAGACTGGTAGTCACAGAGTTTCAGGTAGGTTTGTGTGTTTGTGTTTCATCCTGTCCCCAGTCCCTTGACTCTCTCATTAGAAGCAGTGGTTCTTCGTGGTCAGTGGTCACAAGACTACTCATACTCAAGGAACTGTTTATGGTAGAATAAGAGATACCTGGGGGGAGACATTCGATTTAGATTTCGTACTGCGTAACATTTTGTAGTACTGCTAATGTCTTGTTACCATTCTTACCCTTCACTATCGAGTACATCCTTAATGCTGGCCTTGGTGATTATGGCATCATCACATTTGAACCACTGGTCTTTGTGCTGGCGGATGAAGCTGGTGTAGTGGCCACTCTCTAATGTGCCTTGGTGGTTGACCACCGCAAACAAGGAATACCTGGAAATAAAAGACAATGATGTGAATTTGTCCTTGCTCTGTTGTCTGACTTCACTTTAAGACAAGTATCTCATAAAGCCCCATTATCCTCCGTGCACTCCTGTGTGCCTTCATTTGTCTTAAATGTCCATACCGTTGCTATTTCAGGGTCTTTATTTGTGTATTAGCAGCCTCCTCAAGGAGCATACCGACTCTTGTCTCTACTACAAGCAACCTGTCAATAGTATTAAGACAGTTAATTCCCCATAAATGTCCTGGAAAATGAAAGCTATTGTAAGTGCCATGGATGAAGAAAACTAAGCAGCTTTTAATAGGCTTCAATTTGATTTAATTTGGGGAAGTCACAGCCGGATGATTCAGGTCATTAGCATGTGCTGCTGTGCTAGAGTAGAAATTTGTACTGTGTCAGTGCTGCTGTGAAGCGACAGAGTGTTAAGTTTGCTGTAATACATGTTTTCCAAGGTACTCACTTATTGTCGTTGTTTAATACATCAACAGTCTGTTGATACTGCCCATTCATTCTGCTCTCTTTACTGTGAGAGAAAAGAATACCAAGATGTTAGCATTTATAATGCTGCACGCATGCATGTGTAAACATGCTACACAGGCACATAAATCCACTAGATGGCAGAATTATCCTTTCTATGAAAGCTGATATCCTCCCTGCCTGTATCTCTAATGATTGTTCTATCTCTGAACAGAGCTGAATGGATGCTACTGCCAGGGGTGGGGCAAAACTGCTGCTGCATACTTTACTGACACTAGTATATATTTATAGGGAGCATTTAATAATGCTGTTTTGGCAGAGATGGAGATGCGTGTGCACACAGTATGTGTATCGTGTCTCATACAGCATGTACATGTTCAAACATTACAGTGTAAGAAACCAGTTAAATAAGCTGCTCCAGGGTTTTTAGAAACCATCTGTGTTTATTTCTATCTGGATGTGATCACTGGCAGGACAAGATTCACTATGGGTAGAGAAGCTAAGTGGCTGCTAGGTGGAGGCTTACCTGGATGCCATGAAGGGTGTCATGTCCAACTCCAGAGGGAAGGAAACGTATGTAGTGATCTTCCTCCGCAGTTTAGCAGAGTGCTCAAACCGCTGGGGATGGCCAGAGAGGGAGGATGAGAGGGGGAAGGGGCAGAAAAATGGAAAGAGATAGAGAGAGAGTGGGGGGAGGGGAGACGACACATATTTAGAAATAACAGGCGTCATCATTACAACATACAAAATAAAAAACAGCAAGTGAAAAGTGAAAATGCATGTTTTCCACCCTGGCTGTCACACATTTATGCATTCATAACAAGATAATAACAGGCTTCGAGTGATCTAAGACAGTCTTCTTGCAGCCTGTTCTTATGAATATCATAAATACATTATAGGCTTCCAATACTGATAAATAAAACATGGACAGTGGAGGACAGTACGAGACATTAAAATCAGAGGTGTCCTGGGACACTGTGTGAAAGGACTACACAGTAGGAGGTAATGCACCAACAACTGAATCGAATTATGAACACATCTACGCAGAAGCAATGTGCCAGACAGCTAAGTCACTGCAAAATCTGAACTTTGCCTCCATCAGATATAAGGCTGCATACACACAGAGCAAAACTGATTATATAGTACGGCATTTAAATATATATATATATATATA
>CM022470.1:11245993-11347699 GCA_011952105.1 Coreoperca whiteheadi
ATATATATATATATATTGCATTATGATGCAGATGGATGCAGTTATCAAAATAACATCAAAATTAAATAGGATAAACTAAACAAAATAAAGCATCTACATTTGGATGACTGTTTAAGCGACATCACACAGCCCTATTTAAAAGACACTACTGTGTTGGCTGTTTAGGAGTAATGACAGAATTAGATATGGGAATGATAAAAGCTCAACGTACCCTTAAAATAATCAAATTGTCAGACAGTGACTTATAATGTAACAAGTGATAATTGGCAGCACGTTGTCACTGGCTGACTCACTTTGAGATGGAAACATGCTACGATGGGGAGCTTCTTCATTGTCAGCTGTTTGGTGGACTCCTGGTAACTATGGCAACCGCCACACTTGATTTTGGCACTGCTTCCTAGATGCTCAGGCCGTGTAAACCTGCAAAGAGAGGGTTGGAATAAAGGAGAAGAAGAGTGGGTGTGAAAGAGCAGAGAACATGTGGAAAAACAAGAGAAAGTTAGTGAAAACTGGGGGAAAAGAGGAAGAAAACTATTGTTACATTTTCTTTTACACCCCGCAATGTTCTAGTCCTATGACTCTGACATGACGTGAATCTGAAGAGGTGTGATGGCTTGTGCATCAAGTCTGCCTGCAGAGTTTTGGTGCAGCCCATCCAACCCAGAGCCCTGCTGGTATTGCCAACGCCTCTATCACCACGGCAACAGCACTAACCAGTTCTGTACCTTTAAGAGACTTGCTGCAGCAACTAGGGGTGTGTGAGGAGCTGCAGTACAAAAAAAAAAAAAACAGAAGAAAAAATAGAAAAGTCTGAAGGAAAGGAGGTGAGAGAAAGAGAGGGGGAGGATGAGACAAATGTAAGAGGTAGAGAGTGAGGGCACGGGGGAAAAGGAATTAGGTGGAGAGGGGAGGGAATGCAATAAGAAGGCGAAAGGGAAAAGAAATTGCAAGAATGAAGAGGGAGTAGAGGAGATATGAGAGGTCACACCTGCTCTGCCAACCTGGTGACGGCTGAAGATGAGATCCAGGGATAAAAGGGTTGTTGTGGCTGAGCAGACGCCATGTGTGACCCCTCGTGCAAGTGGAGGCATGAATGAAATTTATTTGACTACAAGTGGAGACGACTGATACCCATGAGGTGGAGGAAGGGATAAAGGAAAATAAGCCTATTGAAAGAAAATAAGTATAAAGTGGCAGTACCTCCTTTCCTTTCCAAATGTTATGAACATGATTCATTTTTAATCTAACAACGTTTTAAAACTATCAGTGTTATTGTGCATCAGCAGAGAGGAACAAAGCTAGCAGTACTGTACATCAAAGGTAGCTGACCTTGACCTGACAGGCAGAAAAAGGACAGGCTATCTGGTGTCAGCTGAGACTGAAGCTGTACCTGCGTAGGCAGTCTGTGAGAGTGGTGGACCCAGACAGGTGGCTCTCTCCATTGACTGTGCTGCCATCCCCTCCAGGGCTGAGGGGCCAGAAAGGCGTGGATGAGCCAGGAAGGTCCAGACTGATGTCCCAGAATGGATCTATCGTTGTGGAAACCCCACTAGAAAAAAGAAAACAGAAAAGGGAGTCAGTTTACGACATTTAATAAATAGTGTGTGGTTGTGTGTAGGTTTGTGTGTCACTTATTACAGGTCATGATGAAATGATGATGACATAGGCAGCAATACATACGCTTAAATTCACAAAACCTCTGGAGATTCTGATCATGTTTTTGTTTAAGCCTGCTGGAAGATTGAGTGTGTGCATGTGCATAATATCCACGCTGTTCTTCTAGGCACATTTGCAATTCAATGAAGTGTTACATCAGAGAAAATTGGCTTTACATAAGGAATTTGTGTTATTACAGCCCGATGACTGTGATGGACTGCAGCCCGGGAAAATTGGAGCCCAGTGTAGAACGCATGCAGTATACACAAATATATACGCACGGAGCATGGGCTGCAGCACATTATCACTGTTAATTAGATGACTGGCGGTGCTGTAATACCCAATGGTATCAGCAGGTGGCTATTAAAGCAAGTGGGCAGATATTGATTATGGTGAGAGAGCAACCCTGCATTAATATGGCAACAATATGGTACCATTTTTGTTCAAAAGGACTTAGGAGGTGCACTTTCTGTTGCTTAAGGCCTTACCCATAAGTAAGCTGTAGTCACATGGAGATTTGTTTAATGATTATGAAGACCGCATCACTAGCTCATCAGCACTCTCTCACTTCACTGTGGAGGCAGGCAGCATCGCACTTTGCTGGGCTCGGCTTGCCTGCTAGTTTGGGCGAGGGGCTTTGCAGTTCAGTGCGGCGTGCTACTGTTAATGTGACAGGACAGCTCTAGGGGGCAGGCAGGCAACGCTTGGGTTGTGCTGCTGTCTAGACAACCTCCTTACACCAGCTCTGCAGGGACTGGGCCATTAAATAAGAGCAGTGGAGAGGACACGACCAGTGGTTCACCCACTCTGGGAGGACGGGTGGTGTCCACATCGATCAGCCCAGCGGTGAGAGGCCACTACGGTATCGGAGGACAACAAGGATAGATGAATCAGTAAATGTATGAAAAGAGGGAGGAGGGGTATAGGTGGTGATGTGATGCTCCATCATGATGCATGGACAGCAAACATCTCAGGTGGGACTTTCCACTTTTACAAATTTCCTTAGCATCTTTACACTTTTTTTTTAAAGTCACCAACACACTAGACAGACACACAAACATACTGGCAAACTTGACAGGTAACATCTGATTGCAGGCCCCCAGTGAAGATTTGGTCAATGATGCAGTTACAATGGTTTGGATTGTTGGCCTTCTTTCCGTTGTCGTCTCCTGCGGAGCGCAAAGAGCAGAAAGTGTAAATACATACACAGATAACACCAACGACCTCTTTCGCACCTCTGAAGGACTGTCTGGCCCTCTTTCTCACTTTACCATTCCCCTGCAGCGGAGCCGCCCTGCCACTTCACAACTCTCTGGATTCCCTATAGCTAATCGAAGCAACCCTTACTGCAGGGTCTGTGCGTGAGACAGCCTGTCATTGCACGGCAGCAGGGCCTATTGACATTCCTCACACTGCTTTCTTGCTGTCCCCTTGTTGCACACCAGTGTCTCCTTCAGTATGTTTTCAGTGAAGTAAGGCTCTGTGGGTAGATCTAAGGTGAAACCCCACAAGCTGGATCAGAGACAGTAGGTGGCCAAGTCCCAGACACACTCCTCTCAATCTGTCCCAACAGAAAATATGAAACGCACGAGCAAAGAAAATCTAGAGTAAACCCTTACTGCATTTAAAGAAAACATACTATGTTGCTTTCACTCCAACATACACACTGGGAATGATATTTTCATTGGTTATATAGCTTACTGATGGTGTCCCCTTTGCAGTGTCTGTGTAATACATCCAACGCTGCGATGAGGAACTCATGGGCGTCTTGCTGCTCGTAGCCTGCGAGGTGACGTGCATGAGTCCACACCAGGTGCAGCAGCCGGAAGGGAATGTGGGGCGAACGGTGGCCCGAGTAGAACTGAGAGCAAGGGAGAAAGATGGGAGAGGTGGTGGGGGTAAAGAGGAGAGGGGGGTTAGCCTACTTTTCCAGGAGTTATTGGGTGCATATTTTAACACTTCTTTGCCAATCTCACAGCTACATTGCTAATCGTCTATGATTAATTACTTAACCCGTAACACAGATGTTCTGTCAGTCAAGTAGATTTTTTTTAGATATGAATTAATTCCACCACGTCACCTAACAGCACCAGCTCTTATGACAGCGCATCCACAGAGAGGAGAGGTGTGAGGCGCAAGACAGAGAAGACACGGTGGCTGGAAAACGGGATCGTTTGGAGCAAAAACCTCCATCTGTGAAGTGTTGCAGAGTCTTTGGGTTGCCATGGAATTTGAGATGCGGGTAAGAAAGTAACAGAGCTGAGCAAGAGTTGGCAGCGTGCAAACATCTTCAATGAAGTTCCAACCAGAGCTCATTAATGCCAGAGAGGGCTCATTTTTATGAGGTTATGTTGCATACACCTCGCTTTATTCTGAAATCTGATTGAGCTGTGAGTGGGGAAAACATGCCGCGCTGATGTCTCCTGAATCTTACAAACTCTGCTCCTTTTCGGCAGTTTGAAGGTGGTTGACAAACGAACGACGCTACAAGAGGAAGAAACGGGGGAGAGAGAGAGGAGAGAGAGTGGCTGATCAAAGCAGGCGGCACCTCTCACCTTCACATCTAAAAAGCTGCGCGCGTGTGTGCATGCGTGTCTGCAGAGTCAGATGACAGCTCTTGATGACAATCAAAAAAGAACAAAGGTAGAGGATGCAAGTAAGCAAGGAAATTTGAGAATGGGGAGAAGGCGTGGAGGTAGAAAGACTTTGGAATGATGCCGTGTGTGTGTTAGGGAGTCTTTAAATAGATTAATTTTTCTTGTATGACTGACCCTGCATTTTCTGTCTTTCACACAGCTGAATACGCAATCAATGTCTGCCTCCCTAGGTGACAGAGGTGAGCGATTACCTCCTTCATGTGTTATGTAGCTGAACGGTTCAGCCAACTGAGACAGGGCAGGGCTCTGTGTGTGTGTGTGTGTGTGTGTGTGTGTGTGTGTGTGTGTGTGTGTGTTGGGGAGGGGACGGGAGGGGAGGGGGGTGATGACTCAACTCATTATACCACCACTTGCCATCTGTGGGCCCATATATACTGGGAAGTGAGAGGGTGTAAGAAAACAGTGAGGCAGTGTGGGAGCAGACCAGGCTGAAATTACATAACATTCAGGGCCGACGAGTTTGTTAGATGTAAAATGCTTAACTTTTCGACCAAAGAACTGAGATTAAAAAGGTTATAAATGGCTGTGCGACACAATTCGCATCGACTGATCAGGTTCAATAAAAGGTACAATTACTGCGCTCTGCTCATTCATTTGTACGTGTGTCTGTACATTCCTTTCAAGCAGGATTTTTCCCTCCTCCCTCATTGGACTCTACAAAAGAGCGCAACAGTGACTCAGCCTTCTGCAGTGGGTTACACTGCGAGAGAACATTCTGTATTATATGGTTGTTAAAAAAAACCCTCAAATTATGGCTCATTTTTAATCACAAGTTCTTCTTTTTTTTGTGGGATTAAACAAACCCATATAACAAGTTCACACACGCAAACTGTGGATCATACCTCCTGAAAGAGCTGCGACATCTCACACACAAGACAGGAGTTTGATTGCATCTCGCACTTGTGTCTGTCGGAGAGAAAGAAGTCTCGGAGCAGCGGTGTGTGTGTTAGGGCCTGAACAATACAGTTCATGAAACATGTGTTGCCCAGGTTTATTAACCCTCGTAAACCTGCAGGACAAGAGGAGACAAAGAAAAGTGTGAGAACAACATGCCAATGAAAACATAAAATGACATGATTCATACTGCTGGCAACAGAGGGAATTTGAATCACCACTAAAAAGGGTCTGGATCCGTTTCTATGGACTGACTGAGTTTTAGCTGTGGTCAACTTGCTTATCAGAAACCAACAATATTGGAGAGCAAAAAAATGAATTGGTAGTCAAAAGAACCACACATAGAGTATCAATATTTTGATAACTAACCATTTAAGTAATTTAGGAAGCAAAAATGCCAAATATAACCTAGTTATAGATTCTCAATTGTGAGAATTTGCTGCTTTTCTTTGTCTTATGTGATAGCAGACTGGATATCTTTGGGTTTGGGTTATTGGTCAGTGAAAACAACATCTGAAGATGAGAAGAATTAGAGCTTCAAGAAATTGAAATGGGCACTTTTACTATTTTATGACATTTTATAAGCCACGATATAAAATGGACGATTTAATTACGTTTATTCATTTACGTTTATTCATTTAGCAGACGCTTTTATCCAAAGCGACTTACATTTGAGAACATTCACAAACCG
This sequence comes from Coreoperca whiteheadi, assembly GCA_011952105.1. Taxonomy (NCBI): domain Eukaryota; kingdom Metazoa; phylum Chordata; class Actinopteri; order Centrarchiformes; family Sinipercidae; genus Coreoperca; species Coreoperca whiteheadi. Next base: position 11,251,892 of record CM022470.1, read on the forward strand.
AAGGCGCAGCTTCGGGAGCATTTTGGGGTTCAGTATCTTGCTCAAGGATACTTTGACGCATGGCCGGGGGATCGAACCGCCGACCTTCCGATTGGCAGGCAATTGTTCTGCCACCAAGCCAAAGCCACCCCTATCCACTAATCTGAAAAAGACTTGGCAGCTTAATTGATAATGTAAAGACTTGGTAGTACACATATCACAAAACCGTGTGTATCCTGGAGCAGACCCCAGAACTGTGAATGGATTCATTTAGAGTGAGAAAGTAACGCTACAGTCCTCCAGTGATGGCCAGTAGAACAGGTGAGACACAGCGAGGTCTTGGGTCTAATCCAATTGAGCAAGGTTTGGTTCTGGAAGAGAGCGCTAAGCGAGAGCTGTAACACTTCAGACTGGTCCTGGTGTGAATGCACACAGTCTACTGCCCAATAAGGGCTACCAACCAAGCTCTTTGAAGATACAAGGATGGCAGGAGACAGTGAGCAGAGGGAAAGAGACAAACAGCAAAAGTACATGTGCAAAGTCAGAGACAACAGAGATAGCAGGAAGGAACCAAAGCAACAGATCACTGAGAAAACAGTACAGAGAGAAAACAAGTTCTGAGGAGAGACGGAGACAAACTCAGGGCCTCTGTGGTGTGCCTCTATCAGAGAGGGAACACTGTGTTCTGCCTCTCACAGCGCACTGCCTGTGGGGCTGCCCAGTCCTGGTGACCCTGGGTATCACACTTAAATGCAAGAGTGACGCCAAGTGCACTTGCGCCATAGGCACATGTAGAGACACACACGCACGCTGTCTAGGGATGAAAAGCTGCGCAGACTGAACAGCGCAGCCTATTGCCCACCTATGGTACAGTTCGTAGTGATTTTCCTCCGCTTTGGATTGTGTCGTAATAATTCTAGCTCCCTCTTGGTCGGCTCCCATGCTGTGTATTTCTCCCCTATGCCTGTGGATACAAAGACACACAAATGTGATGGCACTGAAATATCAGGTGGCCATATTTCGAAAGCTGCGTGAAGTTCTCTGAAAGAAAACAAATGCTATACCTTGCAATTTCCAGGCCTTCCTCTGTTCCTCTTTGGCAATCTGCTCCATGTCTTTGTCGTATATGTAGTCTTGACACACAAAACAGTATATTCCACCGTATAATAAGTCTATCGCTGGAAGCAGGAATGAGGGAAAGAGAGGACGAAAGAGAGATTAAACTATAATTACAAATAGATTTTTCCACCACAGTAACACAGGTTTATTTTACTGTCCAACCTCGCTGGTGCAGCCAGCCTCAAGACAAGCACTTTGCATTTTAAACTCACCACAATATCTCACTGCTTGTACTGAACAGTTACAAGAGATGTGAGGGGAGCAGTGATGGAATAGGTGTAGTTGCCTCCCACCCCCACCTGGGCTTTCAACTAACACACCAGCTTCTTCCATTCTAAAACTCCACGGCAACAATACCTCAGCTCTGTTGCCGTGACAACCTATTTTTAGCTTAACCAGACATTTTTCTGTTTTTGGTGCTACCCACACTGAGAAAGTGAGCGAATACATCATGTAGAAAACCTGACGGGTGTATGTTACGTTGTCGTCACAGTGTGCGTGTGTGTGTTTCTTTGTGTTTGCATGTGTGCGAGATAAGAGAACATACAAAGAAAATAATCATGTGGGGGAAAAAATAAATACATTTGAAAAGCATAATCATCTTTCCATGTCAGCTTTCTTTTCTCTGGTGAACCATGGCTACATTTGGTAACTGTGCACTGAATAGAATACTCCTCTCTGAACAGCAACCCAGTTAAGAGAGAAAAATGAGAGCAACACAAGTGGCAGCGAGAGGAAGAAGATATACACTATGAGTACTGCACAAGACAGATAAATCTTGCTGACTTAAGTGACGGACGAGAGCAATGATAGGACGGGGGAAGTGGAAGAAAAGGAGAAGATGTGAAAGGTGTCCAAAGAATGAGGTAGCTAGAAAAAAGGACAGGAAGAAGATATGAAAGGAGTCCTGAGGAGTGAGGTTGTTAGGAAAAGGAGATGAAAGAGATGTAAAAGGAGTCCTGAGAAGGGAGCTTGCTATCGAGCAGTCTTGCAGACAGGGGAGTTTGGATTAATCTGATTAAAGGTGGAGAAGAACAGAGTGCCAGTGTCAGAGAGGCTCCTGTGGAAAGCTCAAAGCTAATTAACACTGTAGCCGTGCACTGGGGGTGTTTGTGTGTGTAACCAAACTGCTGAAATGCATTAAATCAATTAAAGCCATTCAGACAACTTCCAAGCCACCCGACTGTCTCACCTGTTTCCATATTTAGTTCTTGTCCTTGTCAGGGAAATATCACAGTCCTGCTCATTAGTGTCTTTGTCTTATTTAGAAGAATAATTAGGATGTAAGGATGAAGCTAGAATTTCTTGTAGCTGTGGATTAGCGATGTCTACCCCTCCCCTGCTGCTGTATGAAGGGGAGTGTACTAACTTAAACCCATGACATTTGACTGGATAAGGCGCTCCCACCAGCATGGTAATATTCTGCGGTTAGAGTGAGGTTCAGCTCCCTGTCTGCTCAGAGGAGGAAGTTGTCCAAAGTAATGCTGTAATCCTTCACTGATAATAGCTGATGCTGCAGTGGGCCACGAGGGTGCATGTGAATGTGAGGACTGACGTGATGGGAGTGAGCCTTGGACGTAGGGAGGGACAATATATTGATATTATCATTTATCAACTATCATTTTAGCTCTTCAGCAAGATTTATTTTAAATATGGAGAATTATTACATAATGTGTCGATTTAATTAATACTATAAAGCAATTAGTTAATTTCTTAAACAGTTATGAGAGAGTGCTTGGCTTACCTAAATTGTGTCTCTTGTTTTTTGCGTGCTCGTGGATGTGTTTCTTCGTAAAACAGCCGAAAAAGACGCAGTAGAGACAAGAGTGGAGTCTGTTCAGGTGGGCTCCACACATGTGACAGATACACGACTTGGCCTGCAGGGAGAGACCCATGGGAGAAAGGGGGTTGGGGGAGGACACGGGGGAAAAGGAATTGGGAGCAAGAAAGGAGAGGACAGTCAGTGTGGTGAGAAAATCCTCTGCAGCAGGACAGAGCCCTGAGCTATAATGTAGAGTGGCGTCGGCAGACAGAGAGGAACTCCCTGCCATCGGAATTAGATATTTATCATCCAGTCAGTAACACAAACACTTCGGAGGACATGGTACTTGAATAGACCTGATATAAAGACAGACTAAAGATTGCTGGGCCTGTTGATAAACCCAGTGCAGTTGAATAACAACATATTTCCACACTGAATCTCTTGCTCTCTAACACATGCAGGGCATGATGGGATTTAATGTTTTGGCAGGCACACTGGGGAAGACAAGCAGAATCTGTCTGAAGCACACACACTAACAACTGCTGGTGGGAAATACAATTTTGAACACAGTTTTGACTGTGCAGAAAATTAAATAACATTTTTGTATTCAAATAAATGTAATAATTTTGCTTGTAAATGGATCCTTGCATCTATCTTTATTAAAGGAAAAATACATTATTAGATACATTTTCATTGCACCCCTAAAGTTCTTTAGGTGGCCTAATTTTTCAATTTAGGAGCAATATGGCTGTTTAGCTGTGTACAGGCTGTTGAACCTGGAGCTTTAACTGTGGTGGAGCTGTCTGAGGTGACAGTGTCCGAAAACATGATATGAGTATATAGCTTCACCAGCTGCTCTACTGGAGAGAGAGAATATAAAGAAAGATGTGGATGTGATGCCCGGCACAAATGTTTGAAGATATGATAAGGTAGTATGAGGAATAGTCCCAAATCCATTTTACTGCTCACCCCCTAAAAAATGTACAGCATGCAGATTATATATTAAATGCCATGAGCCTCAATGGCTTTCACTGAACAGTTCTGTTGGTAAAGTGAGTGGAAGTACAGCAGAAAGTAGTCTGCAAGCCTGCTTTGAAAGGGAGAAATTGAGAAAGATGAGAGGAAAGACAGAGCAATCGAATCAAAGCCTTTCAGGGTGCAGACCTGCCGCAATGAGTCGCCCACTCATAGAGAGAAGACAGAGGGAAAGGGGGTGTGAAGCAAAAGTGAAGAGAAACTAAATGAGGAAGAAACTATTGGCTGGAGAGATTTTCCAGTTTTCTGTTTCTGGTACACGGTGTGAAACTAGCTCGTGAGACAGACTCACACACTCCTACACATCTAGCTTAAGCTACTGGACATGAACTCAAAGGCTCTGTACTGTATTGTTTGCCTATTGCTATCTTTTGACTAGCGATACAATAGTATAACCTGACACCATCTGAACCAACATTAAAGAATATCGTTGCAGAGAAATAAAAGAGGTTGTGCCAGTGAATTTGACTCCTTTCTCACCAGTTGACGCGTAACATAACAGCCTGTGCAATATGGTGACTAAATAACTAAACCTAATACATTACATGGTATAATAAGGCAATGACTAGCTAATTAAAAAACACAACAGATGACTCAAAACTTCAACATCCAAGGCCACAACATTTTAGGTTAGTTTTATAAAGAAGCTTTGTTCGGGAGTTTAACACACATGTTGCAAACTAAGGATTTGCAGTATATACTCCAATAAGGTTGGTACATACATACGTACATATTTGTTCGAAAGGTTGAAAAGATTAAACTGACTGCATCCCTAATCCACATCTTATTTATATTATAATTAATAACACCAACACTGCTGCTTTGATTCTTGATGTTACAACATCTGGTATCTCTTGCTATGGGAAACAACAAGAATACACACAAACAGTTCATGATGTTTTTAGCCACTATTGATTTCTACTGCCTGAAGCTTACGCTCATTTTTACTTTTTAAAAAGGTATATAAAATAGCTTGTTGTTAAGAACACATCTTCTAAAAGGTGGCTTAATAAACTGTTGAGTAACAATGTTCATTTCTTTAGATTTAAAAAAATATATATCCGTTCTAGACAGATCTTCGACAAAAAAAACAAAAAAAAACTGTTGCGATGGTACGGATTTGAATCTCTGCAAAACTGGGATAGCTCATCTGTGGAAGTGAGCGGAAAATCGTTGGAAATTCTGCACAAGCAGGTGGGTGTAAGATTGAAATAACAGTCCCATGCAGACCTCTATGTATGGTGAGCGATGGGAAGAAACAAAGGGGATTAACTGTCACTAAAACCAAGATCAAGACAGACTCTCTGAACTTTTAAGGTAGAGCTTGTGTCCTCGACATGTGAAGAGAAAAGAAGGGCACAGATGAGTTAAAAAGAGATAGAGAGTGAAGCAGAAATTGTCTAAATAAAACCATACATGCACTAGCAAAATGGTAAGGAGCCAGGCCACACATTAGGTGGAAACACAGAAGAGTTCAACTGAATTCCTAAATATATCTTGTGGTTGCCTGTTTAGGTCTATCCTACCGAAGCAGTGATGTTGTTAGTCCACACTCCTCCTCCATTGCACCAGGACTCCAAGTCAAAAACAAGTAATCCTGCCAATGCCACGCCTCGCCCTCCTCCTCACCCTCCCCTGCCTCAACACCCTATATCTCTGCCCCCCCGCCCTGGCTTCTCTGCTCTCTCCCTCTCACCATGGTTCACAGGCTATCTATCCCCCAGTGTCAGCAGTCCTGCATTTCTCTGCGCCCAGGGCTTTTATTGTTCTATTAGATCAGCTATTGATCAGCCGCTGGCTCTGATGACTGGAACAAGTGTTGGACAGGTAGCAAGCTCACGTTCGTGCTGCGCAAGGCTGCATCTCCCATCTGGGATGCGCTCTTTGAGGAGAGTTAGGCTGGACTCCATGTCCAGGGGAACGACCGCTAATGTACAAAGCTGTTGATTTATGGAAGCACAGACACAGAAAGGCATTAGTTGGATGAATAGATCTCCGATACATCTTTAACCTTAAGATGAGATTGCTTTACATGCTTTGTGGTTCCACTGAGTATGTGAGTGGCCGTCATCTAACAATGACCCGGGTGCAACAACTACAGAATGAATCCTCCAATGTTCTAGATCTACCTGCATATAAATATATATATATATATAAATAAATCTAAATAAAGTAGCACCCATACTCAGCTTCTCCATCTCCTCCTGCATTCTTTCAATTTGACAGCATTATTCCTCCCTCAGCATTTAGATTAACGCGTTCATTTATTCAAATAGAGCCAGTAATGTGATGAGCTGTAACTGAGGAGGAGAGAGAATGACGACGACAATTATGATGTGGACAAAGGTCTGGCTCTACTGAGCACGCTCCTGCTGCTGCAAAGAACAGACTGGGGAGGGGAGGAGAGGGGAGGGGAGAGCGAGTCAATACAGAGTAGAGGGCACAACTATACGAGAGCAGTGACTCACCGTGCTGCCTCACACTCCTAAGCCTGTGCATGCTTCTTTACACACATGCTCGTACATCAATAAAATTAACAAAGGCTGACATGCGTACTGCACACTTATAAATATGCAGAAAAAAGACACACAGAATTGCCACAAGCATATACACACATACACACAAAGACATTGTTAGACATTTGCTATGAGTACTCAGACACACATACATACACATAGTTTTTTCCGATTCTATATTTTATATGAACAAGCCGAAGGCGGCTGGGGAAGGAGATTGATAGTGATGCTCCAGAACCGTGCTGCCGACTGACCCCGTGGGGCTGCAGCCTGTCAGTGCCTTGGCAAGATGATGTTGTTACCCCCACCCCTCATCCCCACTATCTCCACATGACAATGTAGCCTGCAAAATGCAGTCTCACTAATAAGCAGCCCTAGAGACACACACACACAAAATGAATCTTACACTCTTCTATTTTCACTTCCGTCCTCCATCAGCTCATTGTAACCTCTGTTGACAATTACATGCTGTGTGGTCTTTGCACGAGAATGTATTCCCACCTCATCCAAATGAATCAGAGTTGTGCGAGAGATGGAGGATTGTTGGAGTGTGTAGTTTGGCCTCATACTGTCACACACTGCTGTAAGGACTTTATGGTTAAACCGAGAGCCCGAGCCTATGGAGTCTGGCTTCTTGCCTTCTCCAGGAAAATAAATAAAATGGAATAAAATACAGATGGAGCGGAACTAAACTGAGATATTCACGTTGGAGTAGCTTCTCAGGGGTTTGTGCAAATTTTGTAAGTTGGTGGGATAAAGCGGGGTGAGCAGCAGATGGGATGGCTCTACATAGGCGTGCATGTGTGAATCTGATTAAGATCACTTGATTATGGACAGATAGGTGGAGTTTCCTTCTTGATTTAAAGAGATCAGAGGGTTTAGGAGATAAAAGAAGAGGTTTCCACTCCCAAAAGAACAGTGAAACATTATGGTTTATGATACAATTTGGTGTTGTACTAATATCATGTGGTGAAAGAATCATTTGGTCCCTGACTGGCTACCTGTGTCCATATACACATGTTCAGAGCGGGACCAGAGGAATAAACACCAAACACACATGCTTAGAAAACTGCCATACTGCCTCATAAAGGAGTCGCGAACAGTCCCAGAATACCGCCTCATACAAGAGCACTAAGCCAACATTTATCCAATTCACCAGTGTGTTGACTGACCAAGGCTGAAAAAAATAAAAAATATAAAACAACAAGTACAACCACTGACAAACATGTAGGGCAAGAGGGAAGATCATGCAGACAGCAGAGTGTTTGTGTTTGTCTGCACAGATGGCTACCAGTTAAGCTCCAGTTTAACAAAAGGCTGTGTGATCATTTGTCAAACCTTGCAGCTACCAGATGCCCACAACCACCTTGCTCCACTGAAATAAAACACACACACACACACATCGAAATGGACTGCTGATGTGACTGACACCCATACCATAGAGCTTCTGGATGGTCCCCTTGGACTCAAATCTCATCAGAAGACAAGTTGATTTATTTTTTATCCATATAGCACCAATCAGGATCCACAGAGCCTTAAACATTACCTCCAGGAAAATCTATGAGTGCTACCTACAGAATAGAGGCACAGTGGGGCTATTAGTGCACTAAATCTTTAAAAGTGAGTATATACGGGGCAGGTCTAAGTAATAAATTATCTTGCAAAGGAAAGAGAACCATTTCCAAAGAAAATGTCTAGTCCCAAGAAAAGCTGTCACTTGGGCCCAAGGTTTTAACAATAGGGAATAATTGAGTGTCCACACTAGAAGAGATTGATTGCCTCTTGGTGTTGGGCTTGGCCAGCCCCTGGAGAGTGACTGACAGCTCATTAGCCAGATGGTGGTACTAAGGGAGGGCTGGACAGCAGCCTCATTGGCTGGCTAAGGCTATGACCAGCACGCTTTGTAGCAGTGATGTCTTTCCAGGGCCTGTTGGACAGTCAAATGAGAAGTACCGTCTCTAGCTGGAGTGATGGCAAGGAAGAGAAATGGTCAGTGGGAGAGATGGAAGAGCGAATCAGTCAAAGTGAACTTGTCTAGGGGGGAGGGGCTAAGAGGAGAGATGGATGCAACTCACACAGGGAGCTTAATCAAAATGCAAAGTCATGCTCGTCCTCAGTCACACACATTTTCTAATTTAAAACTAACCCTTACCAAGCCTTATAAGCCTACATGGTCATTGCACATACTAGCTTCTCTCCATTACTGCTCTGAAGGCAAAGTATAACACTGTCAATTACCAGCCTCATGCAGCATCCCACCCACCTCCTTTACCACTGATTTCCCTTATGTGCCTATGTCAACGTTGTATCTCCTTGACCAGGATTGCTCCCTAGTGGAAGATTGATAAAGCAGAGTACGAGACCAAGCTCTCTGTCAATGGATAAAACACTGTTGTACCAAAGCATTTGCTCTCCTTTAGTATCTGATCTGAAATAAACAGCAAGGAAGAATAGGCCTGTCACAATAACAACTTTTATTGGACGATAATATAGGCCCAGAAAAATTGCAATAAACGAAATTATTGTTCTTTTACGACTATTTTATGCCACTGATAAAATGATAATAGCATAATAATGCAAGTACACCCTTTCAAAGAGCAATGAACTTTTAAGCTACCTGAGCCCCATCCATGGTGAAACTCAAGACAGAGAGCAGATGATGAGAGGACAGAAGCAGCGCGACCAGAAATAACAGCAAAACGTGTCTCAGATACCAGCATTCGTTTTTTCTGTTACATTCGGCCTAGGTGCTGTGAAAAAAAAAGAAGCTCAGGCGTTGTGCCCAATGCTTGTAATGTAGGGAAAACCCTGTCGTTTATTCTGGCATTATGTTGGTTAAAATATTGGTGACATTCTTGGCCAAATTAAACACAACGGGCAATACTGTACAACATATGGACATAACCTCGATCATTTTTCCTGACCTCAAAAAGTTGATAAAGTAATTATTGTGCAAGGCCTATGGATGAAAGAACAGTGGCAGAGAACATCCAGCACAGTCAGTCCAATGCTAAAGACCTCGAGTACATTATAGCTCCCTCATACTGTTAAATAAGATGCTGAATGTCAAGGGGAGGCTAGATTCTCTGAGGTTGAAACATTTGGAAGAAATAGGATGTGAAAGGGACACCACAAGGTGAAACACCAGGCCCACAATGACTCTGGGAGGAGGTTACAGACCCCGTGCCATTTGTTTAGTCTGACTCACTGAGCCACAGCCACAGTAACTGACAGACCCAAAGCCACATTAGACGAGACCAGGGAGTGACAGAGAGTGCACAGACATGGAAGAAATAGGGCTGGATGGGGGACAACTTCTGACATCACCAAACCCACTGAGTGTTGTCTATGACGCAAAGGGATGAGGGAAAAGGACAGGATGGGAAGAGGGGAAAATGAGAGGATTAGAGGCTTGGCTATGAATTTCAAAAGGATCAAAAACATTCAGATGAATACCTCTGTGAATAGAAAATGATATTTTAGTATGGCAGTTTAACAATGTAGTGAATATATTTTGTGTAATTTTAAAATTGGCTGAACAATATGCCAAAAAAAAAAAAATCCTATTTTCAATTATTTTGACAGATGTTTCCATTATGATATGTGTCACGATTTAAGTGGGAACGGTAAGCTTTGCTTTTCATTTTGACTGAAAAATATATACCAAACAAGCATGTTCCCTTACGTCTGGAGAATATGATTTGTAGGCCAGGGCATCTCTGTAGCACCACAATGCTTCATTGATATTGGTATGTGGTGACACATTTTATCTTTATCAAACAATTGCAGCCCCTGCGATTTGGATAATTGCACTTGGCCATATTGCGATTTCGAAAATATTTCGATTAATTGTTCAGCCCAAACAACTACAGGAATTATCAAACAATAAAGGCATTTTTTTTCGCACAAATTTAATGGGATAAATCAAGAGGCAATGAGAACTGTGGGCTGAACTAGGTTTGCAAATAGAAAAAAAGCAAAAGCGAGGAAAAGGAGGAAGAAAAAGCGTGGGAATGAGTGCAGAAGAGGAACAAGCAGGGGCTATGACAAGGCTAGAGGAATGGATCCCGATTCTACAAACGTATGCTGTTGAGTCAGGGAGCAGGCCTGTGATGTGATGGGAGACTGATTTGACAAAGCGATCTGCTCCCAGCACAGGAATCAGCCACTCTCTGGCTTTAGCCGTGCCTCAGTGCATTTTGTGTGAGTGAAGTGAAAGAACCGGAGGGAGAAGAGAGTGACAGAAGGATGTTAACGTGTCATCGTCGAAAATATATCCGTTTTCCTACCTCTGAAATTCCCAGCAACATCTAGCATACTATTTCCCTCTCATCTTCCCTCATCACATGCAGAAGAGTGGGTTTGCAGCCTTCTGCGTGTGTGTGTGTGTGTGTGGGGGGGGGGGGGGTTCTGGTTCCTCTGATCATATACGATTTATCAAATCTAGAAGATAAAAAAACAAAGTTGAATTCAGTCAGCTCTCTAATCACAACCCTTAACCCTTTAATCAAAGTGACAGCAAATTCTTCAAAGCAGTTATGGCTGTAAAATTCTGCCAACCCCACCCTCCCTGCTTTCATCTCATCCAATTTCCACTCAACCTAAGATAATAGCTCTGGTTTAATTCCATGGCAGATTCCTTCATGGTTGCAGTGTTTTAGTAGACATAAAATCTCCTCTTACAGAAGGTAAATATAGTCTATGCTGCTGGATGGAGCGGCACACATTCACAAACTTTAAATTATGAATATGAGTGGAGTTGGGCCTAAAAAGGAATGAATTCAACTGTTAAAAACAAGGGCAGGTTTCTATGTACACGCTGTGCTGACATCCCTTCTGTACAAGTCTTCTTAAATGGCACGTGGCAATTTTGTAGAACACGTATCTCAATTAAAAGAGTTTACATAAGAAATCTGTTCAGACAAAGGCACACTAAGGCTCATGTGCCGTACTCAAGCAATCGCTCACTTAACTAATAACAGATTAAGAGACGAGGGTCAAAGTAAAGACCAAGGAAGAAGTTCAGAAAAATTGTTTCTCCTCTGCGAACTGAAATGGAGACGATTTTTGTTACATGACACAAACTGACAGTGGGCGTCGTCCCTCCGGCTACATAGCTTGGCCAATCAAAACCTTTCTACTGACTAATAGCCCTTGACATGTAGCATACCTCAACCAGAACAGAATATAATGAAGCACAGATGAACAAAAGAAAATCATATAAGAGTTATTAGTCTGGATTTAATGTCCATTAACACCGAAGAGAAAACACAGCATACTTGTATATTCTTGCCATCTCACTTAGTGGGACATCTTTAATACACTGCTCAATTTGCCCCCCCCCCTCAAAGGGGCATTTGTGTTATATACAATTATAACATTATTTAGCATAGTTAGTGTTTGTGCACACAGGGTGATTAAGACATGGTTATGCAAAAGGATATATCTAACTCAAAGCCTGAAGGAATCCACAACAATATCAAATGTGTCACCAAGTTAAATCCATCATTTCAGGCTGACGCTTGTGTGCCAGCTCCAGAATACACGCTCTCATACATTGTGTGTTAGTGTAAAACTACATGATCATTCCAAGCGAATGGGGCACTTCGTCTAGGACCAGCGTGCCAAAAAAATTATTATCCTAATGTTTACTGATAAAAGATAGCAGATCACACGCCTGCTGACAGCTAAGGTCATCTCTGCAAACTCCTATCTCTGACATTCAGTCTGCCATTTGTTACCCATGTGGGTTTTAGATTTTACATGCAGAGCAGGTGACAGATTTTCCACTAATGTTCCTGCACATTGCCTGGGAATTGATTTTAGCTTGAGGCAGAGAGGATGACAGCTTGCAGGGAGGCTGCTGAGGACAGACTCCAGTAAGGGAAAATAGAAATGAGGAAACAAAGAGAAGGTGAAAAACAGCAATTCAGGATGAAAGGCACTGGCTAATGAAACCAAGCCTGAATACAATGTCAAAAGACATCTTGTCTATCTCCCTGTCTCTGAATGGCAATGTCTTTCAACTTCCCTCTATGCAGAAGGTGCCTCTTTTACTATAGTGCTTGTCGTGTATTTGCCACTATTGTACTATTGTAAGACAAATAGGCAGTATGCAGTGCAGTGATAAGCTCTTGTTTTATAAACCATACTAACATTCAGAGTACCCCTCAATGACACGGTCATCTGTTCAAATTACAATTTTGACATAGCAACGACAGATGCATTATTTGTTAAGATACCAGAATGTGATGTTTTAAAGGCACCTCGTCTTCTAGCTCATAATTCAGTGCTTAACAAAAACCAAGACTGCCTCACCTCAGGAGAGTGTACCACTGTGTACCACTGGAGCAGCACTACACTTGCTCTGCATTGTCAGATTAGTGAGGTGGTAAAGAGGCTGAGTGAAGGGGGTGTGAGACACAAGGCTCATACTCCCATATAGCCATCCTGGAGTGCAATTAGGCAGTAGAAAGAACACTTCATTCAGGAGCCACTGCTGACGCCTTTCAATTTGTTTCCTTGATAGACAGACGGATAGATAGAAAAATCAAGTTAGTATACCATTTAAATGCGTATCAGTCACCTGTACCATCAGTGTCTGGGTCCAGGTGGGCAGAGCAGAACCACTAGGTACACACCATAACAGATGTTAGACAGCTGTTAAACAACAACCTCAGCGCAAAGCTGAGGATGGCTCTCATAAAGCAAACTGACTTTAAATGCTATTTGTCGATCAGCTTTATTTGTAACAACTGTATTCAGTAAGGCAACAGCATGACCACTTTCTAGGCACAATCTTTCAAAGCAAAGAAAATGGAGAAAATATATATATTGCTGCATTTCTAACATAAATTAATAAATACAGAGGCTTTCCTTTCTCTTTTCACTTGCATTATAGCCAAAAATATATCTGTAAAAGTAATAAAATATTATAATTAGACACAATACTTGTACTTTACAGCAATTTTCTAATGACAGAAACTTAGCCAGGCCTATTGTCAGTTACGTAAGATTACTTCAAGATTCCAAGGCCACAAGTATATTGCTACGCAGTGGCATGTGAAAGGAACTAGGTGGTGCTCATATGTAAGAACAAAACACTGCACTGACATATGACATGGACTGATGGAGGACAGAGCATAAAAAAAACAATGCAATCCAGTCTGAAACTACCAATGACAGCTTTTAAGTGTGCAGAAAACGGCTCACGACAGCACAACCTAAATGGTTTCAATGCAAAATTGTCTTTGAATGCCATCTAACCCTGAGGACTATGACGGCTAGTGGGCTTCAGACCTGGCGAACTGGTATTCATGAAGCAAGTAGAGGGCATGGTAGAAACACAGGCAAGAGAAAATTCCCCATACACCTCATATATTGTTGCTGGGTTTCTCTAAACATGGCAGAGACCAAATAGTTCTTGTCAGAGGTAAATCTTAGGTGACAAAGGGTTTTAAAAACTGATACAGAAGTAGCTCTCCCAAAAGTAAGTGACAGATCAGGTTTGCAACAGCTAAACACACCTAGGGGGCTGAGCAGCACATTGTGAATTGCTTAGAAGTGAGAAATACAAAGCACCCAAGGCCAGACTTATTTCCTTGACAGACAAACTGAGCTCCCATTGATTTCATTCCTGTCAGGTGTGAGAAAGAAACTCTCGAAATTAACATTCAGTAAATGCTGGTAAAATTGTTGCAGTGTTACGCCTGTCTCATACATTTTCAGACGCTCTCTCGCACTTTTCAATTCTGATGTACTTTAGGATGCAAAAAGCATCAGGGAAGACAATGTGAACACTGGGTTCAAACCAAAGCATGTCAATACACTGTACAACTAACACTGCATAAACAAAAAGGGTCATCGACCATTTTTCACTAGCTATTTGCTTTGACATGCCCCCAATGTAACTGAGCTGTGCTTTTGGCTGTTCTGCTCAGTGTCCACCCTCCCACCTAGTAATCTGACTGGCTGTAAGTGTATCACAGCAGATACACGGAAGGGGCTGAATTCCCCTGCTACGCAGGTTAACATCTAAAATTCAGCCCATTAACTGAAAAGGTGCTGAGGCACATAGGTAGGTGAGCAAGACAAGAGAAAGCAAGCCAGCTCTTATTCCTCCTAAGTATGTCAGTGAAGATGAGGAGGGGATAAGCATCAACTCACCAGCTCTGTCCATCCTGCGTCACTCTTAAGCACCTATTTCATCACAATGACATAAACATTTTGACATAAGCATGGATTTCTTTTGCCAACAGTCAAGCAACCTACAAATTGTTCCTAATCCACAGTCAAACTGAAGCGTCTGGGTTTTTCAAAATTAACACCATGGCAGAAAAACAACAAAACAGGTTTATGTTGACAACGAGAAGCAAGAGAGCGGGTGGGAAAGTGAAAGAAACTGCCACCCAGTCCAGGGATGACATCATGTTGTAGAGGGCTATTCGGATCTGTGTAGGCCGGGCAGGTGTGGGATGAGCCCGCAAAGAAATTGGCAATAAAGTAATCAGCTGACGTGTCAGCATCCAAACTCGCGAGTGGTTGACCAGTGCAGAAAAACCCTGGACTGGGATGCCCAGGTGAGACCCGATAATCTGTGTGAGACCCGGTGTGTGCGTGCGGTGAGACACAATGGGTCCATTTGGTGTGGTAATGTTAGCCATTGCCACAACTCTCCTCAAACCAAAGTTTAGCCTTCCTGCTAACTGTTCAGCGTCTCCCAAACTGAACCATTCAGATGCACTCACGACAAGAAAGGACGAATAATCGCTCCTTGAACTAAAAAAGAAAAATGAAGTGTTGCAGTCAAGACTGCAAAGAAGCAACCGGTCCTGCTAGCTAACTTACCGGTGATACCCTAGCTGGCTAACCTTTGCACTAGCAACATTACTGCTGCAAAGAGTACAGTTTCACCGAGACCGTCGTTTTGTTCAACCCGTTCAGTGATTGTGCTTCATGTGGGACATCATTTGCACCCCGGTTCTGTGCCACATTACAATTATTTCACTTTTGTTTCTGAGGCTAACATTGAAGTTCCTGTGTTTTTACCTTGCGTCTCCTCGTCTCAGCAGTACCACTCCAAACAAAGCATTGGTATATGACTCGAAGATTTTGTTTCCAATTATCCACCTTATAACCGTTCACATGGGAACACCCGGCCGGACTCATGACAGACAAAACATTCAGTTTGGGTTTATAGGTGACAATGAAAAGTCTCCGGGATGAATCACTTAGCTAGCTAGCACGAACTGTTTGTCCAGAAATGGTTTCCGTTTGGAAATGGGACAGTCGATGTAGTATCCAAAATGCTCCTCGGGCATCTGACAAACACGCTCTTTGATTAACTAGCTACAAATCTGTTCATGTAGTCATCAAAAAGACGTATCCCTTCACTGAAAATCCTGCTCCCCTTGCTGTTTTGACAGTTGCCTTTTCCTTTAACGTTAGCCCCACTTCCACTCTCACGATTAGTTAGCTTTCTTTCTCTAGTTAGCCTGCTAACACTGAGCTTCACAATGACCGCCCAGCGTACACCGTGATTTGACAACACAAAGACGTTACGTCACTACGTTGGTTTTAGAGCACGTTGGGTGCGCTCGGTTTGCAGCCCAGTGTGTTCCGTATAGGCAACGTCACACATCACAATTTGCCTGAAAGGGGCTTTATGATCTGTACAGCATACAGCACCTTCTGTCCTTAGACCCTCGATTCGAAAACTCCCCACCAAAAAACCTTTTGATAGGGAAAGAGAATGGAAGAAACCTCAGAAAGGGCAACAGAGAAGGAATCCCTCAGACATGCAATAGATGTCGTGTGTACAGAATGGATTCACAACAGAAAGTCATAGTAGGCTACTGTATATTGTTGAATTTAGGATTTTAACCATGCGATGCATCGATGAAGCTGCCTTGACAAAAACACCTCCCATTCAGGGTTGTCAGGAATCTTCTATAACCGACCCCCAAAATTTACATCAATGTTATTCGGAATGATGCAAAGCTGGGCGTTTAATGAAATAGGCGTCTTTGTTGACAAGAACTCAGTTATTATTGCCCTTACTTTATGTCAATCGTTTTTGGTTTCTGTTTATGACAGATGCTTCCTCTTTCTCGTGCATGCAAGTATTTGATAGTGACTAATTACCCGTCTCCCATGTATCGTGTCAGGTCATGATTGCAATTTAGCTGAGTAAATGACATCTAAATTAGTGTAAACTAAATAGTTTAATTTGATTCTGCAAAAATCCCCCGTACGTATTTGAAGGTATTGTGAAGCCAACCCTTTTAGTATCATCAATTAAAGCCTACCACCTAGTGGTTATATGGTGTATGTATGTAGTCAGATTTAAAGCAAGACAGCAACTTCAGTCAAGTCGGCTCCTTGAATATACGGTATGTGATAGCATACAGGTGGGTAAGCATGCCGGGGCCCCTGCAGGTTTCTGTGACCATAGTGGACTCATGTCTCTATTGGGACCTCAGCTTTGACTGTAATGAAGGCAAGACCCTTTAAGAGTCATCTGGCACAGGGCTACATATGAAAAATCTAAATAGGTGTGATTAAATGTAGCAGCTGAATCAGACTGAATACATTATATAATGACTACCTCAGGCAGAAGTTTGCTCATCTAATTAGTTTTGTAACTTGCATTTTTCACAAAATAAAAAAATGACCTGTTCTAGTAATGTATACTATAGTTTTGAAGTATTTTACATTCTCATTGAATGCAGTCTACACTACAAGGACATTAAGAACACAACCATAATGGGGTATAGGGCGGCTGAATGGCCTTTAACACAATTATGTTGTATTGGAAAGTAACACAATGAGTCTTTTCCCAATGAAGATGCACAGATGTGTGCAATTACTCACTTTTGTCTAGTTTGTATTATGGCCAGTGGACTATGTATTCAAATTGGACTGTTAAATGATAGTTTCAGATTGGTAATATTTGAATTGGGGTGGATTTGAACTTGTGGTAACAGGCAAAAAATAGTAAAAGAGTAGTATATTGTAAGATGTAACACTGTTCCCAGGAGTCTCCTCATACTCATCTTTGGCTGGTAGTGGGAAAGGTGGTGGACAGTGGTGGATGAAACATACTACTTCGACTAAATATTAATACTACTTTATTACAAGTTAAAGTAATCTATTTAAAATTCTACTTAAGTATAAGGTATAAGCATCAAAGTTCTACAAGCAAAAGTACTCAATATGCAGAATGGCCCATTTCAGAAAAATATTCAATTAATAAATTTGAATTATTGATGCATTCATGTGTAAGTTTTATGTTGCAGCTGGTAAAGCTGGGGCTAATATTATAGACATCCGGGCAGCTTAATCTATATAACAATACATCATAATTTATTTGTATTAATAATCTGAATCTGCAAAGTAACTGGTAACTAAAACTTAAAAATAAATGCAGCACCTCAGAATTGTACATAAGTACCCTACTTGAATAAATGTACTTAGTTACTTTCCACCACTGGTGGTGTAACGGACTAGATATGCGCCTGAGAGGAAGATGACCCAGGGGAAGCAGCTGGCCTGAGTTTATTCTTCATTTTCTTCTCAGGTGTGTCCCTACTCAATCACAACTTCATACTAATTACCACCATTGCATATTCTGAACTAGGCTGACTTCCAGGTATTTGGGTCTGGCTAGCATGATTTACAGCCCTAATTTTGCTTTTTGGTGTTGTTTCTGAAATTGAGAAAAGTGTTACTTCCCTCGATTATTCACTTGGGGGCAGTGCAGGTCTACGTATCTGCAAGGTTTTGCTATTATTACTAGTGTATTATTCTAGTACAACTGCTACTAATAATTTGTATCTTCCTTGCTTCTCCATCCCTTATGATTCATAATACTCTTTCTTAATTCATTTTACAGTAATTTTTAAATCTTAAAATAAACTCACATTTATAAATGAGTTGCGTATATATGACACTTCTCCTGCACAGACAGTTTGTCTGTTATCATTTGTATTTCTTATATGTTTCTGTGCAAATTAATTAAGGCTGAGAATTCTGTTTCTAGTAGGGTAGTGAGTATGTGTTTGCATTGACACTGGGTGTCTGATATCAACAGGAAAGCAAAATAAGACTGTGGGTATACGGAAACACAATGAAGATTATTATGAATAATAGTTTAAAATCAAACTAGAGACTACTAAAGCCAACTGACCCATACTAGAGGCACTGGCACAACAGGCCAGTATCTCTAAGTTTTAAGCTTCAGTCAACTGCTGTCTTAACAAAAAAATGTATGTCTCAGATAACTCTGTTTATCATGGACTGAGAGGAGAAGAACACACATGCTATTGTCTTAGACAGTTGGAGAGGTTTTAGGGACAGCTAGGCTCTCAGCTTATCGGTGGATATCTCACAGCAAGGGAACACCGTGTTCACGTTTCATCGTCTATTTCCATGGAGTCACTTCACAGTTATCAATACAAATCGATACAATGGTGTTCAGGAAAAATCTTAATCTCAAAATTATTTATTACTTAATTTCCAAGGCATGTAGGGATACGTAAAGACATAGATAAAGGGTACAGATGGTATTGCTTCATGCAAGGATGGGAAGAGAACAGCATTGCTGGCTTAACTTTGTATGAAGGAGCAGCTGAAGGAGTATGAAGAGTTGAAATAATAGCAAAGGGATGAAGAGGGAAAAATATAGTGTAAGCAATGCAAGGTGTTGAAATGAAAGTTATAGAGTAACCTACTTAAGGATTAGCAAATCTCATTTAACTGTGTGTGCACATGCAATTAATGGTTGCCACAGTGACGATAACTGCTGAATGACACCTGGGTCAGATAGTTTATTTGAAAGAGATTAAGCTGAGGGGCACCACTCAAACTCTAGCTTATTACTCAGACACTTATCGCCTAGATCTTTACATTGTGAGAGAGAGTAGCCTCTGCTGTAATGTAATTATGGCACCAAAGAGGCCAGCTAAAAACCAGGAGATTATCCAGGCTCCATGGAAATGAGCCTCGGTTTTCTAGGAAATCTGAGTGCCCTAACCGACACTGATGAGTATAAGCTTGTTCTATCATAATAATCTAGTAGTGGCAGAGCCAGTGAAGTGCATGTAATCATTCAGTTTTGCACAGAGTTACTCAATTTATTTATTTAATGTGGTTTTGAATATAAAGGGAGATCTTCGCTTTTTGAATAAAAAGATGACAAAACATACAGAAGGTTGCTCCACTAAAGTGTCAAATTGGGCCTGAGCTGATGAAATAGATGGGTATAGGTCATGTACAAGCACACTGCACAGGAAAGTGGACCCTGCTGTGACTCTTGACTCTTGGTCCATTTCCCATTCACATTTGACTTCATAACCGAATGACCTGAAACATGCATGACTGGGAAGCATTGTTTATTCAATTAAATGTGACTTTAGAATTAATAATGATAAGCAGCACACAATCTACTTTCTTTTTGGTACTCATAAAGACTGTTTGTGAAAGTTAATTTCCAAGAAACATCTCTGGACTCATGATTCACATGATGGGAAAACATTTCCTGTCAAATGAAGCTTTTGTTTCGCACAGGCAAATTAATGGCGTACAGCTTCAGTGACTGACTGTGTTAGGTTATCTTGGGTTAGGTTATGGAGAAGCATGCTAAGATTAGACCACAGATCAGCAGAGAGGACATCTGCATCCTGCCAGCTCTCTTCTCTGCCAGAGATGCTGGGAGGCGACACATCTGTTGGAAGCTGTCAGCGGCTCTTTCATGTCATCACAGAGGCTGGGTGGAGCAAGGCAAGCCACTTTGGGAGTGCTATGCAGGGGTTCAGCTGGAAGTGGCCTGAAGTCAAGGCCCAAAAGTTATACTACCCTGTTAGTCATAAAGTCATAGTTAACGCTGAGCTGCACATGAGATCTTTTCCTGAAAGACGCTAGTGATTATGAGGAGTATGATGAAAAAAAAATGTTTTCATTGAAATTTGTTATAAGCATAGAAGGATTAGAATAATTTGTTCAGAATAATATTTGTCCAACAAGATAATGACATGCCGGCTTGCTGTGTAAATCCATTGTTAAGGTTAGGGTTAGGGAGAACTGCAGCAGCGCCAGGGAGTTTGAATAGAAGGTGTGTGTTGCCTGAATGTAAATTCATAAAGAAGATGTTTTTCCTTAATTGCATTAGAGGCCCGCTGTTTTGTTTTTTATTATTTAAAGAACTCAAGCTAGTTTACTGACAAAGCAGAATCATTGCTTCTTTAATCGTTATAATAATCTGCAGACTGTGTGCAGGAGCTGTACACCATAGGAAATGTAATGTTTAGAACATATAGGACAGCATTTACACGCACACATTAGCATTTGTCAATATATTTATCAAGACATTAAATTGCTTTAGCTTTTCTGTGACCTCTGTAAGCCCTCAGTGGTTAAACCTTTCTAAAGTAGTCATTGATCATTTCACATAGTCACATTAGCAGTTATCACCATCTCTGAGAAAAAGACTTATTTGCCTTTGAAAGTTTGACATTTAACAAGTTTGATGGAAACCAGGCTCCTTACTGTAGTGATTTATATAGCAGGATTACATTAAAATGGAAAACTAGATGAGGACATAATCTAAATATTAACTTCATTGATGCTTTTTCATACTGTCATTCTCATATCATCACTGTCATTAACGTTCGCAATGAAACGTTGCTTGAACTACTATTAAGATATTGCAACTTGTTCCCATGTTATAATAGATTTTTTGCTTTATACATGATTTGACCCGTTTTAAAGTCAACCAAATCTTTAAATTTTAGTCATTTTAATTTGATAAAGAGTGGGTTTGTGGGTTCTATATAAGTGGTTTACAATTCTTATGACTCTATTTTGAAGGGTGAAGATTGCATTAGTGTTTGTTTTATAATTGTTTCCCTTCACTTCCACACTGTAGGTCATATGTGGGAGAATAAAGGAACAGTATAAGGTGTATAACGAAGTTTGATTTAGAAGATCTTTGACTTTATATAATATTGCAATTGTCTTTGATATTAACACACATATAATCATTCAATGAACAATGTGGTTCTAAAACTAACAATAACACTATGCTTGTAATCCTGATAAAAGATGTGGATAATGGGGATAAATATCACAAGATATACATCACGTTTAATTCCCTGTCTGAGCAATAAGATAATAATGTTTTTTCTTTTCTTTATTTGTGAAATCATTTGCTGGCAAATTAGCTTTCTTTCCAAATGATCAAAGAGACAACATAGTAAAGGAGATATCAGTGATTCTGACCAACATGACAGAGAGTTGTCAAGCTTCTCCCTGTCTTGTAGCCAATTCCCCAGCAATAAATGGGTCAAATTAACTCAGAATGTATCCGGATGAAACAAATGACACATTGAAAACCTTATCATAACCTAATCTTACCTAGACAGGAAATGTTACTGCCTTTACTATTGTCACACACATCATTTTACTCTATGACAAAGCTGTTATGTTCTAATGTCAGTCCAACTACATTAACAATGTGCATGTTATTCCAGTCGAATATGTTCAATTGTTTGTATGGGATGAGATTGTTGGGTCATGAAATGGCCCACTTTTCAGAACACATAAATTTGAGGTGTCAGAGCTTTCACCATGACCTAAATGGTAACACTCGGGTTGCATAATGGCCTACAAACTCAAATATGGGTCACATTTGCTAAACTCTGAAAAGTTTCAGCAGAATGCAACGCTCAAAGTCATACTGGAAATTAACGTCTGATAAGATCATCAACACTACCACTCAGAGACTACAGAAAATGTTCAATAAGCCTTACATCTAAGCGTGAGGTTAAGTCTCACTAAAACTACTTTTAATAGGGCTTCACTGGCTGTCTCACGGCAGTGATGTGGTGGCTAATGAGAATTTGTCCCTGCAGTGTTTACCAGGTGTGGGTAATGTGTGTGTGGGAAGCAGAGGGGATTAAGTGCTGAAACTATCCTTTGATGAAAACATATAGCAGTGAAAATATATAGGTCAGTGAGGTTGAGAAGATCAAGAGATAAAATCAAATCGCTTAAAAGAAAAGACCACATACAATTCAAAACAGCTACAGCAAAGACCAGCATATGGCAACCCTGCTACTGCATGTGGTTTTGTGTTAAAAGACAATACACCTTGGATACTTCACAGTATGTAATCTGTGTTGCTGTGATGCTGTTCATAATGGGTGTCTACATAATCCCTCCATTTGCAGGAAGACGATAAGCAAATCAATAAACACTACACATGGCCATTACTAATATTAACCCACTGACTTATCAGTAGACTAACACTAAGTGAGTTTATTGTGAAATTATTTAAGTTGCCATGTAAATTAGGCTTACGACTGGCCTGAAATATGGGTCAATGAAGGGGGAGAAAAAGACCTGGGTAGGTTTTTATATGCAGAGCCACAGTATTTCTCTGTGTATCTCATGCCTATGCCTATATACGGTAGACCGGAAACACAAGTGATGCTTACCCCTATCTGTATTACCTTTTATCCCGTAATTTCAACACGAAGCAGCCGTGTGTGCAGACAAGGATACCCAGATAAAAATGCATGACCTAAATATAACTCTTCACTGATCCACAGAATAGACATATAAGACTCATTGCAGTCATTAGACAATATATTTTCCAATCGTGCACACTAATGTTTACACAGGTTGCCATGTTTCACTCTACATGCACACGTCATGTAACACTTGTAGACATAGGAGAATGAATTTAGGTATAGGTGCTTAAGGTTGCTAGGTAGTGGCATGTGAAGCATTTATTCCAGGTCATTGCAGGTCAGGTTTGTGAATATAGGCTATCAGGGGTTTCATTTAAAGGAGAATCCATTTGGGCAACAGTCTTAAATCAATAGCAGGATAACTAAAACTAAACTGGGGTTCCCTGGAAAAGAAATTAATTTTAGACCTCTAAAAAATATGTTTTTATGACACAATGGACCCCTTGAAAAAACTGAAAATATTTGTGCCCTGGTGCCACATCTGAAAATATTGTGGCTAGATGTGACTTTTGAATCCTATAACTAGGGCAAAGGGAAGCAAGCATGGTAGAGGATGAAACGTGATGCACTATATTGCCATCCTTCCACTTATTTTTGTTTTTGTGAAAGAAGTGAAATATACTGTAAGAGTGAAATCCTCCCAGTTTAGCCTATCTGAGAACCTCCTGGGATCGCCACATTTGAGCACAGCTTTGCAATTAGACAAATCAGAAAAAAGAACCCAGCACTTCTGTTTGTTAAATGTTTTGATGACCCAAATAATAATAATTTAAAAAAAAATGTATTAGGCTGTAGCATGTTGTGTCATAATTTACTAAAATATTTCATCTGCTTTATATTTTAAAATAGTTATGCATGCATCTAAGAACTTGGGACCATTGGGTTCAACAAGTTGTTCCCCAAGTGTTGGTAATGACTGAGCCTATTTGAAGCAGTGCCATCCAAAGCTCACACATATTTGTGCCAAATGAAAACGTAATCCCACTTTAATCCCACTTGGATATTCTGGGGTGGATAAATCACTTTATCAGTGTAGTCCACAAATTCTAAATGAGTTGCCATGAAGTGACGTCACCATGTGGCGCATGACGTAAACTATCTGCGCCGTGAGGAAGGGAACGTGATGGCGGTGGCTCAACCAAAGCAAGAGAAAGAGAGCGACGATTGCTCTTTGCTGCCTTTAGTTCATGACATTATCAAATGGTAAGACTATCGGCAGGTCCGTGTGTGTTACATGTTTATTCACGACTGTGTGGAAACCTCTTTACTTGTAAACAACGGTTTCGGTGGCGTTGCTAAACTTGTTGTTATCTCAAGCTAACGTTAGCTATTAGTTTCACATAACATTGAAGTAACGTTTTCCCTTATTCCCCGCACTCTCTTTAAGCATGGACAAGGACAGCCAGGATGTCCACCAAGAACTGGCCAAGCTGAAGGCAAAGATCCAGGAGTCTCGGGAGCAGATAGCCAGCATGCCCGGGATAGACAGCAGCCCGCTGGATCAGCAGCAGCAGCTGGACACGCTGCGGGAGCAGGTCCGCACCAAGAACCAGCTCCTGCAGAAATACAAAAGTCTGTGCATGTTTGACGTGCCAAAAGCATCATGAAAGCAAAGACTAGGTAACTGCACTGACTGGAGGGAGCTCGCAGGAAGGACTTTTTGCTTTCATCCTCACCAATGGAGCAGATACATGTGGGATTCAAGAATACAGGATGGACGTTTTAAAAGAGCACGGACCCGTTTTTCCTCTGTTGCATCGCATTGTAAGATGTTTTCACGTCACACACGTCCTCCCTTTGTCCTTATTTATTTGCGTTGCGAGAACGCGAACTTGGTTATGCATTGTATTAAATGTAGTTTCAGTTTACCATTTTCTTATATTGTTATGTCCCCTGATTTGTAATAAAATGAATTGATTAAGAACTGGCTGGCTTAAAGTCTTTTTAATGAGCCTACTACACATTAAATTAAGCCCGTGGCTTTTTGACACAAGCTCAGTATGCTGAAGACTGAAGCAAAGATTGTTTTGCATCCATCCTTTCATTGGACTAATGTTTCAACACTACTGTGTCTTCATAAGAGTTAATATGAATGATGAGATCATTCCTTTTGTTTAATGTCTTTAGACTTGAAGAGGGGAATAGGGTTATTAGGGTTCCAATTTTATTTGTGGAATGCATGTCTCCACGTTTAGCCCAATAGCTGGTGGCACAGGGCTGAAACATTAAATCTGTGTGACCGTGATTGAAACAGTGTGGGGAGTGTGTTTAGGATCTCCAATGGACCCTCAGTTCAGCATGCTGCAGTTTTAACGTAGTTGACCGTGTATTAAGTGACAGGATGAGCTTTCAGGCAACGTTATGTATTTTAGCAAATAGAGGGAAATGTGCTGAACTGTGTGCAGTGTTTAATGCAAGTTCATTGTGTTTTGCTTGAAAGGAAGAGCAGATGGAGACAGACTATGAACGTAGTTTAGGAAAAGTGGCTTTATTTTCTCTTTTATGCAAAAGTTGACGTGGACACAATAAATACACATTCAGATTTCAATTTGTTCATGATGCAACAAACATCCAAGTTCCACCAAGTCTGGAAAAAATTAAGTGTAAACATTTTTTTCTCATGTGCCTTTCTGGGCAAGCTAATGTAGAGGCACATTTTACAGTACTTTCAGAGCATCTACTGCATCACTGCACAGGGGTAGGCCTAGGAGCTAAGCCACCCTGTGTCTCAGCACAACTTGGATCACAATGTCTCACACTGAGGCTGACGTCTACAGTATTTGGACTTGTGTGCCCAGAACGCAGAAAGTCTCTCGCACACGGGCTAAGAAAAGTGTCAGCATATGACGCAGCCTTTCTCTTTGGTCTGGCTGCCCCCTACAGCCTTCTCCTTTATGTACATCAAGTCACTGTGCACGCTGGGTCTCCGCGCAAACGGCGCCACAATCCCATATGCGTTACCATCCTTACACTTCTTGTTTCTGAAGGACTTTCTGTGAAGAACCTCGCAATACTGCAAGGAAACTTTGCAGTGCCGATCGGGGCTCATTTCGTTAGGCAGCTTGGCCATGGTAAAGAGAGTCTGAAACATTTGGTCTACGTTGGTGTTCTTCTTCGCCGAGATTTCGAAGTACGCGCAGTGCTCGTCTCCACCAACCAGCTGCTCGATCTCGTCCTCCTGCACCTCGCGATAAAAGTCCCTGTCACACTTGTTGCCGCAGATGACCAGCGGGACGTCCACGTTCTCCTTGGTTTTGTTTCGCAGGCAGGACTTGGTCTCATAAATCTGGCGCTTCAGGCGCTGCACCTCCTGGAAGGAGTCTCTGTTATCCAGGCTAAATACCAAGATGAACACATCGCCTGGAAAACCCAAGAGAAGACAGGTTCAATGCAAAAATAATAAGAACAACATTTTAGGAGTGGCCAGTTAACTTTGCAAACAGCAGCATGCAATGGGCTTGAAGTGGTTTTAAAGCTCAACTCACCGGTAAGAATTGAAAGCCTCCTCATTGCAGGGAAGGGATGATTTCCAGATGTGTCCAAAATGTCCAGCTGGTAAGCGTCTCCCCTGATGCTGTACAATTTCCTATGAAAGTCCTCAATAGTGGGCGTGTACTGGTCGTCAAACCTCTCGTTGAGAAACCGAGAGATGATTGCTGTCTTCCCAACTTTAGTGGAGCCCAGAATCACCATCCTGTGGCAGTTCTTGGCTGGTATGTCGAACTCATGCTCGGATGGTGACATTTTCTTAATCATACTTGCAGCAGCAGGTCGATAAGGCTGTAGCATGAGACGGTGTAAAAATCCTTTCAGCGACGTGAGGGGTCTAACCTCGCTCTCGCACTCTCTCTGAAGCGAGAGGAGAGCAGGCTGGGAATTTATGGGGGAAGTTTGCCGCGCCTCCCCAATGCGTCATGCGTCACGCTCCAGCTTGGGGAGCTGGAGCAAGACCCGACGTTGTATTGTTACTATGGCTGTTTTTGTGCGTCAGCCCTGTCCACCCATCAGGAACAGAAAAAGGGATAGATATTTGTTTATGTTCAGATTGTAATGGTTGTTTAGACATTTCATTATATTTCCATGCGTAATTGCCACAGATTAACTGTCTTTGAAATGGCGCTAATTCCATAAAATGACAGGCACAGTATGCACACAATTGCTAGTGTGTGCATCATATTAAACCAAAGAGCTTCAATGCATTATACAAAGGCATACACTATATCACGTTAACATCTCATATGCATGCACCTAAGCGGCCTTAATTCTTTTGTCAATGTAGATATGCACATTAAGCAAAAGTCAAATGACTTGCTAACATCGCTTCAACTGTTTCCTCCATCGCCAGTAGTAGACAGACCTTCCCTCGGGATAAAGCAGCTGGAATATGCGAGGTTGGGAGAACGGAGCGTTTACAGCGGTCGGTGTAATCCTCATACTGCCAGGATAGTTTCCAACATGCACGACTTTACGTGTCAGCCGATTAAGCCTCTGTATAACCTTAAGTGAAGGTTGATAGGTTCTTAAATGTATTTATCACACCTACTGTAGCAGTTTCATTATGTATTGTAGTCATGTTTTAAAATGTTTTATGTCCTCTTATCTATTTTATTTGTAATTGTCTTCTGTCCATTTTACTGGGTTTATATTTAATTTACTTTAATGGTTTTATTATTTAATTTATTTCACTTGTGCATTAGTCTCAAATTGTTTTACTGTTTATATGTGTCCCTTTATCATCTTAAAGCACTTTGAAATGTAATAAGGTGCTATACAGATAAAGTTTGATTTGATGCGCTGACCATTAAAGGCTACTGTAGGTCACAGTCCTCATCAGTAGTCTTAGGACAGCTGTGAGTCTCATAGAATAGCCTAACAGCAAGGCTACGTTTTCCTTTATTTAAGCTAATAAGTTTCATCGGGATTTAAAACTACTTTTCAATAGCACCTGCCAATAGGGCAGCATTAAAACATTGTTACAACAATAAATACAATACCAACAACACACACAGGCTATCAAAATGAAAACCATATCTAGTTAAGATGAATGAACAGGCATGAATAACGGTATTTTCGAAATCTAAAAAGTAAAAAAATACATTTAGAAGGAGTGGCAGCGCTGTCAATCAGATCCTTTGAAATGCTTAGGGTTCAAGAAGATATTAAATGGATTTATCAACCTTCTAAAAATAAAAGCTCGTCATCTCTTGTAAGATAGACAAAATGTCAGATCATGGTGAATGCAAGCAACAATGTACAAATGTCACAATGAGAAAAAACCCCAAAACCCATACAACTGAAGAACAGCTGGGCGTAACCAGTGCCTGGAAGCCGTCCAATCCAATTTGTATCGACTTTCTCTTATGTGTTAATTGAAGTACCCCACAGATAGTCTAAAGATAGAGCCCGCTGTTTGTGACTCAAACTCTACTCACCCACTCTTCCCCCTTAACCACTTATCACCTTTCACTTATCATCTCACCTGTGAATCAGTGTAGACAGAGAAAATTACTTCTAAAAGAGAAAGTCTTGTGTATGGTTCATGTATTACTCGTGCTAGCACGTGTCAATGTCAGCATTTATAATATCTCTAACTTTGCCCTTCGATAAGCTTCTACCTGCATTTGCTGTTGTTATATCATTCCGGTGGTTTGTTTTCATGAGTACAAATAATAGTTAAAAACATAAAGAGATCATATATAATATGATACATAATATCCATGAGATGTCCATTTAAAGGGCAGACAAGCCAAACCACACAGTTTTTGAACATTCTGGAAAAGCTATTATGATCATAAAACAACACCTCATTTAGAGATAATTCTCAGGATTTCTTTTCATTAAATTTATGCCCTGTGCTATTTAATTGCCATTTTGACAGCAGCTAGTACTTGATTTCTGTCAGTGTGTCAGGATTCCCTGAGATTACAAACTTGCATCATCACTGGATTAAGTTGAAGCAAAACAGCTGTCGGCAAGATTCAGAAGGTTGACATTTAAATTATTCAGTGCTCCATCTGTCTCTACTTATCTCCTTCCCTCTATGCTCTGACTATGCTTTGAATAAAAAAAATCATATTTTACATAATATCCACAACAGGTCTAAGAAAAATAAGCCTTGGTATTTACTTTGATATCATGTGAAATCTAAAACTTGCCAACACTGATGACCTTTTTTAGCCCTCGGTCGGGCATTGGGGATGAAATTAGATAGGTGTACTTAAGCCTGGTTGTTCAAGGCGTGAGCGATGGGTTTGTGCAACCCAGGCGGGGTGGACCAGTGCTAGACCCTTGACTATTGGTCAGTAATTAAGCCAGTGTGTTCCCAACGATGCATATAACAGTACACGTGCAGAATGGCTTGTTGCAGCAAGGCACTGCCATATAATTCCTGCACAAAACACGATGGAGGGAATTTCATGTATATTCTCGTCCATAGTGAACCACATCCTTATTACATATCTCTGTGCATTTTTAGATAATTGCTGTCAAGCGTTTTACTCAATTAATCACAAATATTTGACTAGCGGTAGTTTATACAGTAATTGAGGGTTTTTCTTTATGTACTGTATTAAGTGCAGATTTGAGCAACTCTGTATCTAGCATATGCCCAGAGAGGTTAGACAATGAATAATATATAGAGAGAATATCCAAAAAAAATCAGCTTAATAAAAAATGATATGGCTGATTAGATTAGAGTGGACATTTGACAAATGATTCAATTTCTTGGTAACATCTGACATAGAACAGATCATGGCAAGAACGTAGCTGGCAGAGCTTCTCTGTTTGTTTGGTCAGAGAAAGAGAAACATTTTCACTGTGAAGTCTCTTGAACCTCAATGACAAATACACAGACCCGGGCTGCTCACCTGAAACCAGCTCAGGGTCTGTCCTAGAAAACACAAACGTACAGTACAGTATAATGTGTCTTTTAGGCACAATCTGTCTGCGTGCGTCTTGACTCTTGTCTTTAGTCTTGAACCACGTTTGTGTCACAGGCTGTTTGCAGCCTGTTCTGTTACATAGCTGGACCTCGATACATGCACTGTCCTGGCAACGTGGCCCTCAAGCAGAGTAAACACACCAGCTGCAGCCCACACAGGCCATGGCCAATCATACGCATTAGACTCATTTCCTTCTCAGCCATGTTTGCCATCATCTATTAGTGAAGAGGACAGAAAAGATTTTCTGAGTTGGGGAAATGCCACGGCCCTCTGTGAGGACACAGCGCTTCACAGCAATGTGAAAACAAAATTTTGTTCCGAAAGTGTTTTTGGATCTGGTGAAGTGATTGAACCAGTGGCAGTAAATCTACACCGTTGATGTTGTTTCAGTTTTCAGCATATAAACACAGCAAAGCCATGTTTTGTTGTGAAAGAAAAGATGAAATATAGGACCATGAGTTGTCAGTGAAAATATCATAAAGGCTGAGGACGCAGCTGAAGCAGACTGAAGCAGCAGTCTGAGAGTCGTTTTGCTGAGAGGAGATTTTTTTTTAATAATATTTTGACTTTATTTGCAATTTTGCAAACAATAGCATTACCTGGCTTATTATGAAAAACAGAAGAAGAAACACGCTGGCTGACAACAATGACGTATTCGATATTAAAAACACATATGCTAGAAATCTGATAGCAGACTGAACAGTAAAATTTTTGGCATTGTGTCATCACCCCCGCTGCTCGTGTTGGCATGTCACACATGAACAGCCACGTGTGCGTAGCATGCTTGACACATAATCAGTTAGTGAGAAGTCTAATTTGCAGTTGACAAGTGCATATGTGTATGTGTATAAGTGTGTATGCATGTGTGTACAAACAGTATGTGTTGAATTATTAATTTAAATGGACAAAACTCAATAACTTAATTATCATGAGTCTGACCCACTTTTTTGCATTGAGTTTTGCACAACTCATTCTTGTACGAAGCGCCAAAATTCCTAGACAGCATTTTGTAATTCGACATATCGCATTGACAATTCTGTCAGTCAGAGTAGGAATTATGATGCAGATTGAGACCTAGATGCAGATTAAAATTGATACCGTAGATGACCACAAAGTAGTTGATGCACATCCCTATGTTCTATCAGGTGCGTTGGCAAAAAACAAACCTAGACTTCACCTGATTCAGCATAGGTGATAGTCCCACAACGAGCCCAGAATTATATTGGATGCATGCATGCTGACATAACTGATGGTAATTTTGCAAAACATGAATTTTAGAGGTTTGTGCAGCTTTGAGGGAGATTTGTGCTCCCTGAGGACGTTCTACATGCAATGTGCAGTATGTCTTCTTCCTTGGTATGATCAGAGACAGGTAGACAAGGTAAAGTGTAGCAAAAGCGTAATTTGTTCCCTTCCTTCTGTTCAAAATCTCTGATCTCACAGGACAACAGGTTTTAAAACTCTAATAAATTAGCTGTGTTTGTTGCCATGTGATCTGTTTATATGTTCCAGTTTGCTTGCAACTAACTGAATACAGAAATGCAATAAAGCCAACTTTAGTGCCCGGGTTAAAACCAAATACAAGACTATATGTTTGCTGCATGACAACCTGTATGACCTGTATGATTATATGGCACAAGTAGGGTGACACTTGTGTTTTTAGCACTTTATTGAGTATTTTAGCATTTTATGTTCCTGACCTGAGACCTGTCGGGCACCAATTTAATTTCACTCTGAAGGAAACAGAACCAGAAAATATTTAATATAATGGAACTCTTATGAAGACAGAACAGGTTTTTGGAACTATCAGCAGTGTGTTTTTAAATGTTTATCTTATGTGAGTTATCCGAAATTTTTTGGCATTGGTTGATAACCTCACATACACCCAATAGACGCTGGTTCAGAGGGTTCTCCTGACCTAGAATTCTTCTGAAGTGGTGCTTATTTTCCTAATGGACTGAAGAAAAACACATCGGATTACCTGGATGTCAATCATATCAAAATACATGCTCGCTTCTTGAGACAAACCGATGAACAGGCTATCAACCAGCATTCAAACCTCCCCTCAGCTCTAAGGTGCTTTATAGTGATTTTCATCTTATAAGCAACTTTATTCATTTGGTTCACTCTCACCCAGCCAGCTGCAGCAGGCAATTGTTCTCAGTGAAAAAGCTCTGATAAACTGACCGTGTACTACTTAGCACCAAACAGCAGACAGACAAAATTACAAGCTACAAGTAGTAGTAGCATTTAGTAGCTAAAGAGTCAGATATTTCCCTCAACACTTGTTGGAGACCTAAACAGAAGTAAAAGGAGAGTGAATATTGGACTTGTATTTGTCAGTTGGCCAGAAACACGACTCCAAATAAATGGTAATGTCTCCTGGATGTGTAAATAAGCAAGTGAAAAGCACTTTCGGAAAATTGGCCATAGTTGCTTTATTGTTTCCATGAGGCATTCTGCAGACTTGTATCAGAGGTAATGGTCAATTCAAAACCTGTATTGCTTCACAGATCAGTGCAGTTGGTAAATGTGACTACCACTGAGTGATCTTATAAATGCTTAACCTTAGACGTCAGTGAGCTGCTGCCCTTTGCAGCACTGTTTACGTAACTCTAATAGCTTCACGCAGAGAACAGACAGGGGAGGGGGGGGAGAAAGGAAAGAGCGGAAGGTAGCAAGTCTTTGGCAAATATTGATATATTTAATTTCACCTCACACACAAACACATACAAATACCATTAATACCAAATAATAATAACATCAGTTGAACCACCCTCAGTCAACAAATATTACATAAACTCCCCACCAGGTGAGCTGGTGTATGAAACATCTAAGATACCTAGGCTGTGTGTAAAATGTATTAAACTATGACTCAAGACTCAAGTAATCTCAGCAAAACGTAGGACTGATGCAAGCTTTGTATGAATTTGAATTCTGGCAAAGTGTAAGCGTGGTTCTAAAGTGCTGACTGCAATGACACCTAATTGACACCCAAAATGCGCTCCCTCTAATGCTGCAGTAGCCGATAGCAGGTCTCCGAACTTTGTGCGTCACAGCTGCATCACACAGTTCATCACGGTTTAATGCACACCTTGTCGTGATCAATCCCGCTAAAAGCCTACTCATCACTCATTGTATCTACAGGCATATTTTGAAGACATACTAAGAGTGATAGTTTTTTAAACAATTTTCAGATTGACCCCAGGACAGGTTTTGACATTATCTATGCTATTAAAAAGTGCCATTATCATAGCACTTTTAAAAATTTCACATTCAGTCCCTGAATGAGAGAATTTCTCTCCAGGTGATGCATGCGACTCAGTAAAGCAGGATTTCATAACACAAGATATGCTGCAATAAATCATATGCACACACACATCACACACATGCCCTGTACTGCCCATTTTCTCTGTTTTTGTTTACATCTACACTGTTTAACCAGCACCGATTCAGACTCAGTGTGACGCCAATCCCACCAACTGCTGGGAGGGTTAGCGCTCAGAGGCTGGCACGGACATTCCTACTGTTCGACTAATAAGGCATATATGCACGTTCTTTTCAAGTAATTACACAGGCAACATGCACAGGCATGCTTACTGCGCCGGTACAGTGCGCTTCAAGTTGGACACATGATGGCCCTCTTAATGAACTCTGAGCTCTGTGTGTGTGTGTGTGTGTGTGTGTCTTTGTGCTGATCTGCTTTGACAATTTCTGACCTCTTTTGGAGTTTGATCAGATATTAACAGGAAGCTATCGCATGGATCACAAACCTCACACACACCCCACATACACACTTATTTAAAAAACAGTGAATGGCATTTATTTTTTAAGAAATCTCTAAACATTTGGTAGACTGAAACAGACATTTTTGGTAGACACTGCTTAATGATTATTGTTGTTATGATTGAATGAATAATTATGTTTTGATTATTATGTTACTTAACATTATGCTGCTTGAATTGCTGTCTGACATTAGCTGTACTTACTGTATTAGCAACCTTCAAAATGTTTTCAAGTCTGCATAAATACTAGGAAAGGCATTGATTTTTTCAATGGAACAAAAATGTTTCCACAGAAGATCTTAAAACAGGTTAACAATGTACAACATCCAGAGAACATGCAGTGGATAGCTAGATCCTAAAGCCACAGTCTTACAATAAAAACGACATTCAAACCTTTACCAAATATTAGGAAAAAGCTTGTGACTGGTGTTGTTACTCCATTATGAGTGACTTATTTTGGTCAAATTGTCATGGTTTTGGGTTTATGTGCTGTAAGTTCCTGTTTTATTTTAAATATGTCTGTTCTGTTAGGGCTTTGGGTTCAGGTTCTGTTAGTTCCAGTTTTATTTTGTAATTTGTCTGTTCCCTCATGTGTCTGTCAGTTTCGCATCCTGCCTTTGAGTGCCCTGTGTTGATTTTGTTCACCTGTGTTTTGCTGTCCTGCCCTACCTGAGTGTATTTAAGTTGCGTTTTTTTACTTTGTTCTTGGTTCATTGTCATTGTGTTGGTTTCGTCTGTCTGTTCTTTTGGATGTATGCCTGCCTGTAGTTCGGAAATAAACTCGTCTTCATCATCATCCTCCTCCAAGAAGCTATTTGCGTTTGGGTCTTTTGCCTGTTTGCCATCACAGGACGGGTTCCTGACACAAATGACCAATCTTTAAAAATGTTGCCTCATGTAAACTGCTTGAAAAGCTGCTCCTGAACTATAAGTAATCCTAGTGGATTGTAAAAGCTACTGTAGCCTATATTGGCTTGATTGCGTATGCCCCTTCAGAATGTTTTGACCTGAGTGGGCTAATACAAAGCTAATGGGTATACAGTCTCAGGTAATTGTACCTTCTCGCACAACATACCCCTCTGTTTATGTGATTAGTATAACACATTTATCCTGAATGGTTAGACTATCTAATGATTAAAGATCTATATAAAAAACAAGTAATATATAAACTAACAACGAGTAAATTATTCCAGTCACCCAGTGCTGGTACCCGAGGCTTTTGTGTTTTCTTCATATGTAGATAGTTTTTTGTTATATATAGGGAATATGGAATATGGATCACAGGTATTGTGCACAACACAGCTTGAGACCACATAAAGAAGACCCAAAAATCAATCAAGGTATTTTTAACCATTTTATTCAGCATGCAATTCAAGTGTATTTATGTAGCTGTATATCTATCTCATTGTTTATGTAAATATGAACAAGTTTTGCACGCTGTACGTACTGTATATACAGCCATATCCACCTACCAGATGTATATATAGCAACCTGTTATTTTAATCATATTTATTTCAGCACCATTTGCACTCTGCACCATTTCACTAATTGTCTTACTGTTTACAGATGTTACTGTTGTTGCTTTGCATTGTATTTTTTCACATTTATGTCAACTAATTGTATGTCTACTTCTTTGTATGTACATAAAGACCTGTGTCAAATTCCTTGTCTG
Organism: Coreoperca whiteheadi; assembly: GCA_011952105.1. NCBI lineage: Eukaryota > Metazoa > Chordata > Actinopteri > Centrarchiformes > Sinipercidae > Coreoperca > Coreoperca whiteheadi. The sequence continues at coordinate 11,287,230 of CM022470.1, forward strand.
TGCACACATACCTGGCCAATAAACCTGATTCTGATTCATGCAACAGGCGTAGACTCAATATGCTTCAAAATAAAAGCTAGCAACGGGCAAAAATCATGCATGACAAAAACATACAAGATTACAACATATAAGATAAGGAGGTATTGCATATAAGATAATATAAAAACATGATAAAATGGTATTAAAATAAAAAATGGAATAAGATAGGTATTATCATTATTATTAAAAGAGAAATAATAATGATCAAAAATACTGATTCTATGATTTAAAAAACATGTACCCATTAACCACACACTTCAACTAAAAGCTTGAGTAAAAAGACATGTTTTTAGTCTGCTTTTAACCATAGACTGTATATAAAGATGGACGACGCGTCTCCACTGTCTCCTACTGTCTCCTACTGTAGAAAAGTAAAGAAAAATATCCCGGATATGGGAGCTGCCACCTTGACGTCATTTGCAACCAGAGTCTGTGCAGTAGTGATCGGAGTTGGAGCCGCTATCGGGGTCCCGCCAATACACCCCGCCGACTCAGTCGCAAACCGGCCTCAGCTGGGCATCTGGAAGTTGAGATCAACATCTAAAATACCACCCACGTTTTTGGCATGCTCATAAGGTTTTACCGACAGGGGCGTTAACAAAGAGTGAGTCTTGTCTCTCAAAGCCTTGGGACCAACTAAAAGAATCTCTGTTTCATTTAGCTGTAAAACGGTGTTGGCCATCCAGAACTTCATCAGCAATGCACTGGATGAGGTCATTCACTGGGTCAAGGTAGTTGGCAGAAACAGATGTATATAACTATGTGTCAGCAGCATATGAGTGACATGAAATGTTGTATTGCTGAATAATGGAACCAAGATGGAGCCTACAAGTTAAACAGCAGTGGACAAGGAATAGACCAGGGCTGTTTCTGTACTGTGGTAAACTCTAAAACCAGATTGGTAAACATCAAATAAATTGGTATAAGACAGATACACAAGTAATTGTCAATAAACAACCTTTTCAATATTTTTTCCCAGGAGTGGAAGGTTTGAGATTGCTCTGTAGTTCTTGTAAACAGCTGAAAACTTTCTTAGTAGGCATCAGGTCAGGAGCATATGTTGCAGAACTTAACTGCTGTACCACTTCATGTTGTTCGCTATGTTGTATTGGGGTGAAGTTGGACAGAGTGCTGTCAACATGGCACTGAGTGGATGAAGAGTGGTCACTCTCATCAGCAGAGGACGCTACAATGTTATTCCTAATATTGGAAATTTTGTATTTAAAGAATGAGGCAAATTATTTACAATTCTCTGAAGTGTGAAGCCCAACAGGTATTTTATCAATTGTGCTAAATAGAAACTCAGAATTATTAAAATTTTCAATAATCACTTGAGAAAAGTAATGCTTAGTTTTTATAGGTGCAATTACATCCATAATTTGTGTCACATAAAAATTTTAATTATTGACCATATTGTCACACAGCGACAAGGAAGACAAATCAGAAGACAAATTAAAATCAGAATGTGACCCTGTACACCTAACAGAGTATATCTAACGGTCAAAATGGTCTGTGGTGTTATCAATATGAGTGTTATCTGTTGTCACCAGATATAAGGATTGAGTCATATTCAATAGAAATTTACGATGAAAGCCTAAAACCAAATCATGATTTGGTGAGCCTTTTTTAAGCCCTGGAGGGCAATAAACTGTGAGCAAGTGCATACGTCCAAATGAAATTATTTTCCGATGTTTATTATTAAACCTCTCAATACCTTGAAGCCATTCATGCAGAAAAAACATGTAACACATGATCTGTCATATTTTATGTAGCTTGAAAGCAGCACATGTTAGTGTATGTAAAACAAGAGTTAAATTTAAAATGACTCTCTTTAAGAGTAAAACCTGTGGTATTACACTAATCCTAATCCTAATCTCATTCAACACAGGAATCAAAAAGTTAAGTAAATCATTTTCTATTAGAGAGAAATTGTGACTGATATGTCACTTTTACAGGGGCAAAAAACACAAAATTGAATTTGACAGGGATCTTCTGCTAAATCAAGGTTAGGGTAATAAACCTTTAGTTCTCAAGAAATGCATCAACATTACTATACCTACATCATTTAGTGGAAGCATAGCATTTTCACCTTTAAAGACTGTCAGTGATGATGGTAGGTGAACAGAAAAGTACAGTACATGCTAACTGGAAGACCCTCAGCTCTCGGTTGCTAGTCAGCTAATTAGTCCACAGCAAGAAAATCTTGTCTCCTGCTGTTCACAGCCAGACTCTTCACCTTTGTACCTCCCTTTGCACCACCAGCAGTGGAAGGCCTCCGCTGAGGCAGTATTGCTTCCTTATGCGAATCAGTCTTTTCTCCATCCAGTCACTGGGTTGTTGTGTATAAAATCTCATATTTTCTATCAAGAATAATTTTCAAAGCTGCACAAGGTCCTAAAATACCCAAACTCCTTCAGCTCGAGCAAGCTTTAGAGTCAATCATTTGGGTTCCCTCTTTTTTTTAAAAGACATTACTGTTTTTTTTGTTTTCTTGTTTTTTCTGTGCGATCTATGTACAATGTCCAGATGATTTTATCACATTTCAAACTAAAAAAATCATCAAAATATCAACCATGCACAGTACACAGTACATGCATACACAGCATATAAATGGTTATAATAAGACCACCTTCAGCTGGCATGGCCGGCTTCTCGCTCCACACTCACTGTGTGCATTGTGTATGTACCATGTAACTTTCAAGTATCGGTCAAGTAGAGTGCACACAGGGGACTGCACATGACAGCTTAATTGTATGTTGCCCCGAGTCCCTTAGTTACCACCTGGCCCCAATTTTGCTGTGTCAATTAGACTGTGGTAATGTCACTGTTCAGAAACATTAAGTCATGCAGACACAGGAATAAGGACGTTTTGAATGTCACTGAGAAGGGAAGGTGAGGTGACATATTGTACTGGAGAAAAAAGAGGGGGAACAGTCTTCTATTTATAGTAAGGTGCTAATGACTAAACTAAGAACAGCTGTGCAGAAATGGGTCATGTGAGTAATGGCGGATACCTGAGGGGGGAGGAGACAGCACAGATGTAACCAAAGCAGAAATGGTAATTTAGAGATCAAGTTCAAGTTTCATGTTGAGTTTACTGTCATTCCTCTCCCTACAGGTCATGCAAAACGCAAGAATGAAATATAGTGTCCCCGGGGCCATAGTGCAATGCATAAAAACAGAAAACATCAATGAAAACAAGCGTAAGATAAAAGGAAGTAAAAACAGTAAATTAAAATGCAGCAATATGTACCAGATAACATTATTGTGGAATATTAACAATGTAAATAATGAAGGTCTAGAAATAGATTTTGACACAGGTCCCCTCTGGAAAGACAGGACTTCACCATATTTGCTTGTCTTTTGGTTGATATTGTGCTTTAGTTTGCATACTGTAAGCCCAAACAAATAGCTACAAACCAAATAACACATGGTGAACTTGTGGCCTTTGAAGCGCCGGTGGGCCGGCATATGAAGACCATTTAAAAATAGTTTTTTCCTTATGTCCCCACCACTTTTCAACACAAAGTGATGCACTTGATGCCCTCAGCATCATTTAGAAAATAGAAAGACAAGCTGTTAATGGGTGGGCAGACATGATGCAAATAGGTCTAACCTGTTTTGGTTTCTGTTTTAAAAGCTGCATCTATGATTACATGAACTTTATAACCTAGCCAGTGGTGACTAAGTACAAAGGACATTTTCAGTTCACAGTATAACAATTACATAGGGCACTGGTTCCATGAAATTGCCTGTCAGGGTGAATTCAGGTAAAAAATCTTAATGTTTGTTATTGCACATAAATACACTGCAATTATGAATGAGCGTTTTCAACCATTTTTCCTAGGGACAAAGGTCCACTTTTAACAGTTTTTACTGATTAGATAAGTGACACGTTTCACTGCAACTGAGAATTCCATTCAGCTTGGCGCAGTAACCTTGTGGACTAGTTAATTTAAAAGCTGCTTGTTTCACCCACTGATATTTTGCCCCAAATACTGGCAGGTCAGACTAATGGTGGGTGCAGGATGCTGAAGGCAGTGGAGGATAAGAGTGAGTGGCAGTGAGCTAAGTGATAAGAAGACAAGGTCATCTCTACCTGTCTGCCCTTCTACTGGCATACCTCACTATGTTTGCTGATAAATTCAAGGACAACCCACTGTAAACCCCAATGAGTGCACGAATGCGCATTTCAAGGAATATTGAGGAAGGAAGAGGGAGGGATTACAGTTAGAGTACGGGAGCTTGGATGGGTTAGGAGGTGTGGGAAGTCAAAATTATCCAATGTTCCGCATGGAAATGATCGAAATAGATTTTCCTATCATGTTCCTGTAGCTAAATGTGGCAGGCTAATGTCTGTAGGTTTTTGGATCATGTGACAAGATGAGAGAACACAAGGCCAACTCTGTGTGTCACTGCCTAACTGGAACTCCTAGGTCCTAAACAGTCATTACCAACAGCAGGAGCACACAGTGAGCTGACTAAATGACAGGCTGGGTCAATAGTGGCTGGCTGTTAGCCTAGCCACTGCACCAAGCTAATTATGTATAATTGTTCCTAGCTGATCCGAGTGCATTAGTGGTGCATCAGAGTCCACCATCTCTTGGGATGAACCTCTGGGAGGAAGTGATGTGAGAATGGACATAGAGGTGAACAGGTGCAAACATATACGGCCGATGTACAGAACACACTCACATATGCCCATATGGATCTGTATAAACGTATTCACACATGCAAATACTGAACCTGAGTGCACTCTCTTACCTGAGCGCTCACCTGAACCCACAAACCCTCTCAGCTCACTCTGCGTCATGGCACCGTTTGTGTTACTTCATATCTTAATTTGACCAACCATGTTTATGCAGCATGATAGTGATCAGCATCCCGATGAACATCCCTGCTCACCCAATGTTTCTCTGACCTCAGGGAACCTGGCTACGTAAGCCTTAGTAAGTACAAAGTGTACTGGTGTGTATCTGACTACATTGTGTATCACCTGGAAATATCTTGTTGTTGCTGCCAAGAGGATTTAATTATTTGGGGAAATAAAAACTTCTTGACTGTGAAAAGGTGCAGGGATTGATTAAACCAATGTTTCTAAACTATTTTACTTTCCAAAGTTCTCACGAACCCAGCCAATTTACAGTACTATAACAACAACTTAAAAAAATTTGCAAGAACACAGTAAAAAGTAAACGTCTTGAGAAGAAACAGGCAATGACATGCAGACAAAGAGTACGGTCAAGTCATGATTTTCTTGGCCTTGTGGAGTAGCCTACTCATTTTATATGTAGTGAGGTGCGGCCACTAACAGTAGTGGGGAGCTGAATACCTTACAGGCAGTATGGACAATTTTTTTTGGAATGCTGGACTACAAAAATAAATATCCACATGCTTGATTTTCACTGGCATTCTTAGTAGCACTATAGTAATCAGAAAGTGACCATTGTCAGTAACAATCATTTTTCATTTTATTGTAGACTTATGTTTCTCTCAAAGCCACTCATACACGCTCATACAAATCTATAGCCTATGCAATACACCAATGTTGGAACTCCACAGATGTGGAATGTATTTTCTGAGACTAAATCAATGTATTAGCTATCCTTTTCCCTTGATGGTGCCTGAAGAATTTATTCATTAAAGTTATTATTTATGATTATCTTTCATAATTCTGATAGCCATGATTAATTGATTGCACCTACACAGTTTGGTGCTCCTTTTACCATTGTAAATCCCAACACCAAGAATGATGAGTTGTATAGCACCTTTCATGCAAGTCATGCAACTCAATACATGCATAGAGTGCTTCTCATAAAAACAACAGAATGAACATAAAAACAGGGATAGAATGTCTTAGTTAATGTAATATAAAATAAAAATAAAAATGTAAAGAGCAGTCATAGCAGTATAGCTCAAATTACCTCATACTATTAGAGAACTTTGCTTCAGCCTTGCCATCTAGGAATCTCTTATGAACCAAAAATTTCCCTTTTAGTCTTAGTCAAGGTTGGCATCAAAAAACACACAGTAGTGGTCAGAAATAGATATTCTAACACTGAAATGTTGTCAATGTTTTACCCTGTTGTCATTACCAAGTTTAGAATGTTACCATGCTGATGAGTGGCTTCATTTACATGTTGAGTAAGATCAAAGCTGTCCAGTAAATCTTGATCCTTGACTCGGACAGAGACGTCCTCTGAATGTCTTGGGTGATGTGGAGCAGACGATCAGGTGAGGGGGGAGAGATACAGTACAGGCTGTGTGCCTACCGTGTTGGTATTTTTTTAACCTTGCGCAATTTTCATCTCAGTTGTTAAATAAAAGTTATATAACCCACAGAATAACTAGGTTAGCACTAAGGTGACCTTCCTCTGAACAAGACTATCACTTACCATACACTTAAATCAATTTGCTTGCTTTGCTGAACATCTATAGAACTTGTACAATGCTCTGTCAAAGTAATTTGTTGAATATATCTTTGGAGAGAAAGAAGTTCTTTTCATGTCATTTTCTTGTGGAAAAATATTACTTCACTCAGTGAGAATCACTCACTGAGCTCCAGTTCCTTGCCCTATTTTCGCGATTGGGATGTTCTTATGTTTGTTAAATGGTAAATATATTTTTCAAGAAATACCTTTTCACACTACATGTTCTGTTACATAATGTTCACCCTTTGTCACAAACACATTGGATACAGACTGTGGCAGGCAGCCAGGTGATGTAAGACAGATGGTGAATTTAGGATAATCCAGTGTTCCCTCATGGCATTCAGTGTGGCCCCCTTGTCGACACATTTACATGCAGTATGTGTGCATGGTCATGGTTGATTTTATGGTTGAGAGCAGTGAGTATGTACAGCATTAATGGACAGGAGCCCAACTCACTCTGGAGCCTGCTCACCAATTTAATGGCTTAATAACATCTGTCAGTCCTCTTAAAATGTGCCAGATGTTGTGTAATCAAACTTGAAAAAAGATGTTTCAAAAAAAGCATTTTTGTGTTACAGTGGCAACAGCTGGTTTGTGTTGCTTAGTAACGCCGGGAAAAGCATATTAGTGGATTAGGAGAAGGGATATAGAGAGAGTGACAGAGAGAAAGAGTGTGTTTGATGTTATACTTAAATGTGATTAGCGTGGCTATCCTGTAATGATTAATCAAAACTAGCTGTGTCATACCTCCATCTGCTTTCATTTTTCACGGATTTACTTGGAACCTTTGAAGATCAAAATACCGTCGAAGACATTTATTAATGACACTGGGAAAATACATTTACATTTACATTTAGTCATTTAGCAGACGCTTTTATCCAAAGCGACTTACATATGAGGAAGACAATGGAAGCCATTATAACAACACAAGGTAACAAAAAGCATAAGTGCATCAGAAACTAGTCTGTTAAAGCCCAGCACAGTATACAAAGCTAAGGATAGGAAGGTTGTTTTTGAGAAAAGAGATAGAAGGGAAGAAGAAGTTAGTCATTGTCAGTTAGGTGTTGATGGAAGAGATGCGTTTAAGATTACATAACTATTGAAGAACTATTAACAGCTGCTAATGCTGAATTAGACTACAAAATTGAATAGCACAACTAGCAAGCATGATGAAAAATGTTTTATTTTGACTAGTGAGCTGCATAAGTCAGTACACTTTGTGTTTTACTAATATTTCTCCTGAGTATGCACGCTTGTGTCCATACTGTACCCATACATTCACAGTCTTACGAAATAATGGATCATCACACACTGCACTGTATATTACTGTATGTGCCCCTGGTAGCTTAGCTCTCACAGATAAAAGAGTTTGTTGCTCTGACCCTGAGTGGAAACTATTTCCAGGGACTGTCTGTACGCTGCTAAGCGGGGACAGACTGGAATTAGAAACAGCCCTGGAACTGGCCTTTAACTGTCGCACTCCCTCACCCATTACTCAGTCACTCTCAGCAGGCTACAGATTCTCCATAAGGGGGAGCTGTTCTGTCATTGTCAAGTTGACAAGTTCTTTACACATACAACCCACCTATTAGAAGGAAAATGACAAATGTATGTTGATGTTGCCAACTATAGGCAAAGAAAGCAATAGCTGTTGCTATTGCAACACATTTTCCACCTGCAGGTGATGAGAAGCTGCAAATTTTTATTTGTATGGCTGTATTTTGTTATGTCCTACAAGTTAAACAACAAAATACATTATTTTTTTACAGCGATGGCGAATCACAGAGCTCTCTACATAGCTCTAGGTTACTCCCTGCTTCCACTCTGGCAAACCAATCATTTACATGACTTAATAGGCTTAATAAGCATTGTGTGAACTTGTTTCAGCAAGGGCTTGAATGTAACAGACGTTCATTTATATGTAAAAGTCCAGCACGCGAGCTTTAAAGTTTAAAACGTTTTGTCACTCTATAATAACGTGTCCCTGACTTGCTCCTTTGCCCCCATTATAATAGAGGGCTTTATCACTTGAATGTAAACATGTGTCATTTTGGGACACTTGCTAAAATGACTGACGTTGTCATTCTTCTGGGGAAAACTCTCTTTTTTTGTGTGTGTGTACATTTTGCACACATGTACCAAATGTTGTTAAAATGCTTAGTAAAAATTAAACATAATTGTGTCACATGATTGTTTGTTATTATTTACTGACCAAAGTTTGATTTCAATAGCCCTAAACTCGAGAGATTTCAAAATAGATATATAATTAATCTAATGAAATATGCTGTTATATTTAGACATTTTTGCATTTTCTTTTCTTTCTGTATCTATGAGTTTAGAGGTCACATACCACTAAACAAACAATATTATTTTAAAAGACCTAAGATTATACTTCAGCACTATAGACTTCATACCTGCATCTTTACTGTTTCTATTCTTTTGGCCACTTCATCCCCTGCTATGTTTGTTTTGTTTTTTCTCCTTTAGACAAAAGTGGTGAGTAAGATACACAATAACAGTGTGAAATTTTGATGTGGTTAACAAACTTTACTTCTTACTTTATATTTATATTACATTTGGTAATTTATGTCTTTTTAGTTCATTTAAATTTAAATGTTGTTTCAAAGTCTGATTTTTAAAGTGATACAAATACTGCATGCACACCCACATTCATTCATATTTGGGGTATTCATGACACACACACACACACTTATAACAGCCACCCATCTACCTACTGCCCCTTTCAGATTCATGTGACAAATTTAAAATGTGTTCTTTAATGTATGTACAAGATGTACCACAACAATTAGCAGACTCGGTTCATAAGGAGCTATAATTATGCACTATACATGCAATGAAGTCTTGTTTTATTTATCATAATGACATGCCTTATCACTCCCCACCCACAAACTGTGTTTTTTGGCAGATCTGCAGATCATGCAAGCATTTAAATCAGAGGCTTTAATTAATACCAGCAGAACACTTACCTAACTGTATCCTTCTCAAATATTGCACAGTATAATGACAATAATACTGAATATTGCTACAAGTTGCAGGTAATCTGAGTGACAAGTGAGTAAAATACAAGTGGATGCTAACAACAGAGGTACAGCAAATATGTTAGTATGTTTTCCTCAAAAATTGAATATGAAGTAATTGTCCTGCACTATTTGTGAAAAATTTATATTTGTGATATAATTAAATGAAAAACAAATTTGAATCATCAATGTCTGAGCTTTGCTTACAATTACAATTTCTGAGTCTGTATGAAAGCATAATATTTTCATCTGACAAAGACAATGAAGACATAGTCATTCACCTTATGTTTAACAAAGACTCAGATCAAGGCACTGTAAGAAACAAAATAAAAAAGATTTCAGAGATTCATTTCTGAGAGTCAGAAACTGTGAGAAAAGTTGTATAGTTTTGAGAGTGACGTCAAAATTTAGACTTTCTATTTCTGTGTCTAAAAAGAAATTTGGTTGAATGTTCACAAGAGAATTTACTTTCTTAATGCAAATTTCCCATCGTGAAACAATGCTCACCGTCCAAGATATTTATATGGGCACGAACACAACATTTTGGTGTTGTTATTAACATTAACAAGGACTAAGTAGGACAATGTAGTGGCTTGAACATACACAGGAAGGGAATAGCCCTGAACACAGAGTTTCAGCCACGACAGGAGCAGCAGCTGGGAGGGACGGCCGTCATCCAAGACATGTACTCCCTTAGTACCGAGAGAAACAAGGACACACCTGCCGTCATATAGACCTTCACTGGTATATTTGTTATTGACCCAGTGACCCAAAACAATTGTCTATAGAAAAGTTCAAGTTTATGAGGACCACTAGTGGTTGTATGCACATCCTTGACTAAAGCCAGAAACGTTATGTGTAACAAGCTACAAAATTACAAAACTGCAGAAAGAATGTTTGCCTCAGCTGCTAACATCTGGCTGGATATACTCATATCATTTAACATGAACCCTCTATTCCAAAAAAAACAGAACAGAAGTGTATTGTTTGTGCACTGTATATCTGTGAGACTGCTTGCATGTGTCCGTCAAAGTTGAATAGTAGTGTGAAGAGACAAACTTTAACTCTCTATATGCAGGAACGGCTGTGTTATCTACACATTACATTCTTACCATTGTTTCCACGGTAAAAGAAATGAGCTGAATTAAAAATGAATAAAATGAACGTAAACCTTATTGTGCCAGTGTGTAACAAGGTAAAACTGAAACACAACATAATGTGCTCTCATCTCTGAAAATGTATTTATCCAGATCAATCAGGAACATATATAACTGCATATAAAGTTTGTACAGATGCAGGAAACAGTTGAGTGAAGCAAGCAGTCATAATTAATCTCCTATCACAACAAGTGCAAAAGAGAAAATAATCCAGTGAAAATTACAGTCACCTTAACACTCTGTTCTTTCAAGACGAATCAGGATAAAGCATAGAAAGACGCAGATAACTGAGAAAAGTGCTGACTTTCATAAGCTCGGTGGCAGTATCACAAGACCTTCATGCTAAGGCCACTGCAGTCAAAGCACAATTAAAAGAGCAGAACATCATCCCAGCCGCTTAGCACGGCCTGGGCCAAAAGAAGAACCTGTAGTGGAAAAGGGTAAGAGGAGAGGACGCCTAGATCTGTCTCACTAACACACGCGCACTGGACAAGCTGTTCTCTCTGCTGACTCAGCAGGCCAAACACAGCCTGACCTGTGTGTGTGTGTGTGTGTGTGTGTGTGTGTGTGTGTGTGTGTGTGAGCGCGCAGGCACTCTTGTTGTGTGCATCTTTACACCTTGCTGATTCCTGTTTCCAACTGAGTTTTTTTTTTCCTCTTGTGTCTCCCTGTCAGAACAACTGAACCAAAGACACACACACAGGACATACACATACTGTTCTTGTTAGCATTTAGTACAGGAAGAATCTCTTTTTCCATTATTTAGACAAAAAGGAAAAATTTGATCTCTCTCCCACTCGCCGCTTAGGACACATACCTCCCCAGACGCAAGAGTCAGATCGCTTATAATCCCCGTCAGTAATATGCAAGGACAGCAACATCTTGAACAATGTTGTTTCTGTCATTCCCATTAGGGAGAGGAAGAGAGTTTGATGGAACAGATGATAAAACCTTATGTGTATGTATGAGAACATGTTATTCCTCTGCTGCAGTGTCGGACACATTGGCTAATCCTGTTGAAGTGTAGATGAGTTAGTGGTGGGTGGCATGGAATAGAAAAACAGCTCATTTCAGAAAAAACACAGGCATTACGAGGCCTTGCCAATGAAGACATAGCCTGTGATGTGGATTAAATCTTATGGCCTGATCCAGCCAGACGGAGAGATGATGAATAGTTACAGTATACTTGTTGCTTTTACAGTAGTTTTTCTTCAGAGTCAAAGTGTATGTACTTCATGCAGTAATTTTTATTTGTCTACAAATTTTCATTGATTTCATTGTTGTTTGATTACTGTAACTGATTATGGTAAGAAATACTCTAAGTATTGAAATAAATACTTGCAATATTCAGTCTGCAGCATCAGTGTTGTGCAGTGCTTGCTAAGTTTATAGTAGGCCTATTTGTGTACATTCTCCCTATATCTCAAACTAATCATGAATATTGTTGTGGGTTTGTTACTATTCTTTTTTCATCTAAATTAGCCCTTACATAACAATGTCTGGCCAAAAATCTAGCACATGCTATTTCCTAAAATTAGTGTTTTTACAAATGTGCTTTTTATTTATCACAGCAGTGTGAAACTGGCTGCAATAGTGTCTGATCGTTGAAGACTGTGTTGGTTAAATGAAAACTAATAGCATTTGAACAAATATGTGTACATGTTTTAACTGAAGTGTGTATGTTTCGACTGAAGTGTGTCATTTTGCAAAAAAATCTAGGATTTATGCAAATTGAGTGTGGTGTTTGGATATTTGTGATTATATTTTGAAAAAAAGAACCCGGTTTTAAAAATTGCGTGTAAACAATTGAAAAAAACTGTAATATTTTTGTGTAATTCTGGTAATGTTGACATTCTTCGTTAATGGCATGTGCATGGCACTTTTGTTCATGTATGTTTGTCACTATCCATTCTCACCATATTGGCTTAGACGCATGCTAGTATGATCTTTCTCAGAGAGGGTATGGATGAAAACACACCATTTACCAACAAACCAATATGTAAATGTAACCTCTAATGACACAATCTTGCACTTAACCCTATAGCATTTACAACAGGTGGTTATAGTAGTAGCGCTTATGAATCACCCCAAGGTGGGAGAATATGAAACCAGAGGAAAGACCCTGTAGCACTGGATGCTTCACATTTCTCACACACACGCACACAAAGTAAAACATACTGTCGCGCTCATGAAAGCAACGATGTAACCAGCCTTCTCAACTGCTGACGTCGATTCTGTTCTCCAGCTCACACACAGGGACATGTGCTTGGTACACATTGTGACATCCACTTGAAAATACGCTTAGACACTGACACACACTGACAGTCACACACTCATTGGTTATGCACACACATGCACTCACAAACACAATCACTGACATGAAGAAGCAACATGAAAACACAGCACCTTAATGATATTCATAAATGTGTTCTTGTGGTGTTAATGTTTTACATTAATTAGCAATCCAGAAATATATTTTATCAAGTAATCTTTTAAATATTATTATCAAGAAAACATAATCAGCCATTGTTTAGTCATTAGTGACTAAATTTGGAGGAAATTTAAGTTCTTCCAACCAGTTATTTCAAGACATTCTATTTTTTATAGGCTTCATCCTCGAAGAGCTGTTGCTATTGGCTATATTCCTGCACGCATGCGCAGTCGTGAAGATTTTCTTTTGCGCCCCTGTGCCCTGCATGAGCCCCACTATGGTCCGTGGCAGCAATCAAAGTCCATTGGCCTCTTTGGGGGGGATCGCAGACTTGCCATATGACCATGAGAATGTGCCAGTTTGGGTTTTGATCTTACACCGCCTGCTTGGTGGCCTTGGTGATGCTTCATAAACAATGAATTGCCATGTAACTTTGACTGATCACTGGCAGGGCTATCGTGTGTGTGTCTGTCTCTGTTTAACTGCTGAAAGGAAGATAGAGCAAGGTTAAACAAATACCACCAAAGTTCAAATGCTATGCTCTCCACCAATAATTATCTTGGTTTTAGTTTTCTAATTTTACCCTCTGGTTCAAAGTCCGTAAAGGTGTGGTGGCTGACATCTTGGCCTGTGGTCTACATATTATCCTTTAATACCTCCTGTGTGCACCAGCACTGAGGGGGAAAGAAACTCTTGCTCATCCTCTTGAAGGAATAAGACCTGATGGTTAGACATAATACTTCTCCCAGTAGCATCAGTGTTATCAGGGGTTGTCTGGTGAGTGGCAATTATTATCTCAGAGGTTCATGAGTTTGATCCTTTTCTGAATGACCGAGACAGCAACTTTCAGGCACAAAGTATTGTCAAAATCCACTCCCATTCCACTCCAATTACTCCCATCCAGAAATACATCTGTTATTTGACACAATAATCACCCTGTCTGTGCCAAGGCTCATATACCCAGTGACAGGGTAGATATATATATTATTTACTTTTATTATTTACTAACTGTCATGGGGCCACTGGAAGAGATTTGCCTATTTGTATGACATTGTGTGTCATGTTCATAATTACTATGATGAAATTACAGATATGCACAAGTAAAACATAAATGCCATTCAGAAGGGTTTTTGTAAAGACAATGCTCTGTTAACAAGGATTTGAAAACATTTTGATGTTCATCCATTTCAACTATATTACTGTAAAAAAAGAATCTTGCTGCTTTAAAATTAAATCTATACTATACATTCCTGCTGAAAATGCGTGTGAATGCTGAAGTCTGAAATAAATCATTGAAAGAATTGCTGAAATTGTTGAAATCTGAAGTGCCTGAAAAATTGTGAAAGCTTAAAATGTATTACACTAGACTGCTGGAAGCAGAAATATATAAGTGGCACCATTGGGAGTTTGAAACATTAAGTTGAAAAGTTGAATAGAACCATAAATGCCTTAAAGAGCTTAACGTTTTTACATTTGAATTGTTTCTGTAGCTTAAGTATGCAGAAAAACATACAGAAGAATAATAAATTGCAAAGCATTGTTGAAAAATGCAAAAATGTGACATGAATTGCCAGAATTGGAAGCTGAACTGCGTTGCCTGAGGAAGCTAAGAGCTGAAATACTTTGAGTGGAAGCTCTGTAATATTGTCAATGTTTTTCATGCCTATTGTAATAAATTGTTGAAAAAAGCAGCACAAATCCCTACAATAATAGCAAGATACCAGTTAATGCGTGTATGTAGGCATCTCCATAAAAATAGAGATAACAGTATGAGTGTGTTTGTGTTTAATCAGCATCAGGATTCTCAGAAATAGAGAATTCTGAAATTCTGAGTATAAAAGGTAGAAAACAGCGCCCAGCGCCCTAGAGATGCCGGGCCGTTGTTGTATTGCATGATGAACTTGGCAAATAAAACCCTGGCACGAATGGGTCCTTTCATCAGCTTAGGTGAACCTCTGTTAGCAAAGTGATAATTTACCATAGAGCTGCAGAATGGACTGCCCTATTCATCACATGCATGTGAGTCTGCAGATCTCAGTGACATACTAATGCAACTAAACTCAAAAACCACACTTGATCAAAGACTCACTCAGTTCTGTATGTACAGAACAGATTAACACAAATGTCTGCATGCACTGACACACACAAACACAGGACAAGTAGGTGGACCTGGGTGGGTCAAGTCACAAGCTCAGGCAATCAATGAACAACATGTAACCCTGTTAACAGATAGGACACGTGCAGAGCTGGTGGTCATCACAGGATTGATGAGTGGTGTGTGAACATACAGTATGTGTGTACCCTGTCTCACTCATATAATCAAATTAGTCTATGTCTGTGACTGTGTGTGTGTGTGTGTGTGTGTGAGAGTGTGTGAGTGTAACCCTCCCACACTAGTATCTAAGGACAGTGAGCAACAGTGAAGGTGAGCTGTTTTTTCCAAAACCCTACTGCCACAACTGGGAAACAATAATCTAACTGTTAAAAATAAACCTGACATTATGTTTGTGGATGGATTGCCAATCTTGAGCAAGTTTCACATAATTTTATCTCAAGAGTTGATGTTCAGCAAAGGGATGTGAATATGTACTGTATATATACACCTCACATACATATATACTATATATATTTACATATGTAAGTATATGCATATTGTAGGTAACGCCTAGTCGAGCTCTTGAGATGGAATATACCTTAGAACACTGAACTCTGTAAGGAAACTACAACACACATTTATAGTTCATTTCTTGTGTCACACACAAATAATGTCACAATTGCTGGGTAAAAGGCAAAACTCCCAGGAGTAGTAGACACTTCTTTTCAAACTGGTGATATATCCACAAAACCTACCTAAGAGCAAATCAACTTGGGGCGAAATTGTCTTTAAAAAGGCAAACACTCAATTAAGGCGCCAGACAACAATGTTATTTATTGGGGAGGACAAGTACAAGTCCCCCCAGCCCCTACCCCGATGATGCAGACTCTTCTGCATCTTCCAAAATTTAGCTCTGAAGCAAACAGGGATACTTCAGGGGCCAATCGTATTTCAGCTGGGGCCAATGCCCCTGTGGCCCCGCCCCTGGATCCACCCATGCTACATAATATGCTGGAATCCATTTTTTTGTGCTTTCCATTTTCAGAAACACTAAATGTTTTAAATACCCAAATTAATCTTTGATATGTTGTGTTCACTGGTGACCTCATTTAGCTTTTTTTGGTAACTTTTTCCTCAAATGCCAGTTCTCTATGGCATCTTCTCTGCCAGAAGCTATTTTATAATGCTGTTTTTTTGTTTTTTTTTTACTTTATTCAACAGTTTTTAAGCCTCTCCAATTTAAAAACAATAAATACAAATAGGGCAAGGAGTTCACTAAGTTGAAGTTGGTTGGACCAAGTGGTTACCATTCCAGTTTTATCCAGTCAAACAGTTACAAACCTAACTACCTATGGGCTACTGTTAAACTTCTATTTTTTATATTTCCATTTAGTGGTAACAAGTGGATTCCTTATTGGCCAAGACATAAAGCCACATTGTTTCCCCTGCCCTCGATTACGCAGTTGAAACCATTAGTATTTTCTTCCTGCTCCATCAGAGCACACAAACCATGCAACACACATTGCTCCCACTGCCCTCCACTGGCACGTATTTGCGTCTGGAAGAATCCACCAATTCCAAACACCTCATCATGGTTGTTTTTCTGAGGCATTAAAAGGAAATAAATTACTCTTCAGCACAGAAAATATCCAACTCTCCTTTAGGGAGTTTTGCACTCAGGCTTTTTTTCCTTTTGAGAACAGTGCACAATTATAATGCAACTATTAGCTGTGTCTCATTTCTAAGACTGCTGTCTGCTTTCTGTGTCCTTTTTAAGACACCACCATCTTATAAGGCAACACTAAAACAAAAACAGCACTCTCAAATTGACTTTTATTCAGAGAAATGTTGCAGGTATCAAGCCTTAATTATAATGTCATACGAATATGTAGGTCTCCACTAGCTTCTAAAGAAAATGGAAAAATGACTCATGCACACCTATATGGAAGACAGGGGCTTTGGATGACATTTAACAATAAAAGAAAACATCCCTACACAACTGTGTCACTCCACTTTCATTTTAATCTTAGGTATACAGTACTAACAATAAAAATATTGCTGTCTTTTAATTTCAGTATTCACTTTGTCTCAAGCACCATCTGATGCATTTATTACAAAAGTACATGTTCAGTGTTCATTCATTTAAAGTTTTCTATTTTTATACACGAGTTAACTTTTTCCAAACTCTTCACACAATCAGCCCAGCGGAAGTCATTGTGAACCAAATTGGTTCACTTTTCATTTGTTTATACACAAAATGCATTCAATGACCACATCTTTCAAATTGAATCAACTATTTTTCTCACTCAAACTCAGCCACCACAAAAACTGTATATTTACACTCAATTTTGCACATGTTTAAATACCATTGGCAAAACTCTTTAATCATAACTAACTAGATTTAAACAAATAAAAAAAAAATGCATAAACTCCTAGTTGGGGCACTGAGCACCTATTTATTTAGGTCATTTATTCCTTGATGACCTCTATGACAGTTCCAGGTGGGGAAATGGGTCAAGTGAGGCAGAATCCAGAATGTTTTGTAATTGTATGGGACAGTGTAACGTTTCACAGAGTGGTTTACTGCCCATCCCACTTTTCCCTCTGCCTTACTCTCCATTCCTCCACCCCATGGAGGAATTGCAGTCTGTGTTTGATGGAAATATTTGAAATACATATATGTTGCATATGTTTCATGTTTTGAGAGTTTTACAGAATTTTGCAAACAGATTTAGTCATTTTGGTTGTTGATCTTCAATTTTAGCCTGTGTGTGTGTTAACTGTTTTGAAAATTTGGTGTCAGAGTGGACAAATGTATTTAAGCAATTGAGAAAAAATTCTTTCCCAGGCGTGTTTCAAGAGAAGATGCAAGGTGTGACGCGCACTTCCTGTCATTTGGAATATATATGAGCTGACTCATTTCTCTCTAAAAGGTGACGCCTGTCTGAGAAAAGTAAACAAAAAAGGGCAAAAAGGATGCATCAGAGATTTTAGCTGAGTTGTATTGCACTGTTATATTAGGGATAAAAACTAGTGCTCACTATGTTTTTTTTTCTCTGTTGCCTCCTTGTTTCTAAATAGTGCGTAAACAGCTGCATCAGTAAACCCTCTCAAATAATCTTCTGGCTGTCAGCACCATCCATACATCAACTTTATTTCACAGTTTAACACAAAACTGAATTATGGGCTCAGCAAAATGTACACAATTTTTGCAAACTGCTTTTACATCAAGGGTAATGTTTAGTATAGTGTGTGTGATGTTAATATTGTGACCCTTTGCCCTCTAGGAAATTATCCTGATTGAATTTCACACTTAAAAGAGTCATCTCCCATAGGTTGATTTATCTCTTGCTTGAAGAAATTTTATTTTCAGAGAGGAACACTTGTAAAGATGGAGGTTCTTCTGCTTTTGTTGTATGCCTCTTATATTATCCAACAATTTAGCCTAATAATCAGATAACTCATTGTTTAGTGAATTCTCTACTAAATTAGTCTTTTTCTTTACCATCTAGTTGCTTGTTTGTGTCTTAGCAAGATTTAGCAAACCAAACCTTTTGTAGTTTCCCACAGGATTTCTGGTTGGTTGCATTCGGCTGTGTTTTTAAGCTAAAACTGTAATTGCTCAGAAGCATTGGATTGACATGCCATCTAGTGGCCTTGGGAGAAATAGATACAGATTTAAGAGGGATGTCAGCTGATGCAAGGTGATTGATTATGGAGATATAAAAACCTAATCACTTATTGGTTTATAATCTATTCTGGATTCACCAAACATCAAAGACACAAGATAATTGAGAACTGTTGATGAAAGTGAAAAACTACATTGGAGACCATTTGCCTGATTTAGAATTTAGTTCAAATCAACTACTATACTGAGATGGAGCTGCAATCTGCGCTAAAATACTGTTAGTGATTACACAATATAACTCTTTTTCATATTGATTGAAAAGCAGTTACCTGGTTAGTTTGCACTTTAATAAAAACAATTACATCCATTTTAGTGTTAGGGTTCCCTGTGTAGTTAATTGACATCTGCAGTTTCCTATCCATTAGAATTATGCTACTTTATCATTTCTTTCATTCCTTTATTGCTGAACCTTTTATTATTTTTTTATTTCTTGGATGGGCTCTGGAGTCTTTATACAAGAAGTGCTGGGATGATCTGGGTGGTTTCAACATGAGTGTGTTGCTCTCATTTTCAAGTGCATGTGTTAATGTGTGTGTGCGCGCATGTGTCCAAACTGCAGGAGGCTTCAGCCACATGTTGATTTACAGTTTTTGAGCATCTTGGATTCTCTTGACATTCATGTGAAGGTCACTCATGTTCTGCTTCATTCAGAATCTCTCTGACAAAAGCAGAAACTGGCAAATTGGGCGTCTTCACTGATGTCCAAAAGGTAGTACAGTAAATGTGTGAGAGGGTCTGCGATATGGACACAGAAAATGTATTAAGAGAAGCCTGTGTTATGTGTCGACAACTAGAAAACAGGGAGAGGACCCAAACACAGACAGAGAAGGTAGGATGATGACTTGAATGGAGACCTTTAATGTCTACTGGCAGTTAGACATGCGGCCAACAGGTCCAAGCAGGCAGAAAAACAGGCTGGCTGGCTGGCTGACTGGCTGGAAAAAATCCAAAACATCAACAGGCAGACAGATTCAACACAGCAAAGATGACAAACTGACAAAGAACAAAGGAAAACTACAACTTAGGTAGGGGAGAAAACGAGACACAGGTGAACAGGGTAATCATAGACAGGGTGCAAAACTAGAATACAGGGGGGAAGGAGACCATCTCAGAATAAAACAGGAAATAATTAAACATAACCCAAAACCATGACAGCCAGCTGACATCGTTAGAATATATCCCTGTTACCTTCATATTTAAATAAATAACAAATACTTTTCATTAAATCATTTGTTCTTAATTGTCTTTCTGAGTATTTAACTCTCAGAACAAATGAGCAAAACATTATGATTTTAATACACCTACTGAGTGCCTTGTATGTTTGCATTCTTTGTCACAACTAAACATATAAAGTGAGCATAAAAAGGGCATTTAAACCACATTGGCCTAAATTTGTTGGTTGTAGTATTAATTTAAAAAAAATGTAACTTTAAATCTGGAAAGTGTGTCTTTTATGGTTTTATAAAAGTGTAGTTGAGCAGCAAGAAGATAAATTATCATTGGTAACTTGCTTCTCTTTGCAAATGTTGACTTTAGATTCAAATTGCTGGCTAATAGCCTACTCATATTTCTGCATCCTGTGCTGTCTCCGTGGCAACAGGGACTCAGATGGAAGCTGTTGCTAAACACTGCTTTCAGCATACAGTGGCCTGAGGGCTGAATGCACCTTCTTTGTCCTTTTGGCTCCTCTTCTTCTCTTCTTCCTTCCTGAGCTCGTTTTCCCTCTGACAATGAAACTCAGAACGCATTCTGTACAGGTTGAGAACACACGGGATCAGTAATTAAGCTCACTGTTAGGATAATCATAACACCAGCTTCATGTTTGCATTCGTGGGCAGTACACAGACAGTACAGTGCAGTTCAGAGATTAATGTAATACTCTTAAAAAACCCACTGAGTAATAAATAAAAGGTAACTAGACTGCTTAATTGCCAAATTAGTTTCTTTAAAGGTTTGATATTATATTATACTGTTGTTATTTTTTATTGACTTATAGTCTGCTGCCTTCTGCAAACGGCTAATCCTTGTCTTCTCCCCTGTTGTGTATTTTTCTTTCTTTCTTTCTATTCTTTTGTGTATGTTTTCTTATATTTGCTTAATTAGCAGTCCCAATAAGTGTCTTTTTGCCAGTAAACTAGAATGCATACTTTGGAACCTGGTTAGATTAATGTAAAATAGGATCAAATAAAACAATGGTGAGTAAAAAAGTTAAATGATAAACGTACTTCAGACCCTAAAATGGGTTAGGCGTGCGGGAAACTCATTCTTTTTCCTTCCCTTTTCTTGCTGTGTACAGGAATTTTTTTCTTTTTTCTTTTTCTGTTTCACAAATCTCCTCACCACACTGCCTAATAACAGCCATCTGCTTCGCATCACCAGCCCATTATTCTGGAGCAACCACATTAACGGCTGCACTTGTGACTCAGCTCATGAGCCTCTCTCCATTGCAAACTGATCTGGCTTCATTAATTTCCTTGTCTGAAATGACATTAATAAAAATATGACCATGAGTTAGGAAATGATATCTCTGTTTACTTATGAGGTTAATGAGCATGCCTAATTGTTTTGGATTAGCATTCATGTCTATATTTGGCACACATCAATATTTATGCATGCTTCATGGTTGACTGCTGATGATAAAAGTAAAAATCTCAGATAGAGAGAGGGACAGAGGAAATCCTTTTTGCAGATTCTTACTTATTTAATGTAAGCATCAAAAAAGTGACTTAATGGCAATCCTGCCTTGCTTGAATGTTCATGAAGACTATGGAGGATGGTCTACCTACAGTATCTGGTATATGGATGGGTTTATCTATTCTTAACTTGTTTCTACGTAACTACGTAGCTTGTTTCTTATTCAACAGTTATAATGATGTATCTGCTACATGCCTTCTGACTGCTGATTTGCCACACAGACTAGTAGTCTGTTCCATGATTCAATCAAAATGACAGCTCTTCCTCTACACAACCAAACTCGTATCAAATTACCCCACTTTTGGCAGTGTACAGTCACAGTGACAGAGGTCAGATAAATGAGTGAGCTAGTAGCGCTGTGACTTTATGAAGGTGGATTTCCACCATAATCATAGGTATCATTTACACTGAGGATGCTGGGGACATGTCCCCACCACTTTTTGAAATGACTGATTTGGTCCCCATCACTTTTAAAAGCATGATTTGTTAAAAGGATGAATAAAAAAAATCAAATCAACGATTTTAGTTTGTTTGAAAATAATATGGATAAATAAATCGAATCAAATCACCCCTCCAGTTTAATTCATGTTTTCACATATTGATATTTAAACCATATGCTTAGAATGAGTCATGGTTGGTTGAACTTGACTCATGAACTCTTGTGAACTTTCGGTTTCTCGAACATTAAACAAATACGCAGCATCAAAACAACGAGGCAGTTTAACTTAACATCTAAAAGGTAAGGCTGATTTAGTAGTCAACGTTCTATTTTGTCATATTTTAGGGCACTAATATTGGATATTGTTATCGCTGGGCTGACTGACATGCACTGGCGCTGTCCACAGAATGTGATTTTGGCATTGCTTGATTGACATGCTGTTGCAGCTGTGGATGTGATGGATGCCTGTTAGTTGTGCGGTCGACGTTGTTGTGCGTTTCTTGCTGGGTATTTTTGTATTGTCGACTCTGTAGTCCCCTAAACTATGCCCTTTTGATGTGCTCTTGTGCAATTTTTTTGCCGACCCGCCGTAATGATCTACTCTGACCTCATACTGACCCCCCCCACCCCCATTACATTTCCTAAAATCTCATATGAAGACCATTTAAATTGTTTTTTTCTCTTATGTCCCCACCACTTTTCAACACAAAATGACGTCCTTGACCATAATCCTGCTGGGAACAGATTCTTTGCACATGTAAATGCCTGCTTAACAGCCTAACGCCAGGTCTGAGAAACAGGACTGTTGAATAGAAGAGAAAGTGAGCGTGCCAACTTCCCATTTTTAATTCTGCTAATTTAACCAGAAAGTGACGGGATTAGAAAGATGATATAAAAACAGCAGCGTGGTCAATATGGAAAAACTAATTATTATATTTTTTTCACTTAGTTTGTTGCCAAAATGACAAACAAGTATCTAATTTTGTAAATTGTCAGCCAGGAGGTTGTTTTTATTCTGTCCACAAATCGACTTTTAAGCCATACAACTGTTTTTGAAATTCAAAAATTGAAGCCGCGTTTTGTCAGTCAAAAATTGGTGGCCAAAAAACAGAGCATAAGATTTGAATCTATATAAATTTAAAATATCTATAAACAATGTTCACATTCTTTACATCGGGAAATCCATCATCTTGAGCATAAGACCACAGTTCCCAGAGTTCTTTAGTCACATGATCCAACAGCACAGGTGTTCTGCTCCAGGATTCAAGTGATTAACTGTTGTGCGCACATTTTCATTTATCAGCTCCAGCATTTCTCCAAGCCTTTATTTAGTGAGTATTGATCTATATATTGATGTTACATTAATAGATTTTTGGGCATTGGGACAGCACAACAAGCTATGGCAAATGCATAAGCAAACAGTTACTAATTTAGCTACATATCTGGGAGAAATGGAGCAACATTAACATTAATTTCGACTGACTCTCCATTTAGCTCTGTTCTAGTCTCCACCAACTCGTGATTGTAGTACATTCACATTTGCGTTTAGTCATTTTGCAGACGCTTTTATCCAAAGCGACTTACATTTATAGTAACTGGCTCTGCCAGCACGAATGCTCCAGTATCCAGTAGGTTTTTTTAAATTGGGGTTTGACTCTGTTTTACTCTTTCTGTTTTTTGTTGTTTATCGTATTATATATTGGGTTTTTTTTCTTAATCTGATCCATTGTACAGCACTTTGGTCAGTCATGTGGCTGTTTTATAAGTGCTTAAATAAACGGAACGGAACTTGAGTATGTTCACCAGCTATTCTACTTGTTAAATATGTCTCTCTGCTGTTTGGTGCTGAGCAGGTAGTGTACAATTGGTTTTTAGAGGATTTTGTTTAAACAGCTGCTTTCTGCTGGTGGAAATGACACTGGCGACAGTGAACCAAGACACTGAAGTTTCTGGCCACAAAACCAAAACAGGTGAAAAGACCCCAAACTCTCTGTAGAGCTGAGGGGGGCTGCAGAGCCGGGTGATATTTCTCTGTGGGAACATCCCTACAAGTGACACCTTTCACGCAGAAGCTGGAATGTGCTAAGGTTTGGGTCCTGGCTAGTTCCCTCAAAACACAACATTCATATCATATTAATCCATTGGTGAAAAATTGTTACAGCTGGAGTGTGGATATTTGTCTCCTACTTCTGGCAGTGAGAGTAATTACACAAACACTGTTGACGCATGGTCATGATGTAGGCCTACAGTGAGCTCACCCCAGGCTTGTGTTCACTAATAGTTACAGACATTTCCACAGTTCCAAGACAATAATCCATTATTCAGGTAGAGTAAATGGAAAAGCTACATAGACTACTCCAAATATTTAACTAACCTGTCCAAGAGTTAACGTGACACCTGTGTCTGCACTCAGTCCCTTCTCTAAAACGCGTCATACTCGTGCGCCAGTGTGGTGTGCCACAGACACCAGATTTAAAAACTCGGTATACTGCGCATTACAGAGAGATTTACCTGGCGGCGATAGGCTTAATCAGCACTGTGTGAACTTGTTTGGCAAGGGCTTGAATGTAACAGACATTAATTTAGTTGTAAAAGTCCTGCACTTTAGAATCCAATGTCCTGTAAACTAATATTGTACCTTGCTGACAGCTTAAGTGTCTTTTATTTTTTTTTATTTCCCCACTTTCCAGGAATTTACTAACTAGTTATGCCTTCAAATTAATTGCAGTTGAATTGAATTGTCTTTTGGAATAAAACGATCCATGTTGCTTAGATAAATAGCAATGTGCAAACAAGATGGGTTGCCAGGTTTCAGAGGCTCGTTGTAAGAGGCAATTTGATAAGACAAAAGTTTAATCAGACATCGTCTACCATTGCTGACATAATTTACAGAGCCCAGGAAATTAATGGATACCATTTTCAAATGCATAATAAAGAGTTGAATTGTGCATTAGATTGTTTGGGATTTCTCCATTGCAATTAACCTACTGAATCTTTTCATTCTGTCTTGAGGCAAACTTTTATTTAACCACCATGTCTAGAACCAAGTTTGATTTTATTTTGCAAATTATGCAGTGAAAATGAATCATTTAACATGTGCCATGTGCTCTCATGCATCTTAAATAGGTGCTTCATTCACATAAAACAACATTCATGATCTTCTCAAGGTCCATAGAAATAGATGGACCATGGTGCTGCCTCCACTCTTAGGCCCTTAGATTACAAGTATACAATTCTGCTTTGGGGTAATAATCTCCACCTAAAAATGTAACTTCTGTAACTTTAAGACCAGTCTCAATTATGCTCAGTCAGCCTATTTAACATTAATGTGCCTTTCACTTCCTTGAAATGTATTAAACCACTTCATTATCATCCATTAAATAGCAGTTTCGTTTTGATTTGTTGCTTTCTCATTGCTCAGGATTTGTGCACTTTATTAAGTGTTACCACAGTATTTAA
The DNA here is from genome assembly GCA_011952105.1 of Coreoperca whiteheadi. Taxonomy (NCBI): domain Eukaryota; kingdom Metazoa; phylum Chordata; class Actinopteri; order Centrarchiformes; family Sinipercidae; genus Coreoperca; species Coreoperca whiteheadi. The sequence goes on from CM022470.1 coordinate 11,312,701, forward strand.
TGTAATGCTGAATGTAAAAGTACACTAAGAAAAATTCTTAGGGATACTATTTCCAAGCAGAGATAGTAGAGGATTCAAGTCATGAGGTTGAAGGCAGTTTGGTTATTGGACTACTTGTCTTTGGGGCTATGATCAGTGTTTTTAGCTAATAACTGCAAGTACAGTGAGAGGAGCTGAGCTCAGTTCTGTAATACACTTATCACTTATCAGAAAAGTTGGTATTGTGGGGCTGAAACATGGTACAAGAACAGTTGGAAAACATACATTAAAACATATACAAGAAAACATGGTCATTTTGCTACATTCTCTAGTCAGGTGTAAAGAAGAAGTTCCAAAGTGAGATTGAGAAAGGAATTAAGGGAAGTTGTGTGTAATGTGTTCTTCTGAACACTTGATGGAGCAAGAGATCCCAGGATCACAATTAGTTGATTTGAAGTGCTGCATTGCCATCTTGTGGTGATGTTTCTCAACAGTCAGTCCCCAGGCCTTTTGAATGACAACTCCTTTATGGAAATACATTCATCATCTACAATATATAAGTACATAGATTTATTTTGTGTGTCCTAAGCCACAGATTTACAACCAAAACAACATATGGCTTTGTTTTACATTTAAGAGGGTCATATTGCTAAGCTGTGATTGGTTTCTATAGTAACTGGGAGAACAGGTGGAACTTGGCCTCTTCTTTAGGGAAATCTCTCTTTTCCAGAGCAGCTTTAACCACCTCTGGGTTTTATATTTTCCAGGAGAAAGTGAAAATGACATACACATTCCCAATATTTCTGCTGTAAGTGTGGGCTGGTGGCGGGTCATGAGGGTGTGTTTATCTGGTACAAGAGGCCCTGCTTCTACTTCCTTGTGTTGCTCGAGTGAATGAGTTGAGTGGGTTTTGATGATGAGATCATTTTAGATCATTGTTGAATGGATGTTATAAGCAAAATTTGAATGACTTCCCTTTTAGGAAGACTAGTAGTTAAAAATATTGTTTAGGGAAAATAAAAACTTAAAAGGCTGAACAATAACAGTTTGAGGAGGACTTTGAAGGGATTGCATTTGAGGTTATGTTGCAACTTGTGATACAGAGGTTGCTGCAAGGAAAGGGGTTGAGCTTCAGCTGTTGTTATGAACTGAGGGCCTGGGTGACCGGACAGCTTTGCATCTGTTGGTCGACAGATGCAAAGTTATTACTGTGCTGAGCAGTTGTCCTGTGTTTTGGCCACTGAGTTGTTATAGCTGAAGGTTCAGAGCCCACAATGACAGTGAGGGCAGAGAAGTGTGTCCTTGAGGTCCCTTATACACATACATACATTTTGCACGTGTATAAGTAAACACAAAGAAAGAAAGAGACAGCCTTATAATAATTAATACTATTACTGCTTGACTCTAAAATAAAATATAATGCTCTTAGATGCTATTTGATGATGTTACATGGCTGTGAGTTGTATTTTGACAGGATCAGGAAACCAATCGACCTTTGTGCCAGAAGGCTGCTTGTTTTGCTACTCAAATCAGCTGGCCTGGGGATATTTCAGTGGAGAACTGGGGACAAGAGAAGGGGGAAGGAGAGAAATTGGGATAAAAAGCAAGTGATACCTTAGCCATGGTGGTGCCAACCTGCCTTGTGATGAAAGATCATGAGTGATATTTGGAAAGTCCCTGCAGGGTAGAAATCTGTAGAGACCAAAGGCCTTATTTACCTCCTGAGTAAATCAGCATCACATTTTGATGATAATTTTGTTATATTCATTTTGTGTTGGGGAAGTCCTCTGGGCAGAGAGGGTGATTGGGGTTCAGGGTGCAGAGGGAGTCTAGAATTATGGCCGATTGAAAGCTTTTCTGGACTGGGTTCAAGAAGTGCTGACGAAGCAAGACTAAACATCGCGAACCGCAGTTGAAAGATTTGAACATGTGCTGGCTCTCCCTCCACTCCGGCCACCCTGGGATTAGTCCCATCCTGGGTGAGCAGTGTGCGTGCATGCACACACGGTTTACATGCACATGCACCCTATAATTGGAGACAAGGAAAGAAAGCAAAACTGACAAAGAGAGGTAAGTGTCAAGAATGATGGGAAATTTTAAATAAGAAGCGGCAACATAAATAAAGTCAGCTACCCAGTTGTAGTAGAAGGAAGTATGCAGGCCTAAGAATAAACAATCAATTTTACTTTCAGGAGAGGGTGGCTCAGAGAGTGTGTTGGTCAACAGATGCACTCATTCAGGTGATATTTAATAAAATTGATGCACTTGAAGCAAATGGTGAAAATTTAGATTAGCTCAGCCTGCCCAGATTATACCAGCCATGCGTCACACTGTACTTGAGGCAGCCCTGCTCTCTTCCTCTCCCAAGTTATTTTGAGTCCATTTACGTCTTTTGAGATTGAAAGCACCTAACCCAGCTAGACTACTTAGAGTACTGTGGATGAGATGTTGTTTACAATGCAGATAACCTGTTTGTGCCAGTATAATTGTAAAAACTGTCTTGCTTTATCCAGGAGTGCCTTTTTAAATTTTCAGTTATTTTGTGGATTTCTGACCTCCAGTAACCTTCACCAGTTAGCCGGCCCATCTGGTTGCCCTGTGCCGTCCCCCCGTCTCCCTCCCCTGCAGCAATGAGTGCACCTCTTCTCAGGGATATCACACCGCGAAGCAGTGAAAGGTCTGTTTTATTAAAAAAGCCATCCTCCCAAACTACAGATCACTTTTCACATTCGATCATATAATCCCTGCACACCATTCTACCCCACTTCAACACTGCCAGGAAGTGAAATGCTAGCTACTTGGCTAGCTGTGTGTGTGTGAGTGTGTGTGTGTTTCCTATGCATACCTTTTTGTACAAAATCTTTAGCATAGTGATTCAACATAGCAGAAGAGACATAATGATAGCTTTTCTAACGCAATATAAAGAGATCCAAATCAAATTAGCACAAAGTTATACAGTAACTGCCCAAAGTACGAACTTAATAGCGAGTTTCTTTATAATCGGATCATAAATAACTGGCATTCTGTTGTCAGATGATTTCAGGCTACATGTCAAGCTCTGTAGCAACATACACTTGGTCATTGGAAAGCTTTACCATTTCCCCTCCAGCCCACTCCTCCTCCATGAAACCATAAAATCAGTCCAGCAATACCAAGGACAGTCTAGCACCAGGTCCTCTGCCTAGCCAAGGGGTCAAAGTTCAAGCTCATTAGCTCCTACAGTGGATATTTGCCTTGCTGGCATAAGCAAGGCAAAGTTCACTACGTCATCCTTAATGCAGCCTAGCAGCTCTGTCTTCTCTCTGTCCTCCTCTCTCATGTGTTTGTCTCAGACATTTAAAATTTGACACTGCCATTACTTCATAACCACGTGACATCATGAGTCTGTCACTAAGACAAATGGTACTTTTCATTTTTTTCTTTTATTGAAGAGTGATGCAGCTAGCTGGGTTGCAACATGCATGGATGACTTAGACAATGAAGTATTGGGGGGGAAACAGGTCCCTTCTTTTTACTCTTGGCTGAAGAACTGAGGAGAGACTTGTAAGGGAGACTTTTATCTATGGTTATGAGGGAATTTTAGCTTTTATCTATGGTCATGAGGGGATTTTAGCATCCAGCATCAGACATGAGATTTTAATTGTTTTATTGAATTGTTTTGTTGAGTGTTGTTTTTTTTTTTGTATGAATACACAACCAGTAAGCTGCTTGATGACTAAACAGGCAGACATTTGATCTCCGGTTTATGTTGATTTTGAACCCAAACCAGGCCGTTTATTTTTTGGGGGGTTTGGCTGTGGGTGTCCTTACTGAGTGTTAGCATAATGCTCATTCCTGGCCTTCCTGAAAAGTCAACATAGTGCTGTCAAACATAGTTGTTGTTTCTCTATGAAATATCATGAATATAATTGTCGCTGAGCACTGACTCTTGTCATGATTCGTGACTTGTGATTCTTGACGTGGGAGAAAGAAACGGAGCAGGACCAAGCCAAACATTACCTTAAGGAATATGGAGTAGAGAAAGAAGGACTGGAAACCACAGACTCCAGTCTTGTATTACTGGATGTTTTGTGGTCAAAGTTGACCCTCCCAGACACAAACTCCACCTTTGATCATTTACCTACACAGAGCCATCCCGTCCATCTTCCCTCATTTACATTGCAAAACACCAAGTTTGGCAACAAGCTAGCACAACCGTGATGTTTGTTTATGCTTTATCTTTCACCCTGTAATATCTTGCTCTCAAACAACCCTCATTTTCATTCATTCAAATCATCATCAGCCTCTGCTGGTTCAAATATAACTTGCCGCACCCGTTTGAATCGAGCTACATTTAGCTGCTGCAGTCAAATCCAACTGCTGGTTTCCAGCACAGCACTGACAGTTATCAAATACTGTTCCAAAGTCCTGAAGCCACAGTTCAGGGCCTATATGTCCCCTTTGTCTCCTGGTCTATGAGAGCAAGTGACGGTCAAGGACCCAGTGTCGGGTTGGAGGCGCCAGAGCAATGTGCAGTGGGTGTCATCTGCAACCACGCTGAGGTTTGTTGCTCTCACCATAGTTCAGCCATAATGAACTCAGCAGACCACTAAAAGGCTAAGGCTTCCTTTCACTGCCCATGCTCAGTCCTCGCTCCCCAGCCTCACCGAGGCCGCAGTCCCAGGAAAAGGGGGTCTAGCTGTAGCAGGAGAAGGGCAAGACAGAGAATGAGGGTGAAAGCCAGTGTCATGGTTGCTTTACCTCCTATTTATGTTTGTTGCGGTCCTGTTGAGATTGTCTCTTGAATGAATACAGCTGATCATGTTCATGGGTTTGATGTTGAGTCTAAAATGTTAATAGAGTTGTGTTGCGTAAGAGGAAACAGCAGGGAGGAAGTAAGCAGGTTCGTAGCTCTGATGCTACCCATTTGTAGTTCTTGTGAGGTGGTAAAGGCTGCCATAATTCAGCTCAGGCTTTAAACTTATTCCTTGCAGTTGTGTGAATGCAAAAATAAATTTGTGAAAAAAACCAAGTGAATGAATTCTTAAAAGATTTCTTGCTAAATGCTCTAACACATTTCACTACAACCGCAAAGTGAGAAACCTGTTAGGAGATCATTGCTGTTAATACAGTGTGTTGCTCATGTAAAGCCAAAGTAGTGAGCAGGAGTGTCTACACTGTGTTAAGGTGAGAGAGGGTTGTGCAAATGTCCCTTCAGCCACTTGGTTTTTAGGTCCTCTGTGGCCCACAAAAACACACAACACACCTCTCCTGCTGGCCCCATATTGTTTTATTCTCTGACAATAGATTCAGTTACATAATGAACCCCATCCATATCAAAGGCTGGACCAGGGATAGACTGGCATTGCTCCAAGCCCCTCAGAATGGGCCAAAACCACATGGGAGAACAAACTCTTCCCTATTTTTTCCCCTCTCCCCTGTTTTTTGTCATACCGCAAAAGATATCAAGTGTGAGAGGATGGACATGTGTTGCTGATCATATGCATATTAAACAAATATTGCAATGGTCACCTAATATGTTGCGGTGTACTGTCCATTTTCATATGGCCCAGAAACCAGAGAAAGTGTGGCATCCCAGACATGGTTTCAAAATACATTCCTCATGGCACTACAGTATATAGGTTTGTGAGAATTGAGCTAGTGAGTATAGAAAAAGCAACCGCAGGCTTGTGGGGTATATATGCACTAGCAGGGTAAACGGGTTCTGATGCGCTCGGCTGTTTTTTGTCTGAATCGCCATGTTGCACTGGGCGGCAAAATTTGGTGCTCCCACAGAGTGCACTCACACACAGCTCTGCCAACACTGAGCTACATTTAAAACTCTGGTCCTGCTGTCCCTGCCACACTCTCTGCCAAGCAGCTCCGCAAACAAGAGAAATAAGGGAGAGATATCTTTCTTGCTTTTATTTCTACCTGAGGCTTTCCACCCTTCTGTCTGTTTCTTCCTCTTTTTTCCCCTCTCTCTTCGTCATATTTTGTTGACTTATTTTCCATCTTCCATTCTCTTCTCTTGCTTTGTCTCTACCTCTACTACCTCGTGCATCAGTAGCATGAAGAATTTGTGGCAAATGTTCCTCCCACACTTCACATTCCAGGGTCTTACAGGATCCCACATGCTGGTGGCTCAGTCTCTCTCTCCTCTGTCTCATTGGTGACAGTGGAGTGCAACTTGTGTGGGTGCTGGGGGCCATGGGGCAGGGTAACAATGTAATTGTGTGTTGGGGGGGCAGGGATATGCTAATTCATCATTCTTAATCACATTGGCCAGAAGAGATTCCCTGAGTGATATAACAATTTTGAATTAATAAATGTGGGTCTCAAAAGTCCCCACTCATGTCGCTATAAATTACAGTAAGATGTAAATAATGTCCTTATTAAACGTTTTGATGGCTTCTTGACGGCCAGAAGATTTTCATCATTTGTCTTTAAAAAGCTCTAAGCCTTTCTACATTTTAAAATTTCAAAGGGGACAAAAATATAATGTTAAACCACTGTCAATCATCAAAAGTCTTTCCAGTGTGAGTAAAACACACGACAGGAAACTCACTCTGTGATGAGTAGAGAGACAGGAAGTGTGAAGGGAAAAAGGTTGAGATGAGAACTTCAAGTAAAGATGGAGAAAGTACATGACGATGGAAACATGCCACAGTTCAACAAAAGCAGAAATCTGTGACAATGAAAACACAGCCATAGTTACTAATCAACAAGTCTTAAAGCTGTGGAAAGAAGATGAGCAGCTATGCTGCCACCCCATTCACAATTGAGATGTGCCAAGAAAAAGTGAAAAGGAGAGAACAAATGAAAAAAGAAAGTGAAAGACTGTGGACAACTGTTCAGAGAACAGAACATGACCAGATGTCATTTGCTGTATTTTTTTCAATTTTCTTTTCTCCCTTTTTTTAAAAATTGGAACACTCCACCTGTGATGACTTCGTCTTCAACACTATCACCATTTTACAGTGCTGATAAACCCCACTTTTGGTAAAATAATATTTATTTATTTAGAAATAATATTCGGCCTTTGTTTTCATACTTATGTGTATTAGAAATGTGATTTTTACCAAATGTGAAATGTATGAATACCAGAAAGTTTTATTAATCAGAAAAGTAGTAAAAGTAACCTGACACTCTCTGACTTTTCGTGGTGCAGTAATCCCTCCCCATCTGGTACCCCAAGCAGGTTGAAACAGACACTGAGAATGATTTGCAAATAGTTTTAGACCCAGGTCTGACTATCTTTTCAGTAAACAACCATTATCAGTCACTCCACTGGGACAGATCTACTTCAAAATGGATTTGTTTCCCCCCCATGCATGATTGAAGAATCAGATTTAAGATTTTATGATTACAAAGTTTCTAAAGAGCTTTCTTCAGTGATTCCTCGTGATTTACCATGAAATATTTTAAATCCTTAAAGTACAAACAAACTGCAACTTTATAGACATTTGAACCATGGTTTGGACTTGTACCTCCAGACACTTTGAAAGAAGCTCTCTTTTTCTGAAACATTTTACTTAGTAGCTAAAATGGTTGAAGTTAGCTTCAGGTCCTCACAGGAACTGGTTGACAAGTATTGCTGGCCAATCGTAGGTGACCTTGGTGGAGCCAGCATCTATTTAGTGGCAATTCGAGAGCCAAAGTGTTGGCACTCTGCTTCCCTCCCTCCCTTCTCTGTGCGGGCCCATCCGTGAGGAATTGGGGAAGTTAATGTTGGTTCTGTCTGCCACCCTGTTTAGTTTGGCCTGGTCATGCCAGCAAACACAGGAGACACCAATAATAAAACAGACTCCTTTATTTAGTGAGAAGGACAGGGAGACAAGGCAAAATAAGCCCCAGGAAGTCATTTACTTGGGTGGAGCGGCTAAAATGTAACGTTTGCTTTGGAAGCAGTGTGAGATACTGTTGCAAACAAGTGGGTCAGACAGCTTTTTTTAAAGAATCTACTGTATACCATTTCGACTTGTTCTATACATCGCTAAAGTTCCAGAGGCAAACCTCGTAGTCACAATGTCTGCAAATTTCACAGTGAAATAAACTAAACTAGAATGGCTCTAGTTCAAAAGTGTTCAAGGCATCACCCGATTGTATGAGAATGATGAATACATTTAATTTCATACAGTAATAAATGTTAGAAAGTACACACCAACATAACTGCATCAGTTATCTAACTATATTCATTTTATCATTTGTTGTAGGGAATATATTTTCTTTTTGGAAACCAAATAAATTGCCAGCTGTATGTAGAAAGAAGATTGAGAGAATTTGTGAGACTCAGTGTGTCAAGTGGAATCAGGCTGGGCAGATTCAGTGGCAAGCAATAACCATGCTTTATGTCCACTTCATTTCCCTTGCAAATCAGCCTCGCATTCTCAGAGTTTTCACAGTTCCCAGCTCCCTCTTTTTCCCCGAAACATGCCCTGAGTCAGCCAGCCTCATTAAACAGGATGAGACTATTACCAGGCGAGTTATCCTGATCCTAACAATGGGATGTGGTCAGGTGGTGGACGCACCAGTTTCACTGGGTTCAATTTGCTTCCCCCTCATGTCCTCTGGGTGCAAGACCGCGACTCCCACTTCGGCCAATAACGCCCTTCCTCCATCAACAATAACTGTGACAGCTGGAATGTAGCACAGTCTCAGTGCGGCAGTGTTAAACTTATTTTAAATTATATTTCACTTCTACTTTCTGCATATATGTGAGTGTGAAGTGGGAGCGTTTGCGTGTTTAGGCATCGACTGTATATGTACAGTGTTTATGGTGCACTGTGGTTGTACCCGAGTTGAATTGGTCCATAAATGCATAGTTCTTCTCAGACAACATTGCAACTGCAGTGTAAAAAGGTTTCTTAATTCATTCATTCATCCATTCCTTCATTCAGTATGCTGTGCCGATGTAACTCAGTGAAGTCCCCCCATTCCAGTTCTTTTTTCTATTTACAGTAAGGCTTTCAAGAGGCCCAATCAGAAACTGTGGACATGTTCCAGGGAAACAGGACCCAAGCACCCTGAAGAGCCTTTTTGCCTCACTTTTATTCACTCCTGTTCTTTCTCAAGAGTTCCTCCTGAAAGTATTTGGCAAACACTGGTGAAAAAAACAGACTTTGAGGGAAGAAAAACAACAAGTCGTTTTGAGCCACCCACATCCCATCTGCTGTGGTATTATCTTCCTTTATTATCTACAGATTATGTGCACTGATATGATTTCTACAGTTTGGTCTGGTGGTCATTGTGGTTGTTCTTGTTGTTGTTTTTTTGTTTGTGGAGCGCTGTGATATGAGACAGCGAGGAGGGGGGGTCCTCCCCCATGTGCATCTAATCGTCTATTCAGGACCCTCTTAATGGCTTGTCAGTTCCCCTTGCCCTTCCATTTTCTGTCCAATTAATTCCTTTCTAGCTCTCCGGATAAAGGGACACAATGGGGCCCCTCCAAAGCATAATGAATCATTAAAATTCAGCAGCGCGGCCCTGGCACTTGGCTTCTCCCTGGGCTGGTTAGGGACGGCTGCTTGGCATGCATGCCAGGGCCAACTTGAGCATTCTACCCACTGGACCAGAAGAGATGGGATCACTCCTCATTTCTCTTGTGGAGGTTTAACGAAAAAATCAGAACTTTACTTTTTTAGTAGATACATCTATAGCAACATATTAAGTGTAACCATGAGGTCGGAAGGTTCTGAGTGGCACCACAAATGGAGAAAAGCTGTTTACTGCACCATGTGTTGATTTTATTTTCAACACCTGAATATTTCTCAAAAAACTAGATGAAACTCTTGTGACGTCTACAGCAAAAGAAGAATTTAACATGTATTTTGCAGAACTCGTTGATAGGCTTACACGTCCACTTAATTTGAGCAGCATCCAATTAAATCGACTGTGATGGTTTCATTACTCGGAAAATTGTTGGAAAACTGAGGGATCCGAGCTGAGAATAATTCCCTAAAGGTTTCACTGGTCTCCCCTCACAGCTGTAGCTTACAATACAGATGTTTGACATTGCTAATATGAACAGCTGGTGACGCAAAAACCCATAAACATGCTCATGTCAATGCAATTAATTGTTTATTTTTTCACAAATTGTTTCCAAATATATTTCAGAACAAATATGAACGAGTTGAAATTAAATATGGATGCAAATAAGAATGACAAAGACAAATATCAAGAAAAAGCATCTTTTATTTTTAAAAAATGGCCAGCAAATGGGTTAGCTGTGCATGTGTGAATGAAACTCTAGTTAATAGAACAACAATACTTTTCACAGCGTTTCTTAAAATTATACATCAGAATAATATACAAAACACAGTTCTGCGGACAAAACTTGGAGCATGATCCTCCATACGTTTCTCATACAGCATCTCACAGAACATTACAAGACAAGGCTTTAAGGAATGATATCAAATTGAGGATATAATCAGGTTAACTGTAGGTGTTTCTGGTGTGGATTACTGTGTGGTGCCAGAATGTTTGTTAATAATCCAATTTTATATTGAAATACTGACAATAAGCATTAGAAGGCACAAAAAACGTTTTGCGCGAGACTGCAGCAGTGAGTTGGCACTTGATGGTTGATGAGATAAATATGGGCAAATACTCACACTCTTGAATTCTTCCTTAAACCCTAAATAGTTTTCTTTGAGTCGTGAATAAAGTTCAAAGATAATGTCCAGTTAAGGGTTTTTTGTTGTGTATTATGCCATGGGATGTGTATCGCTTTCCAAAGGAAATGGCTCACACATACAGAAGCGCTTTATCTCCTTGACACACACACACACGGATGCATGTACACACATATCCGCGTCTTGTACATCCACGTATACAGGAGGTCCAGCTGACATGTCACTCAGAGTGTGTGGTGTTATTTTACCCCATTTCCTTTAACCCTAGATCATGACTAATCGCAATTTGCCAAGCATAGCTTTCAGACACCTGTTCTGTCTTGTGCGAGTCTGTTGGTCCAGCAAAGTTTGCTTGCAACTTGGAATGGAGATGTTACTGGAAATTGGTCTTCAACGGAATGATATAAAAATTATTGTAGCCCACTTGTACTGTCCTTCACTTCATTTACCTTATTTTCATTAAAAGCCAAACAGTACTGTAAATAACCAAACCCACATTGTGTTTATCTACTTAAGAACAAAAAAAGAAACCAATAATGCATGAACATAAATACATGTAAGACTTTTTTTATGCCAAAATGACACTAAGTTTCATATGAGCCATTTAGTTAAGACTGATCCACTGATGCAACTGTGCTGCAATATAGCTCTGACCATTGATGTAAATGTTACTGCAAATTCACATAATTGGTCCTGTGTACATTCTCCAATGTATCTGCTTCTCCATCTGCTTCATGACAGAATTAAGCCAAACCGTTTCTCTCCTACACAACTCAGTGGCAGGCCTTTGCTTTACCTCAAGTGTGTGGACACACGTGCAGTCTTAAACTGGAAAGATGGGGGATGTACAGGATGTAGGCGTAGGCGACACGTCCTCATGGAGGAGTTTGGCTCACCAACAACACAATTTGTCTTTGTGTAAAAAGTCTGTACAAGTGTGTTTCCATTGCAACGATATAGCTTTGTATAAAATCAGCAGGCACTTTTTCTTTTGTTTGTTTCACGTTCAAATGGTCACAGGTAGCCTACTAACCCCCCTCCCCCACGCACTTCTCCACCTGCTCCTTAATTCCTTCATTAGTAGTGCATCAGTTTGAATGAGTCTCTGGTTCGAACTGACAGTTTCTTGTCCCCTTAAGGTCGAGACAGCGTGGTGTAGACAGGCTGGTCCCAGCTGGAAGCGGTGGGGCTGTGGGGAGGAGCCATGGACAGACTGTTGAGAATTGGGCTGCCATAGGGCCGCCTGGATGAGTGGAAGTATGGGTACTGGTAGAGGCTAGAAGGGTAGCCAGAGTAAGGATTGTAATAGTTGGAGCTCTGGATGTCAGTATAGTCACACTGTGAGCTAGAGAAAGAGGCTGCAGCCGAGGCAGCTGACGTGGCCGAGGTGACACAGGCCTGGCTACTGTAGGAGCCGTAATCGGAGTGTGAGGGTGACCTGTGGGAGTGCTCGCTGTAGTGACTGGGGCTAAGTTGCTCCGTTTTAATGTGTAGCCGGTGCTGGCCCACCTCGTTGGCAGAGGGCGAGGTGGAGGACATGGTGCTCTTGCGGCTCCACGCTGACCCGTTGGCGCCTGCGTGGCTGTATGAGGAAGTGTAAGAGCCACCAGGCGCTGAAGCCTGCCCGTGGCTGTGGTCTGATGGCAGGGTGGAGGAGCCTGAGGCATGGCCGTTAAGCGGGAGGTACTGGTCAAACTCGTGCACATCGAAGGTCTCCATGTTGCTGATGACATCAGTGCTGAGCTCAGAGATGTCTACGTTGCTGAAGTCGATGTTTTGCCTGCTGCTGTCAACAAGACGACGGCCTTCATGTTTGAGATCCTGCTTCACCCCGTGGTGCAGGTCTGTTTTGGGAGTAGTGGGCGGTGTAGGGGGACCATGGGGCTGCCCTGAAAAGAAAATAATATCAGAAATAAAGCGTGAGCTTCATTATTCCAAATACAAAATGAGTTAAAGAATTTACAGTAGCCTAAAACGATTTAACTCCTAAAATAAAACTCTCAAAACTACTTGTGTTTGATGCATTATTTTCCATGTGACAACATACCTGCATGTTCAGAGTGGTGGTGTCCATCAGTCATCCCTGCCAGTCCTCCCATCCCTGGTTCAGCTTTATACATGTGATGTGCCAGTTCTGCTCCTGAGTCTGAGTCGCTCTGGCCTGGTTTCACATTCTTCCGTCGCCGCGGCTGGTACTTGTAGTCTGGATGATCTTTCTTGTGCTGAACCCGAAGCCTCTCTGCTTCCTCTACAAATGGCCTCTTCTCACTTTCTGAGAGCAAACTATGGTGGAAAAAGATTGTAAAAACATTGAAATGTATGCAGTCAAACTAAACAAAATGTAAAATTAGGTTGGATGGCCAAAGTTACTTAAAAGCTTTTTATTTATTGTCAAGACGTCAGAAGAAAACGACAATTTTACTTTAATTCCTTCTAAATCATTTAGATTCAAAATCAAAAAATCTATGTAATTGCCAAAGCTGTTAACAAAAAATATTATGAATGAAATGACTGCCTCCTTGCCCAAATCTGAAGCCATGGCCACTCTATGTCGTTATTTTCTTTTTAATTTTAATTTACACCCTCTTCATCCCTAGATTTCTCTTATAATAATAAAAAAAAAACGTTTCCATACCGCCACAGTTTCCCCAGAGTCTTGCTCAGTTCGGCGTTGTGCAGGTGTGGATACTGATCCGCCAGCTTTCTGCGGGCCGCTTGCGCCCAAACCATGAACGCATTCATGGGTCTCTTGACATGAGGTTTACTCTTAAGAGATCCGTTCCCTCTCACGGGCATCGGCACCAAGGACCAGTCGTATCCTTTGAGGACCTGTGAGACGGCGTCCCGTATGCAAGCCGGGAACCGGTCGTCATCCTCGGGGTCCAGTTTCTTGCCCAAACCGGCGAGCAGGGATCCTTGGCCATCGGAGCCCGTCGGTGAGGACGGAGCATCGGAGTCGGACTCGTCCTGGGACATGGAGCTGGTTGTGCCCGATGGACTGCACGGCTGGTCGCTGACACACTTGTCATGTTCCTCTGTCATTTTTAACATTATTTGTTCAGCCACTTGTGGATGAAAATCCGAAAATGTAATCTTCAATTAAAAACAAAACTCAAATGTTACCACTGAATTTAAGCGCGCAGCAAAGTGGCCAGTGCGCCTTTTACGCACGGTGCGCCACAGTAAATTCCTTAAACAATTTAAGTCAATACGAGTCCGTTGTTTTCCTTCTGCTTCCCTGTTTGTTTGTGTTCGTTAGTCTTGTTTTCCTAGGCTGTCATGGGAGGTGCAGTCGTGAAAGTTGTGGTCCACAATGTGAGCTGAGGAGTCACACGTTACAGCAACTTGAGTTGGAGGTTTAAAATTGTCACTCCACCCTCCGAATGTGATTGGCTGGAACAAATCGCCACTTCCCCCCATTGGTTCAACCTTTTATGTGGGCTTCATTATAATGATTTTCTTTTTTCATCGGTGACACAGTCCTGTTTTTTTTTTAAGTTGCACACGTTGTGTGACTGATATCTTGCCACAATTTTATAATGCTGTTGGGAAATGTAATGAGAAAGCTCTAATGAGATATAATCAGACTGTTTAAAAACACTTTGGATTTTTATTATTCTATTATTGATACAGCAAATGTAAACATCTTCAGTTTTTAAATGTATAGGCTACATAAGTAAACAAACAATTACATTTGGTAATATGATTATTGCAATATAGGCTGATATAATGTCTGTATATTGTATTGTATATTGTTATTTCTTTATTTCTAAAAATAATTTTGATGTTATGCCTTTAGAATGACAGGAAATAATGAAGTTTATTTGTATATTTTACTGCCAAAGAATAGTCAGGACATGATAAATATGTCAAATGCTAAAGGTAGATTTTTTTTTAGAAAAATAATTATCATTTCTTACTGAGATGAAGATTGAGGTTTAACATCTCACTCTGGCTCCAAGTGAACTGGATCTCAACAAGTATGGGCCATCAGAAAAGGTCAGCATTTAAAAAGAGTACAATGAAGATTGATATTCAGGTTTTTATTCTTTCAGATAACCAAACAGTGCAAGTATTAACAATCTCAAAAATTGTACGCACTTGTTAATTTGGTTAAACATGGAATGACAAATGTGTCAAAGCTTGTAAAAAACTAATTTGCAGCAGGGTTGTAAATTATGGAAAATACATAATTCATGTCAGGTCTGTCAGATCTCATTGCCACAGAGACAGGATGATCCTCCTGCTAGTTAGAACTGATGGCTGTGTTTCTTTCTTTGGGTATAAAATCACATTTAATAATTGTTTATAACAATCATTCATCAGTGTTTTTAGGCAAGTTCATTATGTGTTAATAAGCCCGTCTAATCTAAACAAATGATTGTGACCCCGAACCGACTTCGAAATGCGTTTGCTTCGATAACAAGAGCCTCAAACTTCCCAGCCCAATTGATAAATGTTCTAAATTCAGAAGAGGATGTTAATTTGTCCCAGCAGCCTGTCTGTGAGCCATAAGTCACTTCTCAGCACCGGTGAAGCAGGCTTTTTATGACACTGAAGATATAAAGACCAGAGGTGATAAGCGGGTAGATTGAATCACTGCCTTTGTTAAAGGTGTCTTTGTATTCCGATATTGTGGGATGATTTTTATCACCGTCCTCCCTGTGAAAAGACAAGGTATGTTTGTACTGGACGGCAGTTTGCTTTGCTCGATGCACACTGCAGGTGGCTGGGAGAAGACAGTTTGTAATGTCGAAATAATAGAAATTGTGGCTTTTACATACAGTACAGAGTTTACTGCAAAAAGGCTAATGGATTGCATTGTAAGGTAAGAAGTTTTCATTGTTCATTTGTTAACAATAGCCTTAAGAAGCAAAGGGCCTTGGCAGTGAGTTTGAATGAAACAATATTGTATTTGATGTTATGTACAATATAAGCTTTTTTTGTTGACAATTTCTATCACAAACGATAAAATGAAAGTGCTCCTTTGGTTGGTCCGAGCCACCTTTCTTTCTAACAGCTGCTGTCATAGTGCTCGGTTGGGTCAAGTTCAGTGCATGTGGGGGTGGGTGTGTGTGTGTGTGTGTGTGTGTGTGTGTGTGTGAACAGAAACAGGACAGCGGCTAGTTGTCAAACATGAATGACTTCGTTCTCGTCCTACTCCATACATGGAAAAGTTTTTACTGTGTGTATGCATGCATGTGTGAGCATGTAAGAGATATGTAGAGTTATACAGCTTTTTGTCAGGGCTCAAGCATGTATGGACTTAATGCGTTACATTTTATTTAAACAGAAAAATCGAAATATTTTCTAATTCAATATTAGACTTCATATTACATGTCTATGTCATCTTCTCCTCACAAGATTAACTACATTCACCTTCACAAGGCTAGTGTTAATTTTGATAATGAACTAAAAAGCACTCAGTAAGTACAAACCTCCATTAATTTATCAGTTTGCTGTAACACACAATACATTATTCCTGTCACTTATACACATTGAATAGATGTTCTGATCCGGTTAACATTACCTTTTAGATTTGTAATTAAATATGTCTCTCTTTTTTTTTGGTTGTGTCACATGTAATCCTGGAAAACCCTGTTCCCAATCACCATTGAAACTGAGTCAACTATTCCTGGCTCAAGTCCTGTCTCCCCACTAAAGTTCATGGAAATCCTTCCGTCAAGGTTGAGGTATCCTGCCTACAGACAGACAAACAAACGAATCAATATCAATCAAACCAGTATATCATAGTTTCATAGTTCAAAAAGTGCTCCATTTCGTTTGTATGTATTGGAAAATAAAGAACGCACTCAGCAGCTGATTCAGTTGCTCCTCACCAATCGCCTCATCTCAGGTAGAATGACGCTGAAGATGAATCAGGATGAGCCCAACATGAGTGACAGCTGCCGTCGAGCCCTGCTAATCTGCGAGAGAGTCTTGGTTTCTGGGTAGAGAGAAGGAGACAAACCTAAAACAGACTCCAGCCTTCCCCCTTTATGCCTCCTTGTATTGTGGGGAGAAACTCTGGCCAGAGTTTGTGGGCTCTGGGCTCTTGATTAGAAAAGGAAGGAGCAACAGAGGAGAGGTAACCGCGCATGAACCTTAAGTGTCCCAAAGAATGAAGGAAGGTTTTCATTTTCCTATTTTTGCAAGATGCATCTCAAAGGAAAACAGCAGGGTAAAGATTTTCCGATTTTTTTCCGGGCCTTAGCAGAGCATGTTAGCCCATTTCTCCTGGGCCCTAGTCACTTCTACCCCACATGTAAATTATACTCTCTGGCTTCTAATGTGCATACAAAATTAAATTATGCAGTCACCCACAGGAATCTTGCTCCCTTTGGTCTCTGCTTCTGTGTTTTAATACACTTAGGCACATTTCTTCACTCTTGCCAAGTTATTGGAGAGAGTATGTTGAGTAGTTATATTGGCATAAATGGCCACAGCCTTATGCAGTATAGAAAAGAGTTGTATGTGTTAGGATAAAAGTAAACGTTCATAAAGGTCATCAAGTTCATAAAAGTCTGCTATGCATCCAACAAAATATTGCATGTAAACCATATATTTAATACTTAAATCCATATTTTTGTAAATTTTGTATAAATACTGCACAACACAAATCCTGATAAAATTTATAAAAAAGTCTCACATGAGGAAAACTGTAGAAACCCGTGTCTCTACAGCCACCACAGCACCCTCACCCAAACAGCAGGCCTTCATTCTGTTAAATAATCTCACTGATTGCACACTGAGTCAGTGTAAACTTGCTGAACTGTGGAGACTGGCATGCCCTCCCTCTCACCCAGACGATCCCAACCACTGCTTAACCACATGTGGAACAAGCTCCTGGGCTGCTAACAAGCCATATTTCACCCCTGCACCACATCAACCAGACCACTTCTATCATTGGTTTCACACACTCAGAAAGAAGGTAATTAGTGCAAAATATACAGTTGCAGCAAATGCAACTGGGAGGCAAGGACACAGGTTTCAGACAGAATATTTCTAACTAGAAAATCCTAGATTTTACAACCCTGGTAAAGTTATAGGACCTTACATCTGTAGGTGAAAAGATAAAGGATTTCCCAGCTATGTTCACACACACATTAATTCTCAGTGATGGATGTACTTACTCCTCCTTTCTGTTCCATCTATGCTCATCCCACCCCCTTTGGAAGATGCATGGTGGATGTTTTCCATTTTGGTCTGTGGCCAAATGTATTTTCCAGGTTTCCTACTTAGTGAGGTCGAGGACCCGGGAATGTTTGACTCCACTGGTTCTAATCACAGTCCAACCCCCATGACAGCTGCTGTGTGTTAGGACCTCCCATTGACCCATGACCCCGCACTATCCTAAATTCATTCTATTAAAACACCATAATGAGGGGTTTACTGGACCAATTGCAGGTTTTATTTAAACCTATTAGTAGACGCAGAGAGGTGGAGGGGAGGGTTGCACTGTGAGGAGGGAAAGAAGGGAGTTTTGAATAGATTGAAGGGGGGGTTTTTGAAACTGAAGGAAACAATTAGTCCAAAATGTCTCAGGGTGTGTTTGGCCTTCGGCCACACTCGCTTTTAATGTCAGGAGTATAAAAAGTGCTCAAGTGTTTCCAGATTATTTGCTGTGTTTTCTCCCTGACACATAACTGTTTTGTGAGGCGGCGGTTTTGTTGGTGATTGTTCTGTATTGTCATATGAACTAGAGATTATGAACAGACAGGTTTTGGAAGCTGCTGTAGTAGCAGGTCGGGAAGGATTATGTTAAGTCATTCTCTAGTTTCCCCAAGACTTTCCTGTAAATCTTTGATCTGCAGACTGTCAGTAGGTATCTTAGTTGTGAAGTGACTTCCACGAGTATACATGTAAGAACACTTCGTGTACATTTGTAAAGTTTAAACAAAGTTTCTGTTTGACTGTTGCCTAAAGGTAAAGCTCAGGGTTGATTATTGGTGAAGAGATCAGTGAACTTCCATTTAATCTTCCGTGTGCAGGGAAAAGGTCCATTCCTGGATATTTTCTTCTGACATGACAGCATGCTAAGACGTTCAGCAGAGATGACAATTCCCATGGTGTATCTTGTCCCATAGTTGTCCCAAGAGAAGCATATGTGGGTACTATTTTTTTTTTGTGTTTTTTTTTTTTGCTCTTTCTGATCTACACACCCTCTTTCTGTCTTTCATCCCTCTCATATTCTCGACATATGTTCTGCATAAAACTTGCGGTGTGCTCAGTCTTCTACATTGTCTCCTTTTTTGATCCTTGATTCTCATAAATCATCTCCCTAATTTGCCTGTGAATTAGATGGTGCGGGACATGTAGACATTTAGGACAGGGCTCATGGGCGGCGAGAGAACACAGAGCCCACCCCTTGACTTTACGGGAAATGGGAGGCCGCTCCACAAAAGCAAAAGATTATTTAGAGGACTTGTCTGGCTGCTGCCTCACAGAGCTAAGATAACTGTGGTGGATTGTTTTTATTTGCAGATAATTAAAACAAGAATAAAAAGCCATTTGCACTGCTCATTTTTATGTCCCTTTAGATAAGAACAAGACTAAGAAAATATGCACGGGCATACACATGTTACTAGTGTGTAGCAAGTGAGCGTGGTGCACACAGACCAGCACAGTATGAAACCTAAATCTCTTGTGTACAATTCATATATTACAGGATAATTTATAATCTATTAAAATGATTATTCTAATTCTCCAATTAGGCTTTTAGTGTACCAGCCAAGACTTTCAGTGTTTATGAGCAGCAGTTAGTCTGTCTGTCTCCAGCCTGTCTGTAACCTCTAATAGAATCGCTACAATGAAAAACACATCAGCACACCTGCTGCTAGCCGCTAACCATAGAGTGTGTTGTGATCATCTGAATCAGTGTTGTAATATATAGTCTGATACTACAGCTCTGAAATAATTTCCATGGGTTTGATGTTGGTGTATTTACTGCCCAATTGCAAACAGTTAATGCTTTGACATTTGATCAAAGTCCCAAGGATAGTTGCAAAAAATATTGCTTCACTTTTGTACATATTGCATACATAGTATTTACAACATCTCTGTTGTAGAAGATTAACTATATGCATTAATAAATTAGATTATGTGTAGGGAGGCGAAGGAGGAATGTTTGAAGCTGCAGAATTTGACTGTGCTACCCATCCTCCTCCCTAACTACTCATACATGCTGTCTTTAGTCAATGCGTATCCTTGCACCCCTATAAACACCCATCAAGGTCTGCATTACTGACAAGACAAACCAGCAATGCAACATTATCCAGAGATTAGCACCATGCACAGACACAGTCAGCCACAGTACAGATCTCTTGTCAAAAAGGCTCAAATGAAATCATGATGCCTGACATGTCATCACCTCAGCAAAGTAGTTTAACATTCTCCCAAATGGCCAGGGCAGCAGCTCTCCATCCAATACTATTGATGTTGTAAAAACTGTTTGTTTTTTTCCGAATAAGACGTCACTGTTTGCTTTCACTTCAGTGAAGTTTGTGATCTGTCAGTTGGTGTTGTGATCAGTTGTAATTGGTTGCTTGAGTGGTGAGGAGTGAGACAGAGATTTTGCATTTAGATGGTGTGAGGAGGCCAAAAGAGGAGGAATCCACCAGGCCTACCGACGTTAGCTACTGATAAGCCTACATCTGGAATCAGCTGGTTTTGTTTAGAGTTGAAGAGTGTGTGAACCCAGCTTCACTGCAAGGACAGGAATTCTGGAGTGTTGCCGCATGCACTCACCGGTTGTAACATTCAGCTAGCTGTTGATGGTCAGTAAAAACCTCCAAAATGTAAACCATAGTGTGTTGTTTGTTTATCGTGTTAAATACAGGATATGTGACGTGTGGGTGTGTAGACTTCGACAGAGTTGAGTAATGTAACCAATTAATTTTGCTGTTGAGTAATTAGTAAAGTAACGTAATTACTTTTTGAATGAGTAATATTTAATGAGCTATTACATTTTTCAAGTAACTTACACTGGCAATGTCATGAAAATAGCCAGAACCACCACCAACTCAGTCTACCTAAAAAACATAAATAAAATAAAAAAACAAAAAAAACCAAAAAGAAGACAAAAAAAATGTATCCTGTAAAAAATGACATGATACATTTCCAAGGCACTGTTATGCTTTTGCCTCTTCATTTTATTTCACTTCCTGAAATATTTGGATCTGTGGAAAGTTACCTTGTTGTTTAATCTATTATGACAGGACATTTCATTCTCCTCTTTAGGTTGACATTCTTGATGTACATTCATGCCGTATGGCTTCTCTACCAACTGTCACTTGCCTCAGGCAGGGAAAGAAGGAAGCACTTGTTAACTGTTTTCCACTGGTTGTAGGTACAGGGTATTTCCAGGCAGCCACTTCACTATTTCCAACTGTTTGCCTGACTCTTGCAGACACGCATAGCAACAAAGTAAAAAGAGTGCCTTGAGCTGTAGCCTTCAGGTGTTGTAAACAAAGGCAAATCAAACACTCAACACATACAGCACTCATGGGTAAACTAGCTTGTGAACATAGTTGTACATTAAATCTGAAGCAGGTTATTTGTGTTGAGTTTATTGGGTTGTTGTGGAGAGTTTTGGCCATGACTGCATAGTGCTGCGCAGCTACAGGTCACATGGTGTGGGAGTCCAAGGTCACCAAGGTCACTTCCTGTTCCCTTTTAAAGAGGTGCAGAGCTGTCGCTGGGGACAAAAGAGACCACGGAAGTACTTCTGTAGCACGAAGGATATAAAGAGTCTTTTCAATGGACCACAAAGTCTGACCTTTTCATTCACTGTGGAATTTCACTTTCCCTAGAAGTAGCTTTCTTTGGAAATGTAGTTCTTGCCTCCACCTTCTGCGGTGTTTTCATTCTAATCCTGACAATAATAATAATAATAATTGCTCAGATGTTGTATCTGTGGAATAACAGAGAATCCAGTGTTGCATAAACAGATTCAGATCAGTTTGGGTGACAGGATCACCTTTGAAATTCACAGTGTTTAACCTCTACTGACTGGTGACTCTGTTCAGCTCTGAGGACTATCAGTGCGTAGATGAAATTACATATCTTCCGAAGATGGTCATATCAACAAAATTTGATTCCACTCACCTTGGATTACCTCTCTATTCTTGTGTGTGTGTGTCTCTGTTCTCTCCAGTCTCTTTCGCTTATGTTGGTTCAATTACTTCCACCTTTTAAAGATCATTATTTATTTTGCTTTCAATATGTTTTCCTTTTTACCAAACATTTCAATTAAACTATTTTGCCTATTTTAGCTGAATTTAATGAATATTAAGCACTGCCACCCTCTGTCCCACCTACCTCTTTTGTCTACTAATGGCAGCCCCTGGGACAACTTTGGCTACATTTAACATAGAATGTAAATCTACTGAGCTTTAGAGTCCCTCATTTAACAAGATGCTGCTTTATGGTGCTCTGCAAAACTTAACTTTCATTTATGGATTATATGAAGAATATGTCATTGTTGGTTTATTTGACTGATTCCATTTATACTTTAGAGCTCTGAACCTCCCCTATTTTGTTTGGGGGATTAATTCATCATCTGTAATTTGACAATGATATGACTCTCTAAAGCCAGACTATGCATCTAACCGTAAAACAGCAGAATCCTCTTAATTGGAGAAATTGTTTATATACTGTATTCATGTGTGTATGTGCACATGCAAGTTTGTGTTGGTATCTATGCAGCATATACCCTTTGAGTAGCCCATGAGTTGTCCACATATGACTCCACATGCTTTGGGGTAAATTGGTACCAAATTTAATCAGAACCAATGACCTTGGCTCCCCACCCAACAGCCCGATCTTTGCTTCATGGGTGCCTTTACGGCTTCAAACTCAGGTACATATATTTATTATGGCAGTAAAGTGGGCTGCTGTAGTTAATCTCCTAATGACGTCTCCTTTCCTCTGCCACCAGTGAGTCTGGGTTCGGGCCACAGGGACCCATCGCTGGAGACAGGATGGGGGGAACAGGGGTTTGTTTTGGGGGTGCAGATTCTGCAGAGCAGGGCTTTAACTAAACTGTGTTTGTGCCCGAGAGGGTGGTATGAGACAGGGCCTTGCTTTTTCTGTGTAGTGTGTAGTGCAAAATGACATGTGACATGGCATATTCCTGAGGCGTGAGATCCATTGCACATGGGCGTGCCAGGGGGAAATTTCATTAATGGGAAACAAATGGGCCACACTTCTCGGCTCTTGTCACTTTCTATCTGTGAGGCAACTTGTTGCTTTCTCTTTCTCTTTTTAGGGCATGGCTTTTCAAAGCTGCTTTGCATACACCATTTTAAACTGCTTAGGTAAATAACATTCACTTGTCAAACCATGCAGTCCACTTTTCCATACATGCATGTCCACAGGTGTGAGTGTACAGTCATGTTATTTATGTATGTGTTTGTGCGTGAAGGGAATATGTTTTGTTGCCGGCAAAGCATGACTCCATTATAAGAGAGCCTGCTACTTTATGTAACTTTACTTAAAGATCAAATATAATCTGCTAGTGACACTGGTGCACACCAACCAGAACAGTTACCGCCCTTTTCCTCTTTCTGTCTCCGCTGTCCATCTTCCCTCCTCCTTCCTCGTTCCTCTCCTGGTTGCAGTTGTATTCGTGCGCCTTGGGAAGATTACAAAGAGGTGCTTTGTGAGGGGATGCAGCTGCTGAAATTCGACTAGATCCAGCTGAAGAGAGAAGGGAGCAGGTGGGTCAACAACGCCACCCTGCCGTTCCCAGAATATCAGGCTGCAGAGCTGTGCCTCCCTCCCCCACCCACACATGCACACACATCCTCAGAGCACCCCTACCCCATCCCAGCACACACACAAACAAAAACATCATACCATGTCAAAATACAAACACGGTAACACCCACAAAACAGCAATACAGCAATATGCACATGTCAAAGGACTGCCTCAGTGGAAATACTGCCCACTCAAACAAGTGTGCATCACTGGAATCATTCATACGGTGGAGCAACGTTGGCAGAAAGTTAGAAAAACACAAATAATTACAACAACACAAAAACATAGTCCTAAGTGCTGTCTCACTTTGTCCTTATGCTGACACAAAGTTATGGCTTTGCAGCCTTATTTTTCCGATTTCATTAACAGCACTTATAACAAGGGTAGTCAAAGTGTTGCAGAAAGCAGAGGAAGATCCTGTCAGCTTTGTGAAGTTAAGATGTTAGCAGGTGAGGGTGCTGCCAAAATGTTGGATTTCTGCATTGCAATGGGGACATTGGTAAGATGACCCTCATCCGGCTTTGTGCAGCTCAAAACTGGGGTGGTAGGAGATGGAGAGAGGAATTGAATGAAAGAGAGGAGAGGAAGTCCTGTAGGCGACCTTTCTTGTTCTTGTTGAGGCGGATGAGATGTCATACCATCTTCTCCACGGGGGACACAATGCTCAACCAATGTGACAAAAAATACACAGATACAGATTTTCTTTGTTATGGATTTTTTCATCTATAAAAACTTGCAGATACTGTAAAACTGTAGACACACTGAAGTAGTAATGAAGATGAAAAATGATGTTCCCATTTTGCTTTATCATCTCCATCTTCACCCTTAATCAGCTCCAGCTCAAGACAAGCTGCCTTTTTTTTGGTTTGTTTTTTCTTCACAAATGCATTCTCTGTGGAAACCCCAACCAAAATATGGATGAATTTTTGTATTAACTTTGCATATGTTTTCTCTATGCCGTTGTTCCATAAACAAGCTTTTTGATAATCATAAAAGCAATATGCTAATGGGACGCGAAGGAGTTGTACAGTATGCGTGCAATTTTATAAAATGTTTCTTTTCCTGAAGTCTCTCAGTATCCTTAATGAGAGTTTTGACGCACATCGCTCCCTCCCCCACACCTCGGTGTACCCATCCCCCGTCATGTCAGCAATAATTCAGGCACATTGATAATAAGTCCCTCTGTCCTCCCCTGAAAATGCTTGAATGTCATTTCATACACACTATGCCCCACAGGGCTGTACCCTGAAAGAGCCCACTGTCCCACACACTTAGTATTCCTGCCTTGAGATGCATGCAGACATCTCTATCACAGTCCTGCAAGCAAGCACACTGACCAACAATCACTGAGTCGTACAGTAGCTTTTCTATTTTTCTCAAGCAAAAACCAGCAACCTCCATACCTCTCTCATAATTCCTCTGATATTTCTGCTTTCATGTGGGACTTACTAACTGTATGTGTGTCTCTGTGTGTGTATGCAGTGTTTTCTTTCACTCTCGGAAGGCAGTCAGCTTCAAAGTTCATCACTATCTTGCCTCTGCTGCCCTTTGATAGCATATGTTCATTTTCCCTGTACAAGTTTTCTATCTAGCTGACTCTTCTGTCTCTCAAAGTAAAAAAAAAAAACTTCCACTGACAATATGCCACCAGAATCATCCATTTCTTCCATCATTTCTGAATGACTTCAATTATTTTCACGGGTCAGTAGTCTTCCACCATTCATGTAGCGTTGTTGAGACACTGAGTTCAGTGACGTGATATCAGTTCACTCACGGTGCTGTCACTCGCACCCATGAGCTTCTCTGAGACAGACTCACTGCCTCTTGCGCCAGAGGGGCCCCTGCTATTCATGCGGTGCATGCAGGTTATTGTTCATTTTCTTTTCCTGGTTCATCTGATATAGTAGAAATAACACATTCTGGGTTGCTCACTCACTCAGATTACAGTTTGTGTGGAAGTGTGAGAGAGATCACCATTAGAAGGTGGATCTCAGAAAATGCAGACTTCCAGCCATCTGGAGCTCCGTCCCTCCACATGTTTTAGAGTGTGGGAAGCTGCAAGAACGTGTCACTGATCTATAACGAATCACTAAATATTTCATCAACTCTGTGCTCATTCGTGGGTGTGTGGAAGTTGTTTGAGTGGTTTTCCTTTTTTTCTTGTGGCCAATTACTCTCCCATCACTGTCATTTACATTCATTTTAATCAATTCATTTGTCATGTTAAATTTGTCTAAGCCCAGCAATCTTTGTCCAAACCATTTTTCTGAAGTTTGACAAAATGAAGCCATATGTTGTTGCTATGGCACTCATCGGATGCTTTCAGCTTAGGGCTTTCTCATCTTAACCAGCTCTGGGCAACTGCTGAAGATACACCACATCTCACCTCTCCTCCATAGCTTCACTGTGAGAGTAATGGTCTCCACATTGCCTAGTAAAGCGTCATGCCTGTTTGCCAGCATTCTCACATCTGCTTCCTGGAACAGCAGCGGGGAAGTCTCCAAAGAGCTCCCAGTAGAGTGCGGGGCATGTGTGCTCACATATGAGGCGAGAGTTTGAGACAGAGGCTTGCCGGCGTGGTTTATTTTCAAAGGGTAGTGCTGAGGATGTGTTGAGAGGTTGAGGAGTTGAGAGAGCTCTCTGCGCTCTGGTTTGGGTTTCACCTCCCTGGGACACAGCTGGGGGTTGAGGTTAGGAGCCGGGGGAGGGGGTCCACAAGGATTTTGTGTTTAGACAACAAACAAGGCAGATTATTATTTTCTGTGTGTGTGTGCGAGAGAGATAGCTAGACAGAAAGTGTACAACCTCTCACATAATGTTATGTTCCTATCATATTTACAGGAAATGGCTACCTAATTCTTGTTCATCTTTTTATTGTACACTTAAGTGTCATGTGCGAAAAGAAAATCATGCAAACAACCAAACTGAATTCCAGCAGAACAGGGAAGTGTCAGTGCCAGCTAACTGTCATATCTACACCTTTCATTTCCCTATTTTTCAGCTGCCACAGTAACATGTGTAGCGATAGGCATCGCTCCAAGTGGGCCGCTTTGCATTGAAGAAAGGTCCGGGCCGCATGAAAAATGCACAGAGCTGAACTGAACTTATTTGGTTATTCAAAGCTACCACTCTCTCTTTTCTGGCCTACATCATACATCATGTTTTTCAGCTGCCACAGCAAACTGTGAAGTTTTGAATGCAAAATAATATGCAAAAGTGAAAATTTGCATCTACAAGACTATGTCAAAGCAGCAGAGGCACCAAAGCTCACTTGGACACTCTTTAACATGGGGAGTTTAAAGTGCATCGTATATAATTAACTGCTCAGAAAAATTCTGACCATAGTGTCAGCATAGTGTGTTTCATGCAGATACATTTAGGCAAGCTGTTAAGTGGAAGAGGAACATGTATGTTAAAACAGACCTCTTATCAATTCAGGCAAATCTACCCTAGCAAATGTCCAGATTAAAGTCCTTCTTAGCATAATCACTTTAAGAAATCAACTGATGGCAAGCAGAGCAACTTGTTGACTATGTCTGATAAAAAAAATCTAATATTTGAGTTTAAAGGAGCTATATGAAAGAATTTAGCTTTAAAATGTTCCAAAATTCACTAAAATTATCAAAAGAATGTAAAAATATCACAGGTGGGACGTTATGTGAAAATCTATGTATTGTGTTGCAGAGTTATCTACTGAAGTTAGCATGCTAACAAGATATTAACTGGTGTTTGTGCAGAACTTGAAAATATGGTAACCAGATATTGGACTTACATGATGCAAATTTGCATTGAAATTGTCATGTCATTGCTTGTCCAACTGAATCTCCTCTCCATACATAATGCCATCGATCTGAAAGTGTGTTGCATGCTCACTAAACACCCGAGTTGGATGGTATCTCTACTATCTCTTTTGTACTGTCTTGTTGTCATCATCTGGCGCTCAGCACTATCATCCCTTCTGGTTACAATCAGTATCGTTCTTTTTCCTCACTTTAAATTCTTAACCATAAAACTTCTATTTTACGCCCACCTCCGCAGTAAACAGTGTCACACTATACTG
Source organism: Coreoperca whiteheadi (assembly GCA_011952105.1). NCBI lineage: Eukaryota > Metazoa > Chordata > Actinopteri > Centrarchiformes > Sinipercidae > Coreoperca > Coreoperca whiteheadi. The sequence continues at coordinate 11,340,112 of CM022470.1, forward strand.
TACTCTACAATGCAAATAGGAAAGCAGACAGACGGCATGTCTGGATTTTCTTTTCTTATTTTTTCTTGACGATTCTTATTCTTATGGCTTCTCTGCATTTGCTGCTGTTGCCTGCCAAACACTGAGGCTGCCACAGTTCTACTGGTGCTGTGTTTTTTCAATTAGACTGGTGTGGACCTGGGAAGCAGACCATGTGCCACAGTGGAATTCAGGTGCCAAGAATATAATTTTGCTTAAGTGCTTACAACTGTAAAAACCAAAGTTGATTCCCTGAGACTGAAAGTAATTACAGGCCATTTAAATTGGAGAAAAAGGCAAAGCAGCAAGCTCTTTAGTTTTCACAGAACTCAAGAAACATCATGTGGTCTGTCTAATATCTGTTATATTTGAATGCTTTAACGTTCAAGTTGGTCATTTATATTGGCAGTGTGCGATTCCTCTGGAGTAAATGCCACTGGCTGGGGTTAACCCAAAGGCTATAAATTGTGGAAGCCATGTTGAGCTTTCATATCAATACTAATATACAAAAGCATCATCTGGAGTGAAATGGACAGCAATATCTAGTCTCTAACATCTGCCTATTGCTTAATTATCCTTCAACCTACATTACTGGCTACATAAGATTGAATGTCTATCAGCTCATCTGATTGAATGCCTAGCTGCTGGTTTGTCTTCGCAGAGAGAGATGAAGTTGGTCAAGGGATGCACCAAGTGTATCCTGTATCTGTTGTGACGGAGCAGGGGGGCTTCACTTGGCTTGTAAAAGCGTGACAGTGCACCTGTCAGAGAGGAAGGCCTGTCTAATCACTGTAAGCTGGCTGCAGAGTGAACATGTGTGCCGGGGAGACCCTCAGGCCAGAAGGGGAGGAGGTGAGGGCACGCCTGACCCAAATTGCTTCAATAAAAAAAGGAGGATGTGGATGGAGAATTCCACAGATCATTCCCCCACCATTCCACTCCTTTCACTGCTGCTTGGGTCTTCCCCTTTCCCTCATACTCTCATCTTCAGACATCAGAACATATTCTCTGTTTTCATTGTTTAATCATTCGGCCATTGACATAGTGATTGCATCCTTGCTCATATTTGCTGACTCATCTCTTCTGTGAAACTCAGCTTCCTGGGAATATCTGGCCTGCCATTGGCTCCCTCAAGTCTGATAACGTAGAGACTAATTCTCTGCTCTCTCTCTCTGTCCCTCTCCATGTTGAGTCATTCTCTGTGAAAAGCAAATCAGCACTCCACCGAGATTCCAGAGAATACACTCTCCGGTTGTGTTGACGAAGGGTGAGGTTCCTCTTCTCTTTACCTCTTGAGGCAGGGACCACACAGCCTGTGAAAATCTGGCCCACAGACACACCTTGGTTTCCATGTGCAACAAAACATACGAGTGTTTTCCCACAACAAATGACTTCACACCACAGTTGAGAGATGCACAATCATCCTCACTCTGCTGTAGGAATAACTCAGCAGGGCCGGCTCTAGCTCTTCGGTTGCCCTAGGCGAGACTGAGTTTTGCCCCCCCAGTGAAGTTATTGTCAGTGAAGTTATGTTTGTAATATGTAGCTCTATACTGGGCTTTTTTTTGGTCTTCTTCCTTTCTCTTTTTCCGTACCGGTGCACCCGAGGGTTTAGACCGCTTCATTTTTGATGAACGCGCTAGTGATGAGCACTTGCCTGACCTAACGCCTGAACCCTCCCTCCTTCCCCTCCCCGGAAATGATCGACAATAATAATTACCATCAATTCAATTTAATACTCAGGTTGACAAGTAATTAAACATGTGGATGAGGGGGCGCCCTACGATGATCATGTTTAATTAACATTATGTTTTATTTCGCTTGTTCTAATTCTATGATTAATGTAGGCCTAAGGGCGACACTAGAGGGTGCCCACGCCCCCAACACAATTGTCGCCCTAGGCAACCGCCTAGATCACCTATAGTAAACGCCGACCCTGTAACTCAGGCTTATTTGTGTTTACGGATAACTCTGGAAACGGTTAATTATTGAATATGGTCAGCAGTGGTGTAATCTAAACAACTGAAAGCAAACAGATTTGTTTGCACTTCAGCAGCTTAGTATGTTGTTTGTTAGTCTGCCTAGAAAGGTTTTCAATTAACGTCAACGTGGATATCAAAAGTGTACCTGAGGTTCTATCCTCCTGAATGCTGGTTCATTTCAGTTGTACACCTTTTTTGATTCATTGTCAATTCCTGGAAAGCTCAGATTTGATTTAGTAAGCTCCCTTTGTTTGTTAATTTTTCGGGTATGACTGGTACTTAATGTTTGTCGGTAATTATTTGAATTGACCACCATGACATTCCTCGGGAAATTAAAACTTAATTTCCGTCAGAGGGCTCTTACTGCCAAAGCAGCCTAATTTGTGCTACATGGCGAATACAATTATTTTGCATAATAGAATAAAAGTATATAGTAAAAATAATAGAGCTTCAGTATTTCAAGACAAACTGAGAAGCCAACTTTCTAAGAAGGCTGCAGAAAGCACCATGCCATCTAGTGTTTTTATGGTTCAAAATAAAATTACAGCTTAAATTAACTCCCCATGACAATATGCAAGTGATAAGTGTCTTAGCTACACTATCATTTCAGATCTCCATTGTCTTGCAGCATGCAGATGCGATTTAGTCAATGTTATTATACAAGACTGGCCGCTTCAGAGAAGCAGTGTTTCATATTTGCCAGACAAATGGGCTTTTGTTTATGATGCTCACAAGTTAACACCTTCCTCAAAATCTGAAAAATGGGACTCTTTGTGGATACTAATCCATTACAAAAAGCCATCAAGTGGAGATTTGGGCCCCAAGTGTAATGTCAGTAACCAATTTTTTCAACAGATCCCTCCGAAACATTGGAAGTTGACCTGGGCATTAAACATGCAGAGAAGTGCTTGCTGTCTACAGCTTGTCAATGTGCTTCCACTTATATCCACCACCACCTCCTCCTCCTTCGTTCTCTCTTGTCTTTCTCTCCTCTCACTCTATCTCTTCTCACCCTGTCTCTCCCTGCCGGGGAAGAGTTTGAAGTGGCGTTTCTTGGGCTTTGTTTCCTAAACGGGCTGGTTTTGTTGTGTCTAGTGTCTGAGCTTTGGCAGGGCATGCATGCTGAGCTGAAACCTAATCTAACGCTGTGCTCGCCACTCCGCAAGAGGTGGTTTTTGGGATCCTCTTAGTGGCTGCTGGCTGCTTTATTTTGGACTCTACAGGCTCCCCACTGAGGGCAATGGCTTTCCATCATGGGAACAGTTTCTTGCCTACCCCCTTTGGTCTGACTTTTCCTCAAATATAGTTTACTCTTATTTTATACTTTTTGTTAGTTAAATACCATACTAATATTTTCACGGTGGCAGAGTGGTTAGAGCTCCTGCCTCCCAGCAAGGAGATCGTGGGCTCGAATCCTGGACCAAACCGACGTCACACGATCTGTCAGGGTGGAGTCTGCATGGCCTCCCCGTGTTACCGTGGGTTCTCTCCGGGTTCTCCAGCTTCCTCCCACTGTCCAAAGACATGCATGTTTAGGTTAATTGATGACTCCAAATTGCCCTTGTGGATGAATGTGAGTGTAATTGGTTGTCTGCCTCTGTGTCAGCCCTGCGACGAGTTGGCCACTGTCCAGGGTGTACCCCGCCTAAGGCCCAAAGCCACTGGGATAGGCTCCAGTCACCTGCGACCCCTAAAGGGAACAAGCGGTAGAAAATGACTGACTGACTGACTAAAATTTTCATTTGTTGTAATAGCAGTGACCAAAAAGAGATGGTTAGGAATAAAACAGTAAAGTTTTAAAGTGATGCCGCACTGAGAAGTATCAAACACAGCCCCTCAAGCTTTAAAGACCCTGAAAACCTATTTTCTCACTAAGCTTCTTATTGTAAACATTACAATGTAACATTGTTGTACTGTAAACTGTTAGTGCATAAAGATCTGCAAAAATCTTGTTACACTTGGCTGAGGTAGAAAAGTTGGTCTATCAATAAAAACGAAATTAATTAATCAAGATGTGCATGAAGCATGTGTCTTAAATGTCCACTGAAGCTTCCGCTCGCCAGGAGAGATGAAAAATTGCAGCAGACAAAAACATCCGATCTGTGTGGACCAATAAGGAGACTGCAATCTTCCTCAATTTAATACATAAAACAAAGCTAAATGCCATATTTCCGGTCATGTTTTCCACATAGTTTTCATCCGTTTCATGTGCTCCTTTCCTAATATTCACATAACCTTAGTGGATGGAATCTAACAATAATTTGCATTTTCTTTTGCCGATTTTCTGAAAATTCAGTTTATAAATTGCGCTATATTTGAATGGAAACTTGATTCTTGACATTTTCTAAAGGTGTATTATAATCAGAAGATTGTGGGACACTTTATTCATTCATTGAAGGTGGCCGTTAAGAGTTTGCTTTTTTGTTTTCATGAGGAGCAGCTGTGGTCGGCTTGGATTATATCAGTTACAATGAATGCCAGTTGTGATAAAATCCACAAAAACTCAAACTTCTCCTAGAGCATAATCATCTTCTCTGTTGTCATTTCGTATTTATATTTTGATTTCATAATTTTGTCCAAATACGATTAAAGACTGAAGGCTATATTGTGACACTGACCTGTACTGTATATCTGTGTTCAGTAGTATTTTTGTGAAACTATAACTATTTGGAACATAGCATCCTGACGGAGAGCAGAGGAATGATTATACTTCACGAGTGGATTGACACATTTCTGTAGATGTTTTGTTACTTTTGTCACTGTGACATCGTTCAACAACAAGCATTTTACAGCCATCTTTTCAAGTCTCCTGAGGGTGAGCGTTGATACTCGCTTTTTGGATGAAGTATCACTTTTATAGCAACTGACAAACAGTGCTGCTGTACCATTTGAGCTACTTTAGCATTCTCATCTTCCTGTTAGGCCTCAACACACACACACACACACAGACACAAAGTAGTGTGGGTCCCCTGGCCTGGCTGGGCTGCGGGTAGCTTGTAACCCAAGTGTTTTATTAGCAACTGGTCCAACACAGCTAATTGCTTCCTGAGGGAGCCGCCTCCCTTCAGTCCGTGACTGATTAACGGCCCACATTATGTGTCTCGACAACTTTGACAATCTTTTTTTTTTTTTTTTTTTTACTTTTTGGTCACAAAACTTTTTATTACACTGCACTGCCACAAATCTCCAGTGTAAATCTCCTCTAAAACCAGGTTTCCTTGTGAAGCAGTTGAAGCATTCTGAACCTTTATTTTTCAGGTAATTAATGTGATTTAATGATTTTTCTAAATAATGTGTTTTTAATACTCACTTAATGGTATGGTTTGCTATATTATTGTCTTAGTCATCTGTTTTAGCTTTGCAGCCTGTTGAACATATACTTGATATTTTCAAATTATTAAAACAAATACTTTTTTCACAGTAGAGATGATGAATCTCTCTCATACACTTTGTCAGCTTGTTTTCTGTAATTTTTGTTATTAATACTGCGTCCTTTTTTACACATTAATTAATTTTCAAATAATGATGCAAAAATGCCAGTTTCTTTGCATCTTTTTGTAAACGTTATTGAAACTAAGAAAATAAGATTAGATTTTATTATCCTCTGTCAAGTAACTTTGTTTGGCGAGTTTTCAAATGGCCTATAAATATTAGTGCACTGTGTATGTTTCTTGTTTAACAAACAAATCTGGGTCCTTCAGATTCAATAGAAGTTGTTTTCTCGTCGTAATCACATTTGTCGCTTATTTCTCTCACAGGCCTTTTATCTTGCTTTTCTGATTTTAATTATTTTCTAACTTTAAAACCGCTTGTTCCGACCTATTAGTTTCAACAGATTTTATGTTGTCTTCTTCTCATGTGTGTATTCATGCGTGGGTTGACTCTTGACACATACAGACAACACACATGATGTAAGCATATAATAACGGACTAAAACCAGACATCATCTGGTTTTTGACCTGTTAACTCCCAAAAGGAAAATACTGAATATATGATCAGTGGACATCTGAGTGGGCAGACATCAGCTCTGTGGCTGCTGAGAATTTCCCTTCATTTATTTACTTTCTTTTTTTAGTGCAGATATTTATGTAAAATGCAGCTTTTCATCCTCTCTGAAACTTTGTTCTTGAGAATCCTAATTACAAATCTCTGAATCACTTTGATCATGAGAATCCTAATTACTGGTTTCCCTGATCATGAAAAGCAGTTCTTGTCTCATACGTGTCTTTGATGATGCCATTGGGAGCTATGAGCAGATGGGTTTCAAAAGGCTGCTTTCCCAAACAGGATATAGATGATGTGTAGGCCTGGTGCTCTCTGGAGCAGGGATCAAATGGTGTTCTTCCACCCCCCCACTCCATCTCTGCAGGGTGGGGTCCGGACGGACGGCCTGAGGAAGAGGTCATCTCCCTCAAGTGTGTTTCAAGGTCGCATTGTCACACGTGCTGCATCCTCATCACTTCCTGTGACTCATCTGGATATTGTTATATCTCCAGTTCATTTATATATGTATCCCTGATAATTAAGTAGAATCCACATTTCCTCTTTCTTGGTGTTGTTTTAAAGCAAAATCGCAGCCTTCGTACTTACATCAATCTTTCTATGTTGTTCTGCACCTCATTTTGACCCCTGGATACAGCACTCTTTAATTACTGTCACAGTTGCATATATAATGGTGGATCAGGGCCCTGAAACCATGTTCAGGCAAACTGTGGTAAAAAAAAATGCATACTTCTGGTTTGAGCTTGGAAGAACCCCTCCTGAGCCATTTCTCAGAAGTCCAGCGCCAACGTCAAGTACGGAAATATATTATTGACATGGATTTGTTTTGTACCATTTCTTTTTACTGTTCTTCTTCCACAAACGTGTCAGAATCGGGTACATCTGTCTCAGAGCAGACTCATCTGATGCATTTGTCCTTTGCAGTGCACTCGCACGTGTTTCAGCGTATATGCAGCTGTTATTGAATGGAAGACAATGACACTAGAATTGGCATTGACATCAGGGGACGATGGTGCGGGTAAGACAACTCGGACAGATTCTTCTGCCTAACATGGTCGCGGACTAGTGGGCAAAGCAGCTGGAACGTGGTTGATAGAAGGGCCGCAGGGCCAGAGGGAGGAGGAGTCATTTTCGCATTAGCAGAATCACATTTTGGGAAAGATGCAGCATTCCATGACCTCCTTTATTTGATTAGCTGTAATGTCATAAATGCAAGAATGTACTCTGATAAATGGCAAAAGTAGCTGATGAATTAGTTATTCCAGTCAGCAAATACCCACGCTAGCTTGCCCTCCCCATCCTCGTCCCACGGGCCACATTGCCTGCTCAATCTGCAATATGGAGCATAATTATACTAATTTCTCTCAATTGCATTAGCGAGGGCCTGGAGAAAAGAGAGGCTGTCTTTCAAAGCAGGGGCCTTGACTATGCAGCCAGCCTCCCTGCGCCTCAGAGAGCAAGTACAGGGAGGCAATGTGACCCCCGCCCCCCCCCCCCCCCCCCCCCCCCCCCCCCCCCCCCCCCCCCCACCCCCCCCCTCTGTCCTACACCCACCCCAAAAACAACACCAAAACCACCCCCCCCCC
>CM022470.1:11347724-11464645 GCA_011952105.1 Coreoperca whiteheadi
CCCCCCCCCCCCCCCCCCCCCCCCCCTGACTGCGCTCCTCTCTCCTCCTTCATTCCCTCCCTCTCTTGTCTCTCTTTTCTCATTCTATATTTTCCTCCCACACTTTCATGTGATGCGAACTGAAACTTACAAAAAACACTGAAGTGCTGTTGGTGCTTATAGAATTTGAAAATGTATTTTTCATGTTTTTCTTTGAGGGAGAAACATGACTATGCATGTTCTGGCTTCTGTTTATGTGGCATGGAGGACCTGTAATATCCATTTCAACCTGTGCTGAAACAGTCGCACGTACTGTTTAACCGCAGCATCTCAAGATATAAGCTTGCTCTTAGAATACACTACATGCATCCCTTTAACCTGTAATCCAGACTAAATGAAAGACATAACAACAGCATAGAAGTTGCGAGTTTTTCCTGAATGAGTTTTAAGAACTAATTGGGTTATTTTGGGAAACTTAGTTTATATGACCTCTATTTAACAAGATATAGCCTCACTGAGACTAGAGCCAAAAGCTCACAAACAGTTTTTTCCATGTTGTCAGTAGACTATTCTTTGGTTGTTGTTGTTTTCTGCCTGAAGATGTTTTGCTAAATAAACATTTTTATATAATATATACGGAACCTACTACATATATGACCCAATAGAATGACTCTGTGTTCTGTGTTTCCTTCCCAAGTAGAACCAGTCCTCCATGACCAGGTCAAATCAGACCGGCCTGGTGGATGAGGGACTCTGGGGGACTGCAGGGTGCTGGTAGTGGGAACACGGCCTCAGTTATGAAAGACGCCATTGTCCCGTCTGGCTCGTCAACATAGAAAATGAATAACTCAAAGAGGAGAGATCAAGAGTGGAGGAGAGGAGGGGCTGGAGGGAAGGGGGGCTATCTGACATCTGCATTTTTAAACTGGGCATTGAGCTCTGGAGGAATGTCGTTATCATCCACCCTCTACTGCTACAATAGTGAAGAATTTAGTATTGAGTTATAGCATGATCTGACATCTGATCAGATCTACATCTCCTCTGCCCCTACAATCATCCCTCACGTACATATCTTTGCTCATATATATATCATCAAGTTTGTGTCATAGCAATTCTTGTTTTTTTCATGTAAAACCTATGATAAAAAATATATTGAATTATGGAGTACAAAGTTTGGCACACACACCATGTAATGATCAATCAGCTATTTTTGCAACCATATCAAGCCATTAAAGTACTGCACACACGTCTCTATTTCTGTTGATTTTATTCAGGGGTTGTCATTGATGTTTTATAATTTGGTTTAGGTGGAATAAGTATACAGTGAATCTGGTTAACATATTAGTGCTCCAACCAAATATATTTATTTACTTTTTATTGGATAAATCTGACAAGACATACTGACATACTAATAAAAGAAATACTGATAGTATAATCATCAGTAATCAACTGCAAAAATGTAACCTCAATTTCCTGGGATTTTCCTGTCAAATGATCAAAGGATAAACATGGCAGCATGGTTTCTTTAGCAAGTCGCAAAAATGTTGGTACCTAACATATCAGTAAAATGCTCACTGATAAAGTATTTAATTTGTTTTCCACCAAAATATCCTTATATTGTCCAATATATTGTCTTGCAATACATGTCCACTCCTAGTGACTACAGCATTATTAAACTTTGTTATAGTTCTATTTAAATACTGACACAGGACTTTGTTAATGAAATATAATGGTCTTGGTTTAATACAGAAAAAGCCTGCAGTGACTTGAAGCAGAAGACACAACATGTTTATTAATGTTTATATTTTGAAACCATGATCTTTCCCTAACCTTAACCTAATCGCCTCCGTTGCCACACATGGGACTTAAGATGCGAAGCCTGGCCTCTGGTGTCAAAGTCCTGCGCTTTGTACGTCTGCCATCCACCCCGACCACCTTTCGGCGACTGCCACTGGTAGTGCATAAATGTAGGGCTTCATTCTCTCAAAACAACGTTGCCTCTGAACATAATCCAGGTAATGATTACGTTCCCCACCACAACATAATTAGGAAAACAATGAGATAAGAGAGAAACATAATTTCTGGAACATTATGAATTTAGTTGGCTGGTAGGGAACACAGATTCAGGGATCAAGCTGTACTGTGTGATTATAAAATTGTTAGAAGTGGGACAAAGTTGATGTTTTGGAAGTCACAAGTACCATAAGTCCCAAGTCAGTCCAAGTCCTAAACTTTGCCTTTCGAGTCCTAAGCAAGTCATTAAGTGTCTACTGTTGTGCACGCTGCCAATCACACCTTTCCCTCCTGCTCACTCAACATGATTGGTTGCTGTAGAGTTAATTTGCTGCACACTAAAACATCATTTTTAATATTTGGGCTTGAGGGGGATATGTAGTTATTCCAAGTCAAAAGACTTCCATGTCTTCTTTCTTATTAGATCACATTATCGCTCTTCATTAACTGTGACGAGCCAATTATCTATCATATTCCATAATCCATTATCATCTGGTGTGGTGGTACGTGGAGTGGCCAGTCAATCAACCAGTCAGTCAGCCTCTGTCTGACCTCTGCTCTCTTACAGCCAGTCCAGACTGGTATACTGGAAGATCCCAGTAACCGCAAGACAGCAGCTGGCTCCCAAGTGGCACTTTGCTGCTGCCTCCTATCCCAGGTGTGTGTGTGTGTGTGTGTGTGTGTGTGTGTCTGCATAAATGGTGTCTGCACAATGGCCACCCTGTGTGACCCTGTGCATCTGTGTCTGCTCGAACAAGCTCTACTGTCCTGCATGTTGCTGGGTCCTTTCTTCAGCACTGACAGCACACTACAGGTGCCCAACACATCTGGTGCTTCGCACAACCAATCACACACTCATCTGCTGAGGCACTGATGAGTTCAATTAAGATAGGCCTCAAAAGAATACACTAACAAAATCAGCAGGAATATAACAAATTGCCTTCAGTTGCTACTTTGAGAAGTGAGAGAAGTTTTGTTTGTTTTTCTTTGCAGGGCCACAAATGCGTTCATTATTTGACCAGGCCACAAGTTCACGACCAGACCTCTAGTCATTAATGAAAGTCTGTGTCTGGGGCAGGATTCTGAACAGTCATCACACTGTGTTTTCATCTAACACCCCCCAACATCTTTCAGTACCAAACACATCCCGCACATAATCACTGCTCTGTCCCAAAGCAACCTCTGTTTGCTAACTCTGGACAAGCAAAAAAGTTTGGTTGAAAGGAGCCATTTATAGACGCTTTTGTAAGCTAAAAGAACATTTGTAATTCATTTGGTAACTTCTGAAACACAGTGCCACCTTGCAGTTGCAGTTATGAAAAACAACTCCAGTCACGCTGTGCACTAAGTTATGCAAATAGATCATGTAAGTTGGTGTCTGAGTTCTGGCAAACAAACCAACAGTGGAATCATCAGACTTGGTTTGCCCTACTAGTAAGCAGAGGCACAGTATGCAAATGCAAGCCAGGGGTTAACCAGTCAACAGGTGCACTTCCTCCTTCACCCTACTGGATATTTGCATCAGCATCTAAGGAGGAACCATTGTCAGCATCACCTCTCGTAATGATCAATCAGCAAATTTTTTGGCATGTTTCAAGTTATATCTCTTTAAACTTGTGAAACTGAGCCTTTCTGGTGTTTTTACTATGGCTCCTGAAGAAACTATTGGCATCATGTTTCAATGACTTCTCCCCAGAAAAACACCTTTAGCAACTTTTGCAGCATCGGTCTTCCTGACTGAGCAGGATTTTCTGTGTGTGTGTGTGTGTGTGTGTGTGTGTGTGTGTGTGTGTGTGTGTGTGTGTGTGTGTGTGTTATTACAGCTCTAGGTCCAGTAGGTCAGGTCACAGGACATGACAGTTGGCCAGTAGATAGCAGCCTCTAGGCTAGTGCAAGTCCCCTCCAGCCTCCGCCTACCTCTCTTTCTCTCTCTCTCTCTCTGGGTGGCCTGTGTTTATGAGCTCCAGGAGCAGGTCATCACTGTGCTGCAGGGGGACTGTTATTGGGTCAGCTCTAGAGCAGGAACTGGGAATTTTTTCCTCGCTGTGTGCCTGTGCATGTCTTTACGTGTGTGCACGCTCAATTGTGTGTGTGTGTGTGTGTGTGTGTGTGTGTGCTCACTTCCTGTGTGCAGCGGTGCGGGGGAACAGAGATGGGGGTGAGATGACCCTTGACCCTGACCACATGTCCTGGTCTGTCGGCTGATCACCCACACTTCCGTCCTGCAGGGCCTCTCTGCTCCTCTCTTGAGGCCTGACAAATCTCACGGCTCATCAGCGCTGTCATGTTGCAACATCATCCTCATCATTATCATCATCATATTTTTTGCTGTTTACATTGTCGCACAGTCTTAAATTTAAGTTAAATTTAAATTAAGTTCCTTTTTCTAAGTTCGGGAGCACACTGGAGAAAGTGCTAAAAAACTATATATTTTTTTAAATATAGATTTAAATTTGTGAATGTGATGCAAAAGTATAGTTTCACTCAATTGACAAATTGTTCTTAAATTTGAACTGAAATGTGGATTTGTCTCACTTTTTGTGTAAGGAAATATAAACATAATTTTCCCTTTTTCAAAGAAGGATAAAATGTTTTTTTTTTATATATTAGTGAAAACAGCATCTTAACTTAAGGCCTCTGTGTGGGCGGTTCCCTTGGCAGCAGTTGACTGACATTTAAAAGTCAGCATTGCTAAAAGACGCACTGTCAACTTCCATGGTGAACTACTGCCTGGAGAATATAGCCTACAAACATTGTTTTCCTCTTTTTTAGAAAAGCCACATAGCATTGGTTGTGTATTATTTAAGTCCTCTGTCCCTTTACAAAGATGGACGACCACTTCCTCCTACTGTACAAAAATGAAGCCAAAGTATCCCGGATACTGGAGCTGCCATCTTGCGCTAGTGACGTCGGTAGTGATCAGGGTTGAAGTTCTGGTATCGAGGTCCCGCCCATACACCAGCCGACTTAATTTCGAGCAGGGCTCAGCTGTCATGACATGTAACCCTCTTTTTATACCATCAAAAATAAACAAACATCAGAAAAATGAACACCTGAACAAACATAAGCGTGATAGAAACGACCTTTAACGGCAGGAACCATCTTTGGGGGAAAATGTATTTGACGTGTACTTTGATTTTTTTTTTGTTTGGCCCATGTCCCATCCGCTAATATGGAGGGGTTTATGACCTATACTGCAGCCAGCCACCAGGGAGCAATCGAGATGTTTTGGCTTCATTTTAGGGCAGCTGATATGTCCTCCATCTTTATGTACAGTCAATGGGCAGGACTCATTGGGCTCAACTCATTGGGTTTGAGTGAAAGCTAGCAAGCTAGGCTAGCTAGCGTATATCAGTAATGATGCATTTTATTTATAGAGTGTTTTTCAAGATACTCAAAGATGCTTTACATGACAAGTAAAAAAAACAAACATCCTAGATAACTAAAAACACATTAAAAGCAAATCTTTGCACTAATTCCAAAAGATGTGACTGTTCCTTCATGACATTTCGTAACACTAGTAACATCAGCACTCTTTACATTACCCTATGATTTGAATCATGACATGGAGTACAGAGTCAAAATAAATTACATATATATATATATATATATATGGCAGGTTTCTGACCCTTTACTGCCTTTTCAAATACAATCCACCATAAGTACCTTGATCACTGGTGACCTTTTGACCCCTAGCTTCCCTGGGAACACCGTCATTCCTGTCCTCTCACTCACCGGGCAGTAGTCACCGGCCCAGGGCAAACCCACCACAAGGCCTTCTTTGACTACACCTAATGAGAAGACTATGGGATGGGATTGCAACCAACGTTGAGAGGTTTTCTTCCTTTACTCCTTATCAGCCTGTGAATTGAAAATTATTCAATTATATACATGTCCTCTTCCCAAGGATTATGCCCACTCCCGGTAGCGCACATTATTCTACTAATGTGGTTAAATGCAGTTCAATTATATAATCACAGAGCCTGCTAATAGTGTAGTATGCTTGTCGATAAAGGGGCCAGTATGTGTGCTGGCAATTCCTGTAATTAAATGTAGGGGTCTGCGTTTTAGTTTATTGGATTTATTTTGACTGATTAGCTCTGGCATTGAGTGATGGGTAAGACAGAGGAGGTGGTGTGTTGGTGGAGACAGAGAGGGGTCTGGCATAATGTGTGTGCATGCTATCCTGTTGCTGCTATTAAGCCCATAAGAAACCATCCTGAAAAGTCAAAGGTCAATAAAAATTATAATCAACCATAAAGCCTAATTTCATCTTCAGAAACTGCATTTGAAACTTACAACAAATACTAAAGGCAACTTGCATAAGTCTGGTGTGTGTGTGTGTGTGTGTGTGTGTGTGTGTGTGTGTGTGTGTGTGTGTGTGTGTGTGTGTGTTTTCAGTGGCATTGGCTGTGTTTATTTGGTCAGGGGTGTCACACAGATTAGCTGGTGTGTAACAGGTGCTATAAAAGTTGTTGCTTTGGACACGGCTCATGAGCAGTATAATGATTCCAGGCTCATGTTAATCTCACTCCACCTGGCTCCGTCTTGGGGTGCTGGCCTGTTTTGCTGCGGGGCTGGGCTCAGGGCTAGCAGCAAACCAAGACGACGCAGAGAGCAGCAGAGCATTCCAGCACTTCGCCTACTGGCGGAGGCCGGGAAGCAGGCCAGAGAAGGAAAGAGGAAAGGATAGAGGAAAGGAAGTAAGCGAGGAACGCATTTGTGACCAGAAAGGTGCTGATTTGTTATCAAAGACAAGCACTTGCTATCCAAAATCACTTTTCTTCCTTTGTTTATCTGATGTCCTGTCATTTATCTACAGATGTAGAAGGCTCAAGATCAGAAGAGAGGAAAGTTTTAGTTCACAGCAGAGAGGGGCCCAGGAATATGTAGGAGTGAAAGAGAGAAGTAGAAAAAGAATGATGGAAAGCATTCATTCTTGCTCAGCGTGTTGTCCTCAAGGGGGGTTAGTGTGTTGTGGAGTCCATGCTGTTTATCTTATTGGCCTTTAGGGGAAAGAGGAACAGAACATTTGTGCTAGACAGAGGGAAGCGCACGGTCTGTACTTTATTTATGGGTGATCCTCAACTCTTTGAAAGAGCATCATGAGTTACAGATCTGTCTCTTACTGTCACACCAGTTCATTGGTGCATTTGTTTTTTCCCTAACCTGTCACTTCTCCTTACTCTCAGGATCATTCTGCACCATTGTTGTCTGTTACCAATCCGTGGTCCATTCTTTACTTATCATAGCTGCTTATTCCCATTTCAGTAATCTTAATAAAAGTAGAACATGATGAGAGCATTTGACAAAACCTGTACTTTCTTGGTTGGTGGACCGCCAAGCTGTCAGACATGGTTGTCCTATGAGGTAGTGCGTTGGCTCAGCCTGCAGACAGACTGAAAACTCAGGTGTAGTTTAGAACTGTAGTGTTTATGAGGCACTACGCTGGTGTAAGCCAAGTAATTGTTTATTACAGGCCTGAATCTATGTTATAAGTAATTACTTTGGGGTGCCCTTGCCCTGTAAAAATCAGTTTTGTTTCCTGTCTGGTGCATAACACCACAATCTAAGCTCCTCCTTCCAAAATGTATATGTTTTACTACACCTTGTGAATGATATTACATATAATTGTGGGTTTTCTGTGAGCAGCGTAGTTGTAAAATACGTGCATATGCTATTAAGGATCGTTAGAGCTTTGATGGTGCAGAGCTATTCCTCAGTGACACACCATCGCATGTGCCCATAAAACTCTGTGCAGAGCCAGTGGGGGAGGATTTTAAGTGTGGTACTGTGCTCTAATAGCCACATCCTTAATCAGACGGCTGGGAAAATTATAATCATTAGCACTGTAGTGAGCATAGTGCATGACATGGGTCTCGAAACTCATTAAAGTGAGTTACCTGGAGTAGGGAGTAAATGAAGCAGGAAAAGAAGGAAAGGAGGCTGCTGTCACACACTCACCTGGGTCTGTTTGCAATCAGGCAGCTGAAGCAGGCAGTTCAATTAGGGCCTAACTGAGAACTGCACCAGCTTGCACCAGCAAGGCTTGCGTCATGCAAGCACTCCTCCTTCATACGTATGTGAGCACACACAGTCGGACGTGTGCACAATAACCCACACAAACTGTGATCACAGTTACAACAATCACAAATGCACACAAGTACTCCGTGGGGCGCCGCAGATACTGCTCACCCTCTGATTCACTCTGTAGCCTTGTTGTCCGTCTGTGCCATTTGAAGCTCATCACAGACTGCAATAAAAGGCAGCGAGCTATCAAAGCATTGATACCTGTGACGCCGTTGGCTGAGTTCCCTTTTGTACCTCTGCTACTTTACTCTGGATCTCTGCATCATTCTTTAAATTTTGGGCCATTTTGTAACAGTAACAGCAATAGTAAGGAAACAGTAAATACTGAGATTGTCTTGAGTTAACCTGCCTTTTATTGTAACTGAGGAGCCAAAAATCTAAATGACCCAACAATGAAGCTGAGAAACATACGCACACCAACACATGCATCAGCACACACACAAAAGATAATCTCTGCACACGCTAACAAATATACTTTAGGAACAACTACATACACACAAGTACTGTACACAAAAGTCCAAAGACACACGTGTGCATGTCCACACAGCTGCACATGCTTGAGCGAAGCTAGCATCTGTCCCAGACACATCCGTCAGTGCCTCCCCATCTGTGTGCTCCAGCTCATGCCTTTTGCTCTGGCCCCCACATCCCGCACACGTTCCCCTCAACTGGTCTTGGCCTCGTGCCACCGTCCCTTAGTCCTCCAGCTGAGTGATACATGTGCTAACCTCAGACGGCTATACAGTCCTGTAGCCTTTTTCAATTATTCCTAAAGGAAACGTGATACGGTGAATTTTATTTGAAGCATCTTTTTTTATTTGAGAGGGAGGTGTGGCACACTTACCATAATGGCACTTCTAATGGTCCTAATGTGGAATGTCTTTTCACAGTAACACATGTCCAAAGCTTTTCTGGCATGCTCACTGAAGCAGCAAATGCCGCCCGGCGAACTATGCATCATCTGTCTAAAATCTGACATTTCTTTGTAACTTCCTCGGACAAACATCAGTTGAGGGACATCATTGATGCTGACTGATGGCAGTATTGCTTACAGACAGTGACTGACACAACATGTGCAGGGCAGCTTTAATAGAAGTGCTTTAAGTCTAATATGCCCCCCCCACTAACTTACCCCTGCCCCAAGGTCATTAGGGAAGGGATGGAGGATTGCGAGCCGCACAGAGGGGACAGTACAGAATGAATCCTATTGTTAGCCCCACAGGCCAGAGCGTGCTGTCTCACCCGGGGAAGTATTGCCATTTGGACAATGCTTGCAGCCAAGTGCGTTTTCTCCGGTGTCCATGTGCGTGTATGTATATTTCTCTGTGAATGTTCGCACGTGTGTTTGTCTGCAAGTGAATGTATGTGCTGTGTGTCTGCGCAAGACGTATCACCACGGCAACTGCTCCTTTTCGTTGTTCATTTCCATCTAGCATGTGAAGTGACGCAACCTGACACCTCCTCGTGAGTATGTAAAGCTTGCCACAAGCTAATTTTTAAGCTTGTTTTCTACTTCACATCATCAATGTTGCCTCTAAAGGTATTTCCATATGTAGGCTTCTCTGTGCGGCCCAGAGTATATATTGCATGCATATGTGGGTTGGTGGGTGGGTGCATACACTGGAGATGACTTGTCCTAATCTGTATTTCTGTACTTGCGGTCAAATTAATACAGATTACCGTAATCATATCTGGCTGTGACATGACATTGATTTCCAGCCAGCTCTCTTTCATACATCTCGGCAAACCCACTCCTCTTTCACTCCTCTTTGCATTGGGCCCAGATTGTTATGGGCATATCCAGTGAATGAGCACACCTTGTTTCAGGAGACCTAGGCCAAGGGGAAAATCAGACTTTGATTACTATGTATGGGAAAAGACTCACCCTGCCAAAATGGCAGCCGCCCTCTACACTGTTCAGCTGGCAAACAAACAGCCAGAGAAGGAGGGATGGGATTGGAATCTAAGAAAAAGTAAGAGTGATTTTCTCCCAGACCTCCTGTTGCAGAGAGACAGCATTTATGAATGTGAGGAGAGGACTGTGAAGAGGCTTAAATGAATCATCACGTTCTTTCTCATCCTCCTCTGATGCATTGTACTTTTTATTTAAAAAATAATATTCTCTGCATTTAAATTTGAACAAAACCATATGTACAGTTTAGATTCTCCTTATTATACCTTAACAGTATAGGGAAAAAATGTGACACGTTGGGTTTACCAACTGCTACAACCACAGCCTGTGAGTAGTTACATTAACACTGCGACCCCGACCTATCTCTCTGTATGCCTGCCCTTCCCTTGCTGTGCTTTACAGGGTGTTAGCAGTTGTATGTTTTGGTGTAAGCTGAGTCTTGAGTCTGAGCAGAGCAGAGCTTGGTAGGGAGGAGGTTCCCAGCATGTTGGAAACCACAGCACCACCGGCGCCAACTCCAATGAGACATGAGTTATAGCTCCGGCTTCCCCGAAATCAAATAAATAATCTCTCCCTTATTTATTTACTTAGGCTCACATTATGATTTGCAGCCTCTCAATTATTTTATAGTGGTAAAAGGATTCGCTTGCTCTTTTTTCACACTTTGCTTTCCCGAGACACATGCATGCACACATATCACTGCTGATTTTCAGACATACACCTGTCACCTGTTTTTCAATTTATATTTCAGTCTGTATATTTCATCATTAAGTAATTGCAGTAGGGCTATAATAGCATAAAATTATTGTCAGAACATTTATGCCGCGGCAGGGTCCGCCATTCCTGCTCACCAGCACCGACAGAAGCAAAAACATCAGCCTACCTATAAACACGCACCCTCAAAATGAGTCCTTGGTAGCAACAGTGCTACAACTATCAGAGCCTCTTGGCCTAGTGTTGAGTGCAATAATGGTAAAGGCAACGACAGGCTCAGCCCATACTCTCATTTAGGCTCCCCAAGTGCTAGGTGTGGAAAGGTGTCTGGCAAAGCGCCTGACCGCAGCACTCAAAGAGCACTTTGTCAGCGCACCTCACACCCACCGTACCTGCTCATGTTGTGGAAACAGCCCAACGTTGTCACACAGTTGTTTTAATAAAATTGGATCCCCAAAATGAGACTTCTAGTGTTTCAGGCTTGCAATAGTCGTAATGGAAACACCCCCCCCCCCCCCACCCCCTTTGGCTTTACAGAGAATGAGCGGGGGAGACCCAGGGTAAACGGATACTTCCCCACTGTGAGCCCAGTAGTCTGGGTATGGCAAGAGTAACCCCACGTCTATCACAAGCTCATATCTAGCCAAAAGCCTGGCTGTTGCTGCAGCTTATAGACTTGTTAAATGATGATTGCGAAAACAGAAGAAGTCGAAAGGGAAAATAAAAGGTAGCGCCAGTGAGGTTGAGGTGCTGCTGTGGTTTTGTAAGTTGGTTTTGAGATCTGTGGGAAGCCTGTTTAGTCTCCTATAGCTCAGATACGTGTTTACGGGAGTGCCATTTTTACAAACTGGACTTACATGGATGCAAGGGAGTATAATGAGGGAGCTCAGGTTTTTTTCAGTATATAGATCAGTGTTTGGGAATGCTGGAGGAGGATCAAATTGCCGAAAATGGTTGGCAGTATTGGAGAGCTGAGCTTGGAAACCATGGAGGCGGCAGCAGAGTCACCACTATAAACTGATGCCTTGGGGGAAAATGGACATTGATGATGTATTCTTAAAGACCCAAAAGCATGAAAAGAAGTTAGAAATGGCCAGAGGTGTCAAAAGTATTCACATTCATTACTCAGGTTGAAGTACAGATACTAGGGTTTAAAAAGACTTCTGTAGAAGTAGTTGTAGAAGTATCAGCTCAAGCTTTTTACTCAAGTAACAATGCTTGGCAAATGCATTGCAAATATATGTATCACTCTATCAGGATGGCGCGATTTCATAGGATAGGTTTGTTTTTGATCAAAATAAGCCGAAAAGGAAATACGAGTAACGAGGCTATTTTTAAAATGTAAGGAGTAGAAAGTACAGATAATTGCGTGAAAATGTAAGGAGTAGAAGTAAATATACGGCTGAAAAAGAATTACTCCAGTAAAGTATAGATACCCAAAATTTCTACTTAAGTAAGGTAACAAAGTGTTTGTACTTCATTACTTGACACCTCTGGAAATGGCAGCAATAGTCTCTGCAGCCCCAGTGCATCTTAATACACTGCTTCAGTGATGCTTCTTGGTTGTGGATGCGCTTTTGTGCCTAGAGCCATACTGTACATTTTATCTGTGATCAAACAACTATGAAGGTGCAAAGTCAAGAAGTCACTGCAGTTGGCTGACTGTACAAACCTTAGCCTGAATCCAGACATCTGAATCATTGCCCACATCGCCGATTATTTCAGCAACATTTCACAATTCAGTCTGATTATCCATCATTACTAGTCCAAGATTGTGGATAACATGTAGGATGAAGCTGTTCTGCATATCTCTGGACATGTGACAGCACACATGACAGTTTCCTATTGCATGTTCTGATAATATAGTGATATTGTAAACAGATGATAATCCATATGTGTTTTCCACACGGCCATTTTTCTGTATATACTGTGTACTGTCTTGGAATGATTCCCTCCATCTTGGAACAATATTTATAGCTTTCATATGTGCCCCAAGACACTTTATGTCTATATGCAGTATATGGCCATTTGCAGACTTGTTGATGAAAACACAATACACATTTTTGCATTTTGTGCATCGGTGTATTTCATATACTGTATGTGCTTATTTAGTTACACAGAATATCTCCCTTATTGTTATATTCTGCATGTTAGTGATATTATATACGTATACTGTATATATATACTGCTCAAAAAAATAAAGGGAACACTTAAACAACAAAATGTAACTGTGTTCCCTTTATTTTTTTGAGCAGTATAATACTTATACTAGTACTCATTTCAGTAGAGGAATTTGAAAGCTTTTAGCTGTGAAGCAACGCAGTCAGATAGCTCTCATGGGAAGGGTGTAGGATAATGGGCAGTGAGTAAACAGGTCAACGCCCTGGTGACACGTGTATTTGTTTACCTGCAGTGTGTGTTGAGACTCAGATATTGCCAGGGGACTCTCAGGACTGGGTGGGTTGTTAGAGGTGTGTGTATGCGTCTATGTGTGTGGTGTGGTGGGTTTCCAGAGTCCTTAAAGAGCACACATTGTGGTTAGCAACTGGGTGTGACAGAGGCCCTTTATTAATATAAGGAAAATGACCCAAGCTTTTTACTGATAACTACAGGTGATTTAGGAGATATCACATAACACATTTCTCTTTACATGCTTAAAATAACTTAATTTCTAGATCAGTTAAATTAAAATTGGTTCTATTACTCAGATAATATTCATAGATTAATTACAGGTAGTTAAATTAGAGGCTGATGCAAAGGTGAGTCTGCATCAGTCACACATCTCACATGAATGTGATAAGAAAGACCAACATTGGTTGGGACGGCCATTTACGCCAACAAGATTTCAATGTGGTTGCAAGTTTTAGGCACGCTTGTTCCATAAATGATTTTAGATGCGAGCACAATTTCCTGTCTTTAAAATGTGCTCTTTTTAAATTCCGTGTAGCCAGATAACTGTTTTGGCCTTAGAGTGTGTGTGTGTGTGAGTGTGTGTGTGTGTGTGTGTGTGTACTCATGTCCATACATCACACAGCCATCTCCAGCCTCTGTTCCAAAATGATTTAGACAGGTTTCGTGAGGTTAAATCTCGAAGCCTACAACATAGAGGTTTACTTCCATAATTACGCTCTGCAGGGTTATTCATGTATTTTATGGGGCTGAACTTGTGACCTTAGATGCATCGTGGAACAATTTATGATTTCTTTTTTCTTCCCTCTTGTACATGATAAACATCTGCGAACCTCCTCGGAGCTGACTACGATGACAACTTACAGCGAAGGAGTTTTTAAAAAAATGAAACAGCAGAAATCTCCCCATTCCTCTCTACCTCCCTCGCCCCTTCCCTGTCCTCTTATCCCTCTCTTCTTCTTCACTTTAATGTGTTTCTGTAGTCTATGGAGGTCGAAGGGGGGGGGGGCAGATCCTACTGCACATCTGAGGTTTATTTGGCTTTCCCCTGGGGAGTGCGGTGAAGCTCTGCATCTCAAGGAAATTGCCAGCACTTTTTGGTTGGCTTGGCACACCCTCACACAAACACTCACACATGTACATGCACACACACACACACATGCTCCTCAGCTGGCTTAAGTCCCCCCCTTCCTTCTCCCTGTCACAGTGGCAAAGTATGTCCACTTTTCTAGACCTCAGTGTCACACAATCCTTTGTTGCATGTTTCCATCTAGCGCACATTATTTAAGTGTATAATCTCTTTGTCTCAATGTGAACAATATCCTCCCACTCTGGAAACCCCCTATAAGCATCCTGAGGCATGTTTCAGTGATAATTTTCTCACCAAGCAGGCCTTAACCTTTTGAGAAAGAAGATGCCTTCCAGGAGTGAACACTACCAATGCTCTGGCAACTTTCAAAAATGCATCTTTCCAGACGAAGGTGGTCATTTATAAAGCAAGTCTAAAGATTGTATGAAATTATCCAAATCTCAGTAAACCTTTGTTTAAATGAGCAGCATGATGAGTACATTTTTATCTAACCCTCAGGCTCATTTGTTTACATCTGACTCAGGACTCCCAGCTAATAAAGGGAGGACACAGAAAGATGCCACCTCACCCCTTAGGCCTTGAGTCCCTCCTGCACCCGCGCCCATCCCCCTCTCTCCCTGCATCTATTACCCACCTGGCTGCCATTGAGTTTAACATTAGGGGGGCCGAATGCAGAGGGAGACAATCACAGGCAGGTGGCTCTTCCTGCGACCCGGATGTACTTATCCCTTGATCCCCGGCAACCCTGACAGGAAGTAAATCACTGGCCAAGTGACCTCCCCTGGTGGCCCTTCCTGTCCCCACGTTGCCTCGCAGGAAGGAAGGATGCGGTCTGTTGTCCTCAGGCGCCACTCACTCACTCTCCCCTCCTCGGCCTGACTAGAGAATCCAGATTATTGATTCCAGGCTCATCTCTCCTCATGCTCACTTTTTAAATTTTTCTTTGTGTCTCTTCCATTTCCCATCTTCTTCTCTCTTCTCTCAGCTCCCACTTTATCCTAGTTATCCTATCATTCCATTCTTCCTTCGTCACCTTTTTGTGCCCCTGTGTAAACACTGTGGACATTGGCAAACCGCAACTCCTCCGATCCCAGTCAATTACACTCCACGGACTAAGAAGTCCCTTGATTTATAGTCTTTGATTCATTTCTGACACTGACTTGTTTATTTGTGTTATTGTTATTTTATTGGCCATTTGTTTACATTAAAAATGGCAGTCATTTCATGTGGTGGCAAAATCCCAACGTCAGGCTTCTGGGTTTAATCTACTCTCAAATGATGTACATGCACATTGTACAGGACACCATTTGGTGGTAGTTAGGAAGAGAAGGGGACTTCCAGGCAGACAGAGAAGGAGACCTTGCTAACAACATCAAACACTGTTCTTCTGGCTGTAGTTTAAGAACAGGAACTCAAACCAATAAAAGGTGAGAAGGTCATGAAGAACCTTTGCTAACTGCTCAGTCACTGGTTGTTAATTGTAACTGTTAACAAAAGCATTGTGCAAGAGGAGAAAAATGTTACCTCCCGTGGGGTTTCAGTACTTATCCATGTTTTCTGTAACATGGTAACATGAGCACACAACATCATGAACATGGTCACACTTTCCATTGGATTTAATGATGGAGGCAGAGCAGGTGGTTTGTTGCTGCTAGTCAACGTTGCAGCCATGTATGATGACATTATTGTCCACATTTTGGTCTTTTTCTTTGTATATGTGTCACTCAGCTGCAGGTGCTAGAAAGCAATGCCATGTTTAGAAAAACACAAGGCAGCTTTGCACTACCAGACTATAGTTACAAAATCTAAGAATTTCAAATCAGTAAAAATAAAAGTAAAGTTTAATTTCTATCAGTCAAGTTTAATTATTTTGATTGATTCTTGTTGTTTTTGAAACATGCTAATGAAGTTCATATAAAGTGAAATTGTAAATCTGCAAAATGTATACTGTATGTTATAATGTTTTGCATCTAAAGAAAGTTTTAAGAAAAGAAAATGTGTAACAGCTTAAAGCAAAACCAAAACAAAGCACTTTTCATTTGCTACATAACTATTTTTTAACTGTTAATTCAGGTTTTCTAATTTCATTTTATATGTCTATATGTCTTCAATGTATTTTAGGTTTTTTGCAAACAATAAGTAAATAAATCATACTTAGAGCCAACTTGGCCTGTTTTTTTGTATTTTAAATACAATGAAAGAGTTTTAATGAGGACTGGCATTGGAATAGGATTCATATTAAATTAGTCTGTGAGACAGTTACAACAAAATATCTCAGTATAACAATTAAATATAACAATTAAATAACTGCGCTCAAATACAGCAGTTCTGTAGCACCTTTTTGTCCTGTAAAATTATCATATCTAACATCTGAACATAATTACAAAGCATTTCTTTAAACAGCAGAACACCAAGTCATTTTTGCAGTTTCAGTTGCATGGCTTTTGCAAATTAACTGAAATATTCAACAAAATAAGATTTAAAGGTCCTCTTTCCCTTGTGTGTTTAGCAGAGAAATCAAATAGTTTGATGAAAAGTGAATCCTCTTCTTTGTTTTTTCTAAATTGCAAAATAACACGTTTTGAAAGACTTGGGACACGCAAGAGGACAGCAGGGAGAGAGCATGAAGTGAGATGTTGTGATCCCACAGGTGTTTTTCTTCCCTCTATAATGTGAGTCTGCAACTGCATTGCCACCTAGTGGGAGAGGAGGTTTACTTTCCTCAGGCTGTTGTGGTCTAAATTAATGTATATTCAGTAAACAGAATACGTTTTATAAAAACTTTGGTTATCTGAAATAAAGCAATGGTAAATATATAACTGAGCCCAGAACAAACAGGGTGTCTTGCACCATCATCTCTTTGTTCACTGGCTATTACAGGTCAGGCCGTTGGTCTGCGACTGTAAAGTTTTCCAGCTGACTTCCTCCAACCAAACATCATGCTCGTTCACATCTGGGGCTTATGTAGGAGATAGACCAATATGTTAGTCATTCAGGGCATAAGAGAGCATCAATACAGTTGCAAAGCATCAAGAATGCTCATAATAAATAAATCCCTTATCAGACGCTCAGAAGAGGCCAAAGACACTTAAAAACCATCTCAGTCTGCCACAAAGGGAGAGAGAGAAAATGGAAGGACTGGAACAAGGAAGGGTAAAAAGAGAGAACATGCTGTTAAAGCAAGGGAAGGTTTGTTTCGCCACATTTTGCTAATTGGTCTCAGTGGTGTAGCTAATGGTTTTAGGTTTATGTCCAAGCTCCACTGAAAAATAAGTGGGAACCAATGAAGGGCTAGCTGCTGTATTTTATGCATGTTCATCATTTTGCAAGAGAAGGAGAATTTTAAAGTGCAGAAAAATGAAAATGGAGACTGAAATCACCTAATTTAAAGCCACACATAGCACATCTTGTTACTCCTTCATGTATTAAACAGATGTTAGGCTAAGTGAATTTGGAACCGTTTTATCCATTACAGGCTATTTTCGTTTTTCACACCCGAAATGTCAAGCTTGCATTTGAAGATCAGTAAAATGCTTTCATCCACTTTGATATCTTCCATGTCTCCCCCTGTGTTTAAACCCTTTCAGGTTGTAAATGGTCCTTCTCCTGATCCTCACCAGTCCATTTTGTCCATCTTTCATCGACTGTAGCTGAGGCATGTGGCAACAAAGCGCTGCTGTGGTCAGGTGGCATCTGTCCCATCAATAATCCTGGCGTTATCGCTACACATCAAAGCGTTAAAGGCTTGCATAATTGAGTTAACGAGTGTGTTGGTACGTAACCTGATCCTTTATTCCCTGTGAGGACCGCGGTCACAGTGTGTGACCACAGACAGAGACGAAGAGAGAGAGAGACAGAGTGTGAAGGCCCTAAAGCCCTGCAACAACTGTGGATTCACGCTGTGGGCCTGGCAAGCCGTACAGTGCCCTGGGCCAGTACCAAGCTAATGAAAAATCAACAGTGGGGTAATGCTGGTGTGGAGCTGGGACCGTTGCACCATGCCCACGGCACAACTGCCCCGGTCAGCACTGGCACTGGCCGCAGCGCCAGTTGTCACGGCCTTAATCCTGCCTGCTGAATGACCTCATATTTGCCTGCCTGCCTCCCTGCAGCTGCTGCCATGGCTCGGTACTGCAACGGAGTGACCTCACCTACACAACACACACACACGATCACATGCAAAGTAAGCAAATACACTGGTGCAGTGCCCAAAACATGCAAAACCTTAAAGGATAACTTCACCCAAATTGCATGAAGACATTTTTCTACTATCTCTTTCTAGCCATGCAGATAGTTTTACTGTAATCTGACAAGATTTCTGCCTCCACCTCAATACATTAAGCTAGAGGTAAATGGAATTTTGCTGTGCTGTCTTTTCAGGAACAAAGTCCTTGGAAAATTCACAGACCTTGCTGTAGGCAGTTTTAATTGGCGCTACCGTCAATAAAATAAACTGTCCCAGAGAATTTCACCTCCGTTGTATTGGGGTGCCAGGGGTACAGTAGTTGCAGAGGTTGATATCTCAGAACCAGCCCAGTATCCCTAGGAATTATGTCATTATTAGAAGATTCTGCACATCATGATTCATGCCCAAAGCCAACGTTCAGTGCCCTATATGTGGTGAGCTGAAAGGTAGGGGTGTGAAGGTTGGGTTGATGGAAGGGTTTTCATGGAGACAGTTCACATCATGTCACAGACCTGCAATGAATAGTTGCACCTTTATTAACCACAACCACGATCCTCCCCTAACAAAATTTTGTTTTTCTTTTCATTTTTTTTTCTTGCCTAACCCTAACCATACCTCAGTCATAATTTATTGCAATATTTTGATAATCTGACATGCCCTAATCAATTTTAACTACATCCTTGGCTCTGTGCAAGTGTCCCTGAAGTAAGCCAAGGGGCTACCCTTTTTCTAACTTTTATTTTCCGTAACCATAATCTTTTCCGGTAACCTTAGCCATACTGTAGCTGCCACACACAGATATTATAGAAAGCAAAAATGTCTTTGAACGTAATCTGTTTTTTTGCAGAACTGTCCAATATCGATATCCGTTTCTGGAGAAAGGGGTTGCTCAAAACTGTTGCAAATGAAACCAAAACTACATAGATGAAAACTAACAGTAAGAGAGGCCATTTTTTATTGACCCTTTTAATTGCATAAACAATAGCAACTACAACAAAACATGGATGGTATCATGTAAACATGAGGCTAATTTACATTCTATATACATTGTGTGAGGGCTCCATATTGCACTCATATCAAACAAGATCAGACTATTCTGTACATACAGACTAAATTGCTATGAAGATAAATATTAACAGACACAAACACAGATGTACATAGTGTTCATGGACACACATCCACACACAGACACACTTGTGTGTGATGAAAATAAAGAGACACTTGCTCTGTTGGCACCTCCTCCAATCACACACGCCGCCTCCACTCCTTCATCCCAGCTGTCACAACTGCAAAAACTCTACAAATACACACGCACACTCTCGCACATTCACACTCACCCACACACACACACACACACCACTTTTCCTGCTCACACCTTTTCCCGCTCACCATGGCTCTCTCCAGTTGGTACTTGTGTGCCCAGTCTCTGCCACAGCTTGTATGTAATGTGTGTGTATGAGTGTGTCATCGTCTTTTATTGTCGTGGTTCCAGCTGAGCTTAGACATGCAGTGCCCACCTCTGGTCCTGCTGCATGAGAGAGAAAGTGGACAATGAGTCATGTTTTATTCTGGCTTTCTCTAAGCTGTGAAAAATTACGGCCACCTAAACCTCAATCTGTTCTGCGTCTGAGAGCAGAGAAAGGATTGAAATGGCAGTGGGCAATTTAGGCACGCCTTGTAGTGAATCTCTGCTTTTTCTCTCCTTTACTCCCCCTTTATTCTTTGCTCCAACTGTCTTAACTGACTTAATGTTAGGCCATTGAATCTCATGATCAGTGTGGGAAATCCCTCCTGTGCTTACTCTGCATGTTTTGGTGTGTATGAGCGAGTTAGTGGACTTAACGCCAAATGCTTCCTGTTTGACAGCAACACCATGTGTGAGGTCATAAATTTGATCACCACAGCAACAGAATACAGTGACACTGACGGTTGTAGGAAGCACCCTGCATTAGCGAGGATTTATGGTTGGGCCTCAGATAAAACACCCATCACTTGTGAATGCACCCAGTACCCTCTTTCATAAGATGACAGACTGCATCTTTGCAAGTAGAAACAAAAGTGTCTTGCACCTTAAATCAATCTATAGAAACAGAGCAGATTCAAATTAACTTAAAGGGCCTATATCCAAATAAATAAGGGGACTGAAATAAGGAGCAGATATTGGGGAAAATTGGGCCCCTGGTAGTGATTATTACCCTCGTAGAGTTTTTCCATCCTGGTACCCTGGCTCAGACTCTTATGTCTGGATCTTTTAAAGGGTCCTGGGAGGGTTGGGCATGTATTATTTTCAACACTTCAGATTAAACCCTGCTACAGCTCTCTAAGGCCTTACTAATACAGACCCCCTGCTGGCTTACAGCGAAATTAAAAATGGAAAAAAAATTAAGGCCATGACTGTGAAAATAGTGTTAAAACAGAGGTGGAAATTGCAAGCATGACACTGAGATGCTGTGATGACGTCTTTTGGAAAGGCAATAATTAACGGTGTTACCTTTTTTTACGACGTAAAGGAAAGAGAATTAAAAATGTTATATGATGACAGATTTGAAGTCAGGGCTTGGCTTCATTGGTTTAGCACATTAAAATATGGCAAGATTGAGTGAAATGATCATGCCAAGGCAGTTTCAAGCCACCAGAACACATTGTTTTTTACAAACCCCCATTTCTCTCCATTTTCTCTTGTACTTGTGTTAGCTGCAGTACAGGTATCAAGCTCTTGCATACACAGCACAGTGAGGAAATTCAAATTTATGAACACAATATTGACATATCAAAACCTTTTAAGTTTGTATGGGCAAAACATTACTTGTAGCAAACATTACGTATTTACACAAGTTACAGAGTCATGTTTCTGGCCACCTCATGAATGTAAGTCCAATATTCTCTTTAGCTCTTTTTGGTCTGTACCAACTCCTGAGGGAAATATCAGTCTATTTAGCTGCTAAATGCTCCACTACGTTCACCAGCTAGTCTTTAATTACTTAACTATAACTACTGCATTACAATAAACACCATTCAGTGGCTAAAATAATTAATGGTCCAATGACGTTTATTCTGATATTTTTGGCATAGCCTGCATGTAATACAGTCTCCCTCATTAACTCATAACAGATTTGAAATGCATCATATTTTTCATGAATATTTGCTAACTATTGTGGAGTCAAAATTACGATTTTTCATAATCAGGGTTACAGAATTAAAGTCAAATTAAGGGATACCTCAAACTGAATAGCTGCCTTTCATAAAAGATTATTTTAGATAAACACAATCAAGTTATATTGTAAAGGATTTCTTAATTAAAACATGTCATAACTTTTTTTACATAGCACACTAAAATGCCACCCATTTTCCTCTCTTTCTCTCTCTCTCTCTCACACACACACACACACACACACACACAAACTCTGTTTCTCTCATTTAAGATGCATCAGGGAGCGAATAAGTGCCAGGCAGTACCAGTGATGGTTGCTCTCGCCAAGGCCTGACAAACAGGGATGTCGGCTGGCAGGATGCCCCTCGCCCCTCCTTGTAGCACTCGGGCCACAGGCAGCTGAGTGAAAGAGCGGCCAACAGATCAACAGTTGCTGTGATGTTGGTTGAGCGACTGGCCAGGCTGCTGCACGCCACCCAGCCCACGTTCAGCCCATCTGACTCTGGGTAAACTGACAAATGCCTGGCCTTTGGGTGCGCCTGCAGAGTGATGTGACCCTGAGGGTGTCATGACCTTACTGCACTGGAAAAACACACATGCTTGCACTTATAGCCACCGTCTTATTTACTCAGTCGCAATGTTTTTTAAACACCTGACCAAGTACATTGTGCTCACCCACACTTTTCAGGGTCATTGTCATGGAAATGGCACAGCTCTAACGATACTTGCACCCAGGAAAGAGTGGTGTAATTTGCTCCTAATTAACATGTTAAAATTATGTGATTCGATGCATTCTTGACAGCTGAATCATACAGTTGCTTTACAGTTCACGACACGGGAAAAAAAAAAGCTTTAATTTGATCACTGCCTTGTTAGTTTTAGCAAAGAAAAAGTACATTTGCTTGATTAGATTTCTCTCAACTGCCTTCACAGTTTGTATTCATAGACCTTTTTTATGTGCCTGTGATATGCATTTTGGCACACACACACACACAAGCATATGGTACACATAGCCTCGCAATGTACAGTACACTCGTTGGACATATTTAACTCATCTTGACAAGTCTGTTAATTTCTATGAAACCAGGGACAAATTCCAACGACCTTCTCTATCCACATCGCCTATTCCCTCCAAAATGCCCAGCTGTTGCCACAGTAGACAGCTGCTTTAGGGGTAGAACAAATCTCAGCTGTCGAGTGGAGTTGTGCAAGGGGGTTGGTGGATTCAGGGGTTTGTATTCCCTCAAACCAATGACGCTCCACTCCCTACTCTGCACTGAGTTGGGTGGAGTGTGGAAAAATGCTGACAGACTGCAGATTTAGGGACAGAACACAGAGGTTACAGCTGTCTGAACCAAACTCTCATCTTTGAACTGGGGAGCTCTGGGGTCGAATATGTGACATCCCCCCAAAAGTCTATGTAAAATAATTTCTTCTTGCTCGCTGTGCAAACTACAATGTTTGTCAATTGGCAAATAAAAGAGGAATAGCATATGCTTGGTACTTTTATGTTAGATTAAGCTAAAATCTTATTTTTACATCAAATAAAAAAAAAACAACACAATGATTATTTACCATATAAGAATCAGTTGAAAAATTGTGACTCTGCCCTTGCCAAATCTAGTAAAAGGTGACCATACTGTCACATTTCATCCACTACACAGAAACTCCCTTAAACATGACTCACAACCTGTTTATTGTCCTGGTGTTTGTTTCTGGGTTGGTTTTCAATCTGTTTAACTTGTATATATTAAACAGAGCTGCCTGATATTATCCATGCTACACATTGTAAAGGTCAGAGGTAATACAAGCTCACTTCAGTCTCCTGTTGTGGGGAGAAAACAAGGTCTCTGGGCTATGATCTTTGAGCATATTCTAATGAGCCCAGACAGCCTGGCACTTGATCAGAAAGGCAGTTGTATCATACACAAATTTCATATTGCATAACAAATTAGATTACAGAAACAACAGCATCTCATTACTGGCCGCAGAGGATCAGGGTCTAATCAGAATATGCTGCTGTTCTTTGCTGCAAATGTAAACAATATGTGGAGCCCGCTACAGAGTGACATCCTCCATGTTATAGAGAGACGTTTAAATTATGTTGTGAATTATAACGGGTGTGGGCAAAAGTCACTGAGAGGGCAGTGACCATCTTTTTGACTGGTCTGCTCTGATCACAACCAGCTTGTTGATGGAGGCTGGAGGAAGCTGGAAAACAACTGTAGCCTGTACAGCGACCCAACACTAATAATAAAGACCTACTGATTATCAAATCAAAAATGTTGTGTTATGCAACTCATATATCTAGGTATATGTGGCTTATTTTATTGTTGTTGCACGTTCCCTCAGGACTCCAGCTAACCTCCCCTACAGTGAACACTACTAGAAAGAGTCTAGTTAGTCTCGACAGAGACCTTTACGCTGCTGTTCCAGCCTGTTTCATCTGTGACTTTCTATTGAATGTTCTTATATCGCCCTCTTGTGGTGCATTATTTAAATCACAGCTCCAGCATGTTCCACAGGTGGCTAGTACCCTGCATTTCAGCAATTTTACCTCCACATTATATAAATAATGCTCATGCAAATATAAACAGATTACTCTAATCGTTTACATTAAATAGTTACATCTATTTGGAAATATCTTGGATTCTAATTCAAGTTAATGGATGGCACTTATTATATTCAAAGTTTACGTTCTTCTAATTAGTCCTGGCCTCCAACTACGCCTCATACACGCATAAAATAATCTCACATGAAAGTCATGAAAGAATTGGAGAAAAAAAAAAAACAGGTCGTGTCATCATATATAAAAGTAGCGATTGTATGGCATCAATCATATAATAATCCATTAAAACATTCAGATATTCACATTATAATAATACTAGGCTATACAAAATAGGTCGCTCTATCATTGTTGCTTTCCAGTATTTACATCTTATGTTCAAGGTTTAGAACACACTGGCTTAAATCCATAAACTACATTATTGCAAGAATACATTCATAGAGGAAAATGTATTTCGACTCACAACATTATAAAATAATGATGTAAAGTATTGCACCCATGAGGATTTCATTAAAACACAAAACTTCATTTTCAGAAGGAAGAATTAGCCAGATATTATTTGCACAGATGCAGCTGTTTATCAGGACCACGGACAGCGTCCTGTGCCCGCTATCACCTCATAATCACTAATAATAATCACCTGTGTAGTATACAGGCCATACTGTTACCTTGTCAACAGATAACGTTAAGTCACGTGGTCGTTAAGTCATGTTTCGCCCTAAAAAAGTTTCCACAGTCTCTAAAATAGATCCATAATGTTACTCTTTAGGACTACAGTAAGTTTGTGATGTGAAGATAAAGATAAGATAAGGCTGAGGCTTTTATTAAGGCGCCTTCGAGCAAAGTACAGCGCCCCTGCGTCCTGGTGGTTTCGCGCTCAAGGTGGAGTTTGTGCCACATCACATCTAATTGCTGCCGCTACCGCGCGCAGTGCTGAGGCTGTTGTCCTAGAAAGAGCAAGCTGTCAGGAGCAGGAAGCGGCTGAACAACAACGGAAGCGAGAGCATTTCGCATTTCGGGACAATTTCACCCCTACTTTTTGAGTGGAGAGGAACATGCGTTCAACGCAAATCTGCTAATTTAAGGTGCTGCAACAACTCAGCCCTATAGCCTACCTCGTGCAGTTTCGCGCAAGATTTTCGTTGTTGGTGGTTTTACCTCGGATTCGTAAAGATAGTTTGGAAATCTTGAGAAATGTCTCGCAAGAAGGCTGTCAAAGGCAAAGCCGCAACCAGCAGCCCGTCTGCAGGCAGCCCCATAGGGAAAGGGACCGGGAAGGCTGCGAGGAGCAACCCGAGCATTGTTCAGATGAACGGTGTGGTCCATCCCAGCAGACCCTCCATCAGCAACAGCAGCGAGTTTTATGACATCGCTTTCAAGGTAAGGTGCTGCTGTTGTTCAGTAGGCTAAGTGCACCATAACAAACCGCAACTCACATAAAAGTATTTTACCATTTTACACCAAAATATATCAAAAATAAATAAAGGCGAGGTCCAAGATGACATATGGCTAAAAACAATGGCTTAAAGGCCACTATAAACTATACACGAGGTCATATGAACACTTTTTGGCTTTTGTTTCTCTTTAGGACGAGACTATTAGACTATTAAAGAAGAAAAATACACACAGTAAATCTGTTTGTGGTCTACTTTATTCTTTGCCAGTGTTGTTTTCCTGTTCAGCGTTCACTGTCTTTCGCTTTAAAACCGTCTCTATTCATTAAACAGCAGCGAGCTCCTGACACCAGCTGTGTCAATAGACGATCGATAACCTGGAAAGGCGCACACCGCCCTGCAGCAGCCAACAAACAAATCATTTGCTCGTGCCGCGCAACTGGTTGAATGCGTGTTTGTCTCAGCAGCGCAGGTTACTGGGTTTGCATTTAGAGTGAGCAATTGGCGGGCTTTTCCTAACCACAATGCCAGAACTTGTGAGTAGAGAACTGTCACTTCACCACAACACAAACGCAGATTCACACCCACATATTCCCAGCGTGTACTCCCAACATGGCTTCAAGGGATATGTGCCCACCTACAGTGCTCCATGTTTTTGAAGCAGCTGTTTGATCAGTGCAGATGTGTTGCCCTTTCTGCAGAACAAATGAATTGATGGTTCCATCCAAGCCACTTGACTCTGATATTCTTATTTCATTAATTGATATTTGTTGGGTGGTCTACCATTTCTACAGTACACATCCATGTAGCCAATAAATTAACTATTGCAGAAAAGGCCACTTTTTCCAGTTTCAACTGGGCTGAAGCAAGTTATACTGCCATATACCCACTGTACTTTGCTTTTAATGGTCTGACATGTTCAGGCAGAAATCCAATAATATTCCCTTTTTAAATTCTTTATAGATCTAGCTGTAATGTTTAGTTTGATGTTGCAAGACTGGATCAAAAAGATCCACCTGTAGCTTTTAGCTTACCTTATTAGAAGTTGAGGGATTAACCTATACTGTTTAGTGCAGATAAATTATAAAGAGCATGTCATTTGTAGGGCATTGTGCCATGTTCCACCATTTACTGTTACCGCTGGTTTTTATTTTGCATTGAGTCATTGAGGAAATTGATTGCATTTTATTTATTAAAAACCCAAGGGCAGGGAGATACCTCCTGCACACTCCTGTAAACATCTAGCTCCTGTGGAGCTGTTTAAGGGAGAAGGCATGAGAGAAGAAAAGATAGAAATAAAAAGAAAAAATTCAGGTAGAAATAGGGCGCAAAGGGAATTAGGGTGAAATCTTACTACCCTTTGCCACATGTTCTTTCTATTCAGTGACCCTGTTTCACCCTTTTATTCTTCTTCCTCTGTCTTTCATCTCTCTGCTTCCTCTGTGCACCCAAGAGGCACTTTTGATTTCCATGGTCTAGGGGCTCACAGTCCCTCAGCTAACCTGATAACAGTAATCACATCAAACCTTTAACTTCATCACAGCTCCGAAGAAAAAGACTGTTCAGCAGCAATGAAGCCCAAGTATGTCTGTTTATGTATGTGTGCACACACATGCATGGATGCGCATTTAAGATGGTTGTATACATTCACACACTTACAGAAGGGATCTAAAGACATACACTGGTGGCCACGATGAGCAGTCACGCACGCACTCATTCACATACACCATCTTCACTGGCCAAGCACCAAAATACCAGGACTAATTTAGCTGAATGATTCAAATGTTCAGTTTTCTTTCCTGAGGTCAAACATAAAAACACACTGATATAAAATTAAAAATATTAGCACCAGTTCCGTCTTGTTCATGCTCCTACGTGTTATTTTGTTTGCTAGTTCTTTCAGTTCTGTCTGACATTTACCTTTATCAATCAGTCAAAGTCTGAAGTTTTATCTGTCACACCTCTGGTTGTACATTTTTGTGCTTCTTAGTTTAAGCCTTCCAGTCATTCCTGGCTGAGTTTTTCCCTCTTGGTTTCCCATGCAGGTAATGCTGGTTGGAGACTCTGGTGTGGGGAAAACATGTCTACTTGTCCGTTTTAAAGACGGCGCATTCCTGGCTGGCAGCTTCATCTCCACTGTGGGCATTGACTTTAGGGTAAGTTTAAATCAGTGCAACCAAAAAACAAAAAAATGACAAATCCCTCACATGCATGCACACGCAAACACACTTTCAAGTTTAGTATCTTTTGTAAAATGGGGCCATATGTACTAATGGGATTTTTTTCAAAGCTATTCAGTGCCTGTATGCCCCAGAGCTATGGGTATTTCCTGTGTTATAAGTCTCACAAGATAGGATATTGATTTCTTAAATTAGTTTGACATGCTTTCGTTTTTTAGTCTCCCTGGGTAATTATCATGTCTATCATGTGCCAGTTTTGTGGTCCCACACAAGCAGCCAGTAAAGAACTTGTCCGTCTTTTCTAATGATCACACTCAGGTGTGTCTGTCTGTCCAACAGACAGAGACAGACAACCACTTAGAGCAACACTAAGACCCAGGGCGACAAAAAGAGACAGCTACTTCGCTCTGGCTCTACAGTGACCTCAAGCACTGGGTCATGTCAGCTACAGTAACAGCCCTGAGAGCTCACAGAACTACTTATTTCATCTATTGGCCAATCTCTCACTCATTGTCTTTTCTTAAGTGAAGTCAATTAAATTAAGTCAAATGTTACACTGGCTGGCACATGTACATTGTATTTATTATATGTCTTATCATATATATTATACAATGTAGTCTAGTTCAAGATAGTCTTCTTGATCATCTTGTCAAAACCTGGCGCCTACATTACCCACGATGCAACGCGATCACCGACATTTGGTCGGAGGTTCAGCTGTGTTGTGCTAGTAGTGGCTAATGTAGCCTAGAGCTGCTGGCCTCATACAGAGATGAGGAGAAGGCTACAGAGGTTTGTTTAGTTCCACGCCCCCAGATTTTTTGGGGGGGCTGTCTCAAGTGACATCACTTGAGGCAATTTTACAGACTCTGCGCAGCACCCTATGGAGCCATAAAAGGTTTTATTAAACTTTTTTCACATATGTTTCCCTTTGGCTTGACTCTGGTCATTTTTTAGTGCAATTTGTTTGTGGTTTTGTTGTAATCTGTAATTCTCAAAAATTTCAGTTGTTGTTCGTGATGGGAGTAGTCAATGTTAAACTAACACATTTACAGGTTTACGAGTGATGAGCTGCTCGCTGATGCAGTCACTCATTTGAAGTCATGCATTTTACAGCTTACCCACCCTCATCACTTTTAGTTAGTGCCTGTCAGTTGCTGACTTGTTCCTCCACCCATCTCATGCACCTATCAGTTCAAAAGTTAAAACCATTAAGTGTAATTCTTCGTACTTTTTTTTGGATCCCTAATTGCTATTATATTGTTTTGCATTTTTCCTTCTGCTCTTATACAATGTGTTTTCCAATCCCAACTGTCATTACAACACGAAAATCTTCTGTTTCATGCAAAAGGCAACGCAATGTTCATAATCTGCATGTTGTACCACTGTCCAAAACTGCCCCTTTTACTTTCCCAATTGGCTTGTGGAACTGCCAGTCTGCTGTAAACAAAGCTGTTTTAATCACGGCTTTCGTTAATTCTGGTCTTTCAATTGTAGCACTTACAGAAACGTGGATCAAACCTGAGGATTCTGCCACTCCTGCAGCCCTCTCCAATAATCACACTTTCTCCCACAGTCCTCGCATCGCAAGAAGGGGTGGTGGAACCGGCCTGCTTATCCCTAATGACTGGAAGTTCAAACACCGATCATACTTTTGTCATGACAACGGCTCCTTCGAGTTTCATGCTGTTACTATCACCCCTGTTACTGTCACTTTGTAGTCATCTATCACCCCCTAGGTCAGCTTGGACATTTCTTGGTTGGATGTGCTCCTTTCATCCTTCCCTGAAGATCTGTACCTCTGGTGGTACTTGGGGACTTCAACATCCACCTTGGAAAGCCACAGGCCGCGGATTTCAACAACCTGGCTGCATCATTTGACCTCAAGCGGGTTTCCACATCAGCAACCCACAAGTCTGGTAATCAACTAGATCTTATCTACACACGCTACTGTACTCGACCTCGACCTAACTTTTCCAGACGCTGCAAGTGTTCTACCGCTGGTCACTTTCCGACGCAACCTGCATACGCCCGTTCCCTCTCGCTTTTCCTCTGCTGTCTCTTCGGCGCTCTCTCTCTTGAACGCAGACAGCGCCACTGACATTCTGTGTTCCACACTCACATCCTGCTTGGACAACTTCTGCCCTCTCACATCTAGACCAGTCCACACATCCTTGTCTACCCCCTGGCTATCTAATGTTCTACGCGAGCATTGTGCCAGCCTCCGGTCAGCTGAGAGAAAATGGCGTCAGTCAAAAGATCCCGCTCATCTCTCTCTACCAGTCTCTCCTCTCTAATTTCTCAACTGATGTCACCTTTGCAAAAACGGACTACTATTGCTCAAAGATCAACAACTCCCCTGACTCGCGCTCTTTAAAACCTTCTCTGGTCTCCTTTCTCCGCCTGCTCCCTCACCTTCATTGGATTTAACGGCTGATGACTTTGCGTCTTTCTTTGTAAAGAAAACAACTGCCATTAGCAGTCAATTCTCTGCCCCGCCACCTGTCGACCTCGCATGCATCCCAGATATGTGTCTGGTCCCCTCTCTCGTCTATCTGACGCTGACGTTTCCAAGGTCATTCATTCTAACCACCCTACCAACTGCCCGCTGGATCCCATCCCCACCAATATCCTTCAGGCCATCTCTCTGTCTGTTGTACCTGCTTTGACCCACATCATCAACTCATCTCTCACCACTGGGTCGTTCTTTCAAAGAATCCCGTAACACACCGCTACTGAAGAAAGCCACTCTCAAGCCGACTCTATTAGAAAAGTACAGACCAGTTTCCCTTCTTCCCTTCATTGCCAAAGCTCTGGCGTGAGTTGTGTTCAACCAGCTCTCTTCCTTTCTTACAGAGAACAATTTCCTGGATCGCAACCAGTCTGGTTTCAGGAGCGGCCATTCCACGGAGACCGCGCTGCTTTCAGTTGTCGAAGCCCTGAGATTGGCAAAGGCGACATCTAAGTCATCTGTACTTATCTTACTGGATCTGTCTGATGGCTTTGACACAGTTAATCACCACATCCTCCTATCCTCTCTCAGTGCTATGGGTGTAGCATTGCAACTCCGGAATCGAGTTGCAATGGTTCAAATCTCCGGTAGGTCGTTCAGAGTATCCTGGAGAGACAAGGTCTCTGAGTCCCAACATCTCAATACAGGGGTGCTGCAGGGCTCAGTGCTTGGAGCACTACTCTTCTCCATCTACATGATATCCCTCGGCTCGGTCATTCAGAAGCATGGCTTTTCCTATCACTGCTATGCGGATGACACGCAGCTGCACTTGTCATTTCAACCTGACTATTCAACTGTCTCTGCTCGCATCTCGGCATGCCTGAGTGACATCTTGCTTTGGATGAAGGACCATCGCCTGCAGCTGAACCTCGACAAAACGGAACTGCTGGTGATCCCGGTGAACCCAAAGATTCACCACAACCTCTCCATTCAACTAGGCTCATCAACCGTTACGCCGTCCAGCACAGCCAGAAATCTGGGGGTGGTAATTAATGATCAGCTAAATTTCAAAAGCCATGTTGCCAGCACCACCCGGTCCTGTCGATTCATCCTCTACAACATCAGGAAAATCAGACCTTTCTTATCTGAGCAGTCTACACAAGTCCTAGTCCTGGCTCTTGTCTTGTCCAAACTGGACTATTGCAACGCGCTGCTGGCTGGACGCCCTGCTTGCACAACCAAACCTCTGCAGATGATCCAGAATGCGGCGGCAAGAGTGGTCTTCAATGACCTGAGATGAGCGCACGTAACTCCTCTCCATTAGGTCGCCCGTATCAAGTTCAAAGCAATGCTCTTGGCCTACAAGACCACCACTGGTTCTGCACCATCACATCTTTGCTTGCTAATACAGACCTATGTTCCTGCCAGGTCCCTGCGCTCTGCATACGAACAACGTCTTGTGGTACCATGCAAAAATGAAAAAAATCACTCTCGCACACCTTCTCTGGATCCGTTCCACATTGGTGGAATGATCTTCCTGCTTCTACAAGATCAGCAGATTTTGTAGCCACCTTTTTAAAAAGCACCTGAAAATACATCTCTTCTGTCAACACCTAACTGACAATCACTAACTTCTTCTTTCTTTCTATTTCTTCTCATTAAAAAAACCCAAAAAAAACCTTCCTATCCTTGGCTTTATATACTGTGCTGGGCTTTAATCAGACTAGTTTTTGATGCACTTGCTCCCATTGTCTTCCTCATATATAAGTTGCTTTGGATAAAAGCGTCTGCTAAATGACTAAATGTACATGTAAGTGTCACATTACATCCTTTATACTCTTGGGAGGCATACTTGCACGGGCTCCCTGTGTGTGTTTGTTAAAAAGTATCTAACCATTGTATAGCCCTGTGTGTGTGGGTTGGATGAGTTTGTGGGTGGATGAGCAGTTGATTTATTTACTTATGTAATGTCTCTTATAACACTGCGTCTGTAGTCCCGATGTACATTTAGGCCTATCTAAGCAAAGCAGAGGCCTTCATCAGCTATCTATGCCTGCCGCATTTACTACTAATGGAGGAAAAAGTACAAAACTCATAAAGTTTAGTGCTTAGTCTGGTCTTTTGTCATATTGACTTATTATTTAATTGCAGTGTTGCATAGAGCTGTGTGACATGAATAATTTCATTATTATCCTCAAGGCTCCCATTCTCTTCTGCATGGGTTCTTGTTAAATGGTTCAGTTTTCCGGTACAAGTGAAATAGACTTTGGCTCACAAGGATCTTTCCTGAGTCATACTGTTGGTCAATATTGATGTGATGTGTTTTTTAGGTATGATTAAAAAAGTATGCAGAGTTAATTGCATATTTGTCAGTCTTAGTATTTACATTTTGTGCTTTTATTTTACATATATTCACAATGTTCACAAGTACAGAATGAACCAAGCTGTCATGAGCACACTCTTAGAAACAGACTTAACACACAGTTTCTGAATACATACATTTTAGTTTATGTGACTGCACAAATCTTATAAATGTTGAGAAGACCAGGACTTTGTTGAGTAGGATAACATGAAGGTCCTCTGTGTTTGTCTTCCCATGGAGGATACACAGAGAGAGACAGGGAGTGATTGTTATTTTTAGGAAAAGACAGTTTTGATCCTTTTTAGTTGGTGGGAATGAAAGGCAATTTGCCTCGTATGGGGATTTGATGCGGTTCCCACTTCAAAGCTGCAGCGAGATGCCGTGTTTTCTTCCCCCTCTTGTTTATTGTAGTCTCATCTCGTTTAAGCCTCAGCATGTTCTCAGGATTATAGAGCTGCACTGGTGCCTTGTTAGGCTTAAAATACAGGGAGTCAGAATAAGAAATACAACTCCACTCAAATTGCATTTGCATTGCATTCCCTATAGATAAAGAGCGATAAATTCATAGACAAAGAGTGAAAAACAAGACCGTACCTAATCATATAAATTCCGTGTAGATCTTATTTTGTTATATAATCTGTTTCTCAATCTCATTTTGAAAAATAATTACTGCTAAAAACTAATAGCAAAACTAACGGATTCTATATGACCATGTGGGGCATATATAACATATAGACCCAATCAGGTTACTTGGCTGTGATTTCACCTCTTCTCAGAGAATGTGTGGTCTTATCATCCTAATAAATCTCCACTTCCACATCGCTTTGTTGCATATGTAAAGGATTACTGGAACCTGCAGGTTTTTGCTCAAAAACCAAAGTTTTGCCTGCCTGAGAGAACCAGAGAATGCAGTTGACTTACACACCTACAATACCGCAAGTCCAGGTCATCAGTTGCCATGGTAATGCAGGTGCTTATCAAAGGGCAGGTGACTGGGATTGACCAGAGGGCAGAGCTTGTCTTTGTGCTTTATTATGAGCGTCAGAGTGGTGGTCATTTCTTTTCCTTTTTTTTTTGCTTCCATCAGGAGGTCATAGGCAGTAT
This sequence comes from Coreoperca whiteheadi, assembly GCA_011952105.1. Lineage (NCBI taxonomy): Eukaryota > Metazoa > Chordata > Actinopteri > Centrarchiformes > Sinipercidae > Coreoperca > Coreoperca whiteheadi. The sequence continues at coordinate 11,381,324 of CM022470.1, forward strand.
GCGAAAGGCACTAGGCAGGTGTAAATAATTCCTGCTGCTCATGCAAAAATTTGATTTTTCCCTCTGAGTGAAAAGGACCTCTATAATGTTCTTCACACCTCAGCCCAATGTTTAAGGTTTAGGTGGCATTTGTAACATGCATGGACACACACAAGCATATAAATCACATGACACTTGAAGTTTCCTGAGGACATTTTCTTTTCTACTTTCTCCATTTCTCTCTGCACTATAATACATCTAATCCCCTCATGTCACTTGTACTTTCTCCAGCTCCAAGGGATCGCGGGTTAGGTTCATGCCCTGTCTTCAAGTCTCTTTTTATAAAATGAATCAGGAGTAGCTCTGCAGGACTCTGTAAACGGGAACCAGCTATTGGCTTGTCTTTTTATCATGATGATTCATCTCTCTGCCATAGATAAAAAAGCAAACTGCATATTAACTTATTGCCTGCGATATTTTTTTCTTACACTTAGTCATTGAATTTAATTTAGTAATTAATTAGACATTTGGCACATCAGATACATTAAACTCATTAAAATATGAGAAGCAATGTCATTTAAAATTTAATTAGATATTAAATTTAATTAGGTATAAAGCTCTCAAAGCCAGTGATGATATTGAGCCACAGGAAAAATCTTTCCAATGTGAAGGATGCAGAGCCAACAAACACTAAACATCTTAATATTAGTGATGACTTGACATTTTTTCCTTGTGGCATCAAATCTACTCCACAGTTGCTACAAATAATAAAGACATACAATGTACATGTTCAAAGATATTAGGCCTGAGCTTTGTTTTGATATCAGGCAGTCATGTTAGATTCATTAGTTTTCCCATTAGTCTGGCCGGAGGATGGAACTGTAATGTCGTTTTTAGGCTGAAAGTTGACATCATGCTTTGGTGGGTCTAGGATCATTATTAAGACGCATGATTCAATATTTTCCCTATTGTCAAAAAATACTAAAACCAATAATGCATTATTCATTCTTTCAATACTTTCCAACTCTGCCACCCTGTCTGTCATACTCAGGCCCAAGCCCACTGATTCATATTGTAACTCTTTAAAAACGGGTCACAAATTTATGGTTTCATTTTTTGTAAAGGCTCCATCATTTCCTGAAGCAGCAAGATTTTGTAAGTTTTAGCAAACTTTACTCAAACAGGAGTAAAGTGTATTTGTTTGGGACTTTTTTCAAACCACGGATTAATACACAATTTTTTCAAGTGAGTATTCAAGGCAACATTACTCTGTGTGTGTGTGTGTGTGTGTGTGTGACTCAAAATAAACGTTGTGTTCGTCACAATGAAGTGCAACAGCGTGGCTTACTGATGTGTTTTTTATAGTTTTTAGACCTCAACGGAGGTCTATGGCACAGAGAAGTAAGCTGCATCAGGCTTTGGCTCAATACTTGTTAGTAGGATCTATTCATTGTTGGTTTTGATCTTTTGATGGGATTTACTGACAAAATGAAAATATAGAACTAGACTTACCCTTTAATATGTACTGTATGCGTGTGTACTACACATTACTATAGGGGTTTAGGCTAATCTACTACCATTTCTGTAAAAATAAAATAAACATTTCTGATCATGTGATCTTTGCCACAACTGGGTAAAGAATTAGTCTATAGCGGGAGCTGTCCTTGGTGCTGAAATCCTCCAAACGGGTTCAACAAAATCTACATGAGGCTACCAAATCTACCAATCTATGACCAAACTCTTGAAATATTTGACATGTCAGCCAGTCTATATTAATCTGCTGCAATCAGATTGTCACACACTGAGAGACCAATATCAATTGTCCATGCTGTAATTGTCTAAATCCATCATGCTTTCAGTTAGCTTAATTTTCTGTTACTTTCCTCCCTGGCATGCTATTTGGCATTTTGTGCATATTCTCACTGACTGTTATTTATTCTTTTAAATGTTGTAGCCTGAAGGCAAACATTTTTTTTCTCACTTTTAACTAAATCCTACAGTACCAAAAAGCATCAGGAAAGTTGGTGAATTTATCTTAGCTATAAACATAATGACTCCCAAATGTTATTTACTGAAAAACAATATTGTCAGTTTCAGAGAGGATTCTTTTTCAGTTACTGGGGTCAGAATGTCTCTTCCTTTGGAAACAAAGCTTGATGAGGAATTTCTTCGAGAGTCAAAAAGAAGACTATTAAGTGGGAGAGAAAGCGAGAGCAGGAAGTTAGGGAAGGAAATCATACCAGGCAGAAAAGCAAACTTTTCTCAGAGGGGAAGCTGACTAACAATATTACTTCAACAAGCCTTCCTCTCATTTCCAGTTTGGCAGAAAAACAACCTTTCTTCCTCTTTTTCTCTTCACAATCTACCTCACCTCATGGCACCGGAGGGAAGTAATCCTTCAATCCCTCAGTTGACGTAAATGCAGTGGTGGGGAGAAGAGCAGCACTTCTCACCTTTTACTGAGAGACAAGGGAGCTGCTCCCAGCTGTCAGTTATGTCTGTTGCAACCACTTATGCACCCACAGATTTCACCTCTCTGTACCCTAAAAACCATGGCGTGTTTGACTCAGGAAGACACATCCTGAATGATGTCTGTGAGGATGGATCATCAAACTGGGCTTTTTAGCCTCTACGGATGGCATCCAACTATCGGATGGATTGCCATGAAGATTTTTACAGATATTCATTCATCCAAGAGGATGAATCCTACTGACTCTAATCCTTTGAGCTTTCCTCTAGTGCCACCAGCAGGTCACTGTTTTCACTTATCCTGTGAAATATCTCAACAATTACAAGATGAATTGGCACAAACGATTTCTACAGACATTCATGGTTCCCAGATGATGCATTGTAATGAATTTGATGATCCCCTGACTTTTGTTCTAGTGCCACCATGAGGTTGACACTTGTGGTTTTGAGTGAAATTACTTAACAGCTGTTGGATGGATTGTTATGAAATTTAGTACAGACATGTAAGTTCCCCTCAGGATGAATTGTTGTAACTTTAGTGATCCCTAGTGTCATCATCAGTGTTTCATGTGTCCAATACTTTGGTTTATGACCAAATACCTGCTAAACTATTGACATTCTTTTTAGCCTCAGCTATACTTTCAATCTTATTGGAAACTGCCCAAGGTTTTCAGAAGACTTTTATTGCTACTATGTCTCTACTTTACTGCTCATCCTGCTTATTATTGTCAGTTCAAGCAGGAAAATCAGCTTTTCTTTTCTCTCTTTGTGCCATTCTGTACATTAAGTGTGTGTGAATTTTCGTGACACCCTCCCTGATTGAGATGCATAATCATCCTTGACCTCAGTGACAGTTCCTCCCCTGATCCTGCCTGATGTGTGAACAAAATGTGGAATAACTCAACTCATATTGTGATGCATGTGATGTCCACCACAATATTAAAAATGTCCCAATGAGCTAGTCACCGATAATATGTCCCCTGAGGATGAACAGATTATTATATCTTACATTCTAGGGATGAAGTCAGTTACCACAGACCACATTATGCAGCCCAGAACAGATGAAATATCACAACACTGCCTTCCTCCTCCAGTGATTTACTATGAGCACTCTATTTAGGAGTGGTCCATAAAATGTCCTTGACAAGTTTAAGAGATATGGATCACACCTTGCATACTAATTCATCTCACCCTGTTTGTAGTCTGTATTGTACACAAGGCCTTTTATCTTAATGATTTACCTTTGCAGCGCTACTTTAGGTAAGGCGTCTTTGTGAGCGACAGCTACAACGGATGGGCATGAGTTCATCACTGAATAATGCGCGATAGAAGCAAATCTGAGAGCAACTGTGCTTCGTGTCAGCCTGCTAATTAGCAAATATTAACGTGGTAACACGCTAAACTAAGAGTTAACATGGTAAACAATGAGCAGTTATCTCACCATGCTAGCATTGTGCTGGTTAGCATGTTAGCATGCTGATGCTCCTCACAGAGCCGATAGCTTGGCTGTAGACTCCGTAGTTAGGCCAACTTTTGTTTTGAGTGAGTCAAAGAAAAGCAAAATGTTTTTTTATTTGTTTTTTACTGGAAAATAATAATGATATGGAAAACACTTAAAAACCTAGTTACACAGTGCTATATAATTTTATATATATTATAGATGTGTGTCTGTGTACACACATCAGCACCCGCTCTGTAATACCCCTCCACTCTCCTCTCTGCTTTCCCAGAGAGGTCACCCCTCATGTTCCCATTTACACTCTCACCCCTTTGTGTCACAAGTTGAACCAGAAGTTTACACCTCACTGACGGAGTTGAAGCATATAATCAAGTTTCTATTCTGAAGCACAGCAGGAGAGTTTTGCTCATTAGAGACGGCCCTGTTAATTCAGATTTCACTTTCCTCTGATGTTATTTTGGGTGTACTTAGTATGTATGTGGGGGTGGGGGCTATGAATCAGGCAACTGCAAAATTGAACATTACAGCTATTAGCCTGAAAGAGGGGTTGTAAATAAATGTAAAAGTCTTCGACCTTCACCCTCCTCTACCCTGGGCAAGGTAACATGGGCAACATGTTCACTTTAATCCTAATTAATCAAGATCAAAGCCAAATTACGCTGATAGGAGGATTTCAGAACACCTGCTCTGAATTCAGATATCACATATTTTTGTACAGCAATGAACCTCCATGTATTTCTACACTAAAGCTGATACATAAGCATTATAGTTGCATGTGTCCAATGACCTTCATTGTCTTGGGGGAACTGCTCAGTGCAGTTTGTTAGATCAGCAATGACTGACTATATAATTTATCCATCTATCAAGAATAGACTTTTAAATTATTCAAATAACTCCAGGCTTATTATGCAGGCAATGCTCAAGATTATCTTGATAAGTGTGTGTGCATCTCCATGACAGTGAGGATGGGTGTGTACGACCTGCCGGCGCAGCGAGCAAGGAGATGAGACAGCGGCAGCAGCAGAGAGGTGGCAGGAAGGGTTAATCGAGTCAAAGAGGGGCTGAAGCCACCGCAATCTCAGTCTGATAACCAGAGTAGGAGACCATGAAGTTGGCACATGACCTACACACACCAATGCACACATACATACACATCTTAAGAATGCATTGTTGCATATGTCATGCTGTAATGATGAACCCAGTCCCCTTAAAGGATATATGATGGAAGAAGGTAGCAGGCTTTCTCCATAGCTGTCATTTCCTTGGGATTTTAATTTAGCCGTGAGTTTGTTTGGATCCATCACCACAGTGGAGATATGAGGGAAAAGATACCTTGACTCCCTCATCTAATGACACATCGGGGGGACTGTGAATTCTCCACTCTTTTCATGTAAATAAAGGTTTGCGGTTGATGTTAGACACTAGTAATTCAACCCACAGTATATATACCCATTATAGCCCGATCGATACATGTGCAGGACCAATATTATTGCCAGATTTTAGCTCATCAGGACTGCATCTGATGATAGTTTTCATTATCGATTCATCTGCCACTTGTTTTCTCAATTAGCTGATTAATTGTTTGGTCTATAAAATGTGCTTGGAGACGTCTTCAGATATCGTGTTTTATGTGACCAACTGTCCAAAACCTAAAGTTGCAATGAAATAAATCTGAGAGAAACCGCAAATCCCCTCGTTTGAGAAGCTGAAACTGACAAACGATTAATTTATTATCAAAATAGTTGCCGATAAAATGTTCTGTCAAATCACTTAATCGACTAATCGTTACAGCTCTGAGATATATCAGTATCAGAGTATATGTTTGCAGATCAGTATAGTATAGTCTGACTCACAGGAAGTAGGCTATGGGTATAAGCCTGCCATTGGCCAACTATTTCAGTCAGAATTATCTTACCTATTTGCTATCTGTGTGTTACCGTTTTGCAAGGTCACTGTCGCTGCATCCTGCGCTTAGCCCCACCTAAGGCTATTGTGACTGGTTTAAAGAAATACAAACAAGTTAAAGTGTTTGTTTTCCCTATACCAGAATGACCTCAGCCAGACCTTTCTGGTATGGAGAAACGAAGTATGGAGATAGGTCTGGCTATGCGAGACTAAGTATAGGTTGACCGAAAAATTGGTCGATTATATCAGTAACAATAAATTGCCGTAAATAGCCTAAGATTGAGGTAATTCAGAAACAGTGTCACCATTACATAGTTTTTCCACAACAGGGCACTGGCAAGTTTATTTTTCAACTTTAAAATGTCTCACTTAGTATGCATCTTGGTCACAAAAACAAATCTATGGGATCCATATCAAGATTGTTTCTTATACTGTTTCTTATTATTATGTTTTGAAATTATGTTTCTGATTTTATGTGATTCTGTTAAAAACAATAGTAAACAAAAGATTACCAGTAAGGTTAGGATAAATTCATAGATAAAGATCAATCTGGGATTGGTTACAGACTGTTTTAACTTAGAAAATAAATGTAATGTTCACACTACTTAATGTTTGTTCTAGTGCTGCACTGTTTTTTTGTATTTAGTCAGTCAGTCAGTCATTTTCTACCGCTTGTTCCCGTTCGGGGTCGCAGGTGACTGGAGCCTATCCCAGTGGCTTTGGGCCTTAGGCGGGGTACACCCTGGACAGTGGCCAACTCGTCGCAGGGCTGACACATAGACAGACAACCATTCACACTCGCATTCATCCACTGGGGACAATTTAGAGTCACCAATTAACCTAAACATGCATGTCTTTGGGCGGTGGGAGGAAACCGGAGAACCCGGAGAGAACCCACGGTAACACGGGGAGGACATGCAGACTCCACCTAGAGAGATCGTGGTCTGGTCCGGGATTCGAACCCACGATCTCCTTATTGGGAGATGCACTGTGCACCCCTTTTATACATTTTTTTTTTTTTTTCTTTAAAATCTTGTATTGGTGGGACTTTAATGAATGCTTTTAAATTAGCAGTTTTACACACTTATAAAGACATTTCCATTTTCTTAGGAAAATCTACAAAGGACGTGATTTAATGTTCAAGGAAGCAACAAATGTCTGTGTTCAAAGCTTTATCTTAACGCTCCATGGTTGTTGCCTGACCTCTGTCCCCATAATGCCAAGCCAATCATCTCACCTAGACATGCAATTCATCTGGATGGTTGTATTTTCTGTGGTTTGGTCAACCTCTGGTGAGCGGTGTTTCATGGTTGCACTGGATAACTGAACCCTCGTTGTGTGGTCAGCAGCATTGCTTGGTGGCTAAATGGGCTGGAAATGTGATAGTCAATTCACTGATTTCAGCTGAGCCCACCATCAGAAAGGGTTAGAGAAGAGAGAGAGATTTCCTTTTGATTACTTTTCCATGAAAATGAGGTTATAATTGAGAACATACTGGGAGGAAGTTTATGTACATTAAAGCTGCAAACGTGAGTCCAGAAATGGTGTGTTTGAAAAAGATTATTTGCTAGGTGGGGCATTAAACATTAAAATCCTCTTATGAAATATAAATCTCTCCATTAATAGATTATTGATGACAGATGGCTCTCTGTCTTGCTTGTGTTAAATCATGAAGTGAGTGGTGTGGTTTCCGTTCAATTCCATTTAGTCACACATTCAGCGGCACATTTAGTGGCTGTCAATGAAACACAAACACACACACTATATACAAACTCACACTGATAACAATGCTCAACAGATGTGGCAACTGTTAATGAACCAGGGGAGATCCAGGCAGGCAGCTCTTGTTATGCATCTCTGTCTCTCTCTTCTGACTGCAGCCAGACCTTTTTAGCTGTCTCTCTTACATGACTGTTGGCAAATAATGTTGGTGAAAACTGGCATTGTCTGCTGATTGGTCGCCGTGTTTTGGGATGCAGGCGATGTGTTCGAATGCAGGCAGCTTCTCTATAAACCTCAGAAGTTATTTGCTCCAATTCATACACTGGGAAAAGGGGATTTAAAAATATGCTGCAAAGGAGAAACATGCTGATAACTGAGCACACACTGTAACTGAGGTGTGTTCATGTGCGGAATAGAGCTGATTAAAAGATAAAGCACTTTCATTTTAGGATGAAATATTGTGCTTTTTACTCATTCATCTGACAACTACTGTGTATTTATCAGTTACTTTGCAGATTAAGTTTTTTTCATGAAAAAAAGATGATTAGATTGTAAAAATTATGATTAAGTGTTACAGATTAAACTTTTTTATGTATAAAATAGTTCAAATTTGTTCCACTCTGACCAGCTACAACATTAAAATGATGCCTGTGCATTAAATCATCAGTAATAATACATTTAATGTATAATCATATAACACTGACAGGTGCCATTCTGCATAATAAGTTCTTTTACTTTTGTGTTTTTAAGTACATTTTATTGATAATAATTACGCACTTTGACTTTGGTAAGATTTCGATTGCAGGACCTTTGCTTGTGATGGAGTATTTTTACATTGTGCTATTGCTAATTTTACTTAAGTAAATGATCTGAATACCACTACTGTTGAATTGAATGTGTTTTGGGGTTTGGACTTTGGGTTAAAATTTTCACTGTTTTCTGATGTTTTATAGACCAAACAATTAGTCGAGAAAGTAATCATCAGATTAATTGATAATGAAAATAATCCTTAGTTGCAGCCCTAGTGTGGAGCTCACCAGATATGACTCAGACACACAACATGCATACACAGACACAGTCATGCAGGCTGAGTAAGCCATCATACTTTACACCATTGACTAATGAGCCAGTCCATCCTTAGCGATGGCACTCTGAAATAGATTAAATTAGGAAAAGCGTGATATGAATCACTTCTCATCTCTGACTGGAAAAGACTCACAGAGTGTGTGTGTGTGTGCATATTATACACCCCCAAACTCACTGTGGGTTGCTTTTGACTTCTGTCTTCACTGCACTTACATCATGGCTATTGTTTGATGTTGGAGACTTTTTAGAGCACATTATTTTACTGTGCATTTTGAAGTGTTTGTTTAATGGCTAAAAGTCTCTTTGCACAGAGGAACATAAGGTCATCTTCTTCAGACAGCATGTTTTTGAGAGAGTGACTCATGCAACAAGTGGATGTTAGTCATTGCATAATTACTGCAACTCAGTTGGAGGTAAAAACTCGATTCACCTTGGTATGAGTGTATTTGCAAATTTTTGATTTTGTTTTGCTTCAGTATTGTTAAACATCCAGTGGTTGATTTACCTTTTGTACAAAACAAAGTTGATCGTGCAGCTTTTTGTATTGACATTGTAGATCAGCAGGAGTCAAAATGAAGCTGATGACAGAGCCATAGAGGTCGAGGTTGTTGATTTGACAAGTTGAAGGATGCTGAGGGAGTTGTATTTGAGTCCCTCCAACTATTGACAAAAGGCTGGTCCAATGATTGACTACTTCCTTTATATTAGAGATGTGCATTTCTGATGCTGAGGACACAGAAGAGGTGTGACTGAATGTTCCTGTGTTTGCCTTGAGATATTGAGCCTGTAATCTACCTGTTCATACATTTAAAGGCTTTAAAGAAGTGAATGTATTAAATACAGTAGGTTATCCAAATCTAACCATGATTTAAATACTGCATGTTGACTTAAAAATGAATTAAAATTAATACATTGGGTAGAATATATCAGAATTCACACCGAAGTTCCTGTTAACAGTAACAATTGGCTCCACTTTAAGTCTTTCAATTTGATTAAGACTAGGAAAACTGCAGATGCCATTATATAAGTCTGTAAGTGTCTGTTATGCACACTTTAGAAAACACGTGTTGAAAAGAGACGGGCAATCAGACAGCAGGGAGAAATGGCAGCTCTGGTATGTGAGAGGACGTTAACGGACCCATCATAAAAATCAAGCTGTGACCTAAAAAAGAACCTTCCCTTCCTTTGTGATACTTTCTCTTTCATTCTGCATGTCACTGACAGTCCAGTGCCTCACTCATGATGGTCTTTATCCATCGCTTTCACTTTTTTCCATCTTCTATGTGGTTTTTTTTTGGTTTTTTTATAGTAAAAGTTAGCAGAGGGATGGCTGACTGATTTCTCCATTATCCACTCTCCCGCCTGACCAGCCTGTCTGCCCGCCTGCCTTCTCTGAGTGGGTGCAATTAAAGTGCCAGACCTAATCATGCCATATAGTGGCAGTAATGTTTTTTCTGATTGAAAAATGAATTGAATTAAGATGAAGTAGGCTCTAGAATGAGTCAGAGGCACAGCTGGACACACAAAAACAGGCACCCTATACATTTTTATTTACAGTATATGTATGTATGATCTTAAAATTAAAGCCATTTTGCTGGATGGTCAGTAATTGTTTTTGTGTGTCTGGTTCTTTTATTAGGAGCACTTGAATGACTGTCTGTCCAAGTGAGTGTGTATGTGCGTACATACAAATGTAAAGTGTGTGTGTATATTGGGTGGGGGTTCACTTCTGCCTAGGGAGGTGTTTGTAATTAAGAAAAAGCAGCTTTACCACCTGCTGCCCTAATGTCACTGGGATCTAGAGAGGCAAGCCCTGAGGAGCACCATGAATATTTAACCATGGCATGAAAGAGGTGTGAAGTGACTTGTTGAAATACGGGAGCATCTCTGGGTGATGCTGATGAGGGATAGAAATGGTAAAGAAACAAAGTGAAAGGAGCTGGATGTTGATCAAAAGAGATACCTGAGAAACAGAAGATGAGAAGGGTAACCGGTGGATACCCCATAGATTTGGACACTTTGGACACAAAGCCTGGTCCTGTTAGTTGATCTTTTGAAGCAGATAATGTGTGCCATTTACAATTTTTATATCTTTTTATATCTACGTTATTTGTTATAATATTATCTCAGGAACTCATTTCATAGCTGCAACTGTAAAGGTTAAAAATAATTACTAAATTATCAAATAGTAAGAACACGAAATATTAAACATGCAGATGAAAATACGGAGAATTTCTTTTAAAACTGATTTATGTAAACAAAAACTCAAACCATTAAATCAGCTACCAAAAAAAGACAAGACATTTCTCCAAACTAGAAACACAATTTTCCCATTTTACAAACAGTGTAATGCAGGTGTTTTTGGTTTTTTTACATTTTTGTGCAAATCTCTTCATACATCATAGGATGCACAACATGCTTGTTAAACGGGTCATGTGGCCTTTTCTTGTAAACAAACAAAGGTTATGTTTAAATTCAGTGTTACTCGTGCGTGTCCTCGAGACAAACAAAACGGGGACTTGCACATAAAAAAAAGCTGCTCGATAGCACTACTAGTGGTCAAACAGGCCACAGGGTACCTTTTTAGCATTAGCGGTCAGTATGATCATCACAACCTGAACACCATTAATACTCAATTCTCCAGTTGTAATGCAAGTAGGGATATTACAGTGAAGTCTATTCAGGGATGGATTCCTTGCTGCCTGGCCAAGACTAATGTCACGTGATGTAGACAGACGTCTGTGGCTTAACCCAGAAGACCGAATGTTGATGAATATGAAGTGGTTTGTTTAACTTGAATGCACCTTTCTTTGTTGTTTAGCAGTTCTTGTTCTGTTGTTTTGCTTTAGATTTGTACACCTGCACACAGTTATTTATGTTTTTCTGAATATATACAGATTATACAGATTGTGATTAATTGCAGATTTTTAGTGTCATGAATCAATTATGTATTTTGTATTTGATGGTTTTTGTGTGCCATCTGAGGGCAACATTTGATTTAGATGGAGGAAAACATGCTTTTTGACAGAGTTTTAGCATTTGTTGAGTTTGAGGTTTGTACAGATCAGTATGTTTCTTGTGTTTATAGTTTTCGAGAAAGCAGTGAATAATTTCAGGAAATGTTTCTCAGCAGTTGAGAAAAACAGTAATGAATCTGAGCAACATATGCGTTGGCAGATATTCTTTGGAGAAGTCTGTGATGATACTGGACCAAAATAAATTAAAGCACTTCTCTGAGAAAAATGAGTGTGTGTGTGTAGCCTGTGTATGTGTGTTTACTTTACAGTGTGAAATGTGCTGTATACTGCATGTGTGTTCATATATTCATGCCTGACTGCCAGGGGAGGAAAACTGAAGAAAAGAGTTTCATGAAATTTTGTCTCAAGGACAGACATGAAATGTTGGAGTTCCATCCAACAGCTTGCCCCACAGCCTGCGCTGTCCTGTGATTCATCTACAGGAGATTATTCACCACCACACATGGTCACAGCTACCATACACAACCATATACTGTTGTGTTGCAATTTGATTTGTATCATGCCAGTGTGTGAAAAGATCCTGGGGTAGAGCTTCAGAGAGGTCAGGGCTCCCCCTCACAGCATTCAGCTGAATAATGGATCTGTGATACAGCATCACAAAATGCAATGTGGCTGTGTTTGTGTGTATTTACTACTGAAGGGTGCGTTTGGATCACAGCAAGTGTCTGTGTCAGTGTGAACGTGTTGCTACGGGTTACAGGTTAAACATCAAATACAAACCAGTGGCTTTTTCCAAGCAGCAGCTTCAATCTGAAACATGGACAGACATAAAAAGAACAAAGTAATCCAGTAACCTTACCTTTTAGTACAAGGCACAAGGTGTTAGATTACCTAGATTGTATGCTTGCATGTATGTTCATATTAACCAATGCTATGTGTTGCCAAATAATGCTGCAATGTAGAGAAGAACTAGGACCAAGTTTTGGCAAGACCCTGAGTTTTTGTTTTGTTTTTTTGCAGCAGCCCTCCTGTTTTACCAGTGCTGGGGTCTCATTGAAATGAAAGAGAGAGCCTGCGTTTTTGCAGCAGTGCAGTTGTCGTTGTGAAAGGACCCTCAGGCCCACTGCTCTTTCAATTAGTCTCTGTTTTCAACTTCACCAGGTCACCCAAGTGAGAAAGTCAATAACAGGGAGGTTCCGGCTATTACACTGATGGCACAGTCAGAAGGGCTTTAGAGTAGCAGACTTTGCTTTTTCATTCAGCGCTGGGACTGACGAGCACAAAACCGTATTTGTTGGCCCCTCATATCCTAAACAAATAAAAGTAACAATACAAGAAAAAACATTACACTAATAAGTATTTCATTAAATGTATTTTCATTTATTTATTTTGATAATTTGCCGGCTTTCCACCTTATTGCCACCCAATTATCGTTAGTCAAAATAATTGTTACCACATGAGCAAGGGTCAGCAAATATAGCCCGTCAATGAATAAATCCCATAGTGTCTATAGGTTGCATCATGTGTGTGTCTTGTGTAATGTGATTTATGGGCCTTTCTCTTTCTCCAGAATGTCCAGTGCATCTTAAGTGAAAGTATTTGTAAAAGAGTGTCTTGTGGTTTGAAAATGCTGACAAAGCTGTATCCAGGATGTTCAGGAGGGGAAGAAAGAGAAGGGGAGGCCATATTTTTGTTTATTTATATTTATCATAGGATGTATAACTACAAATTCCTATAGAAAAGGAAATATCAGTAATCAGCCTCTTAAATTATACAGGTGAAAGTGTCTGCTTTATTTACGCTTTGTCATCACATTATAGGGATTTCAATTCACACACTGTGTCTGACCATATTAATAATAACTTTTTATTACAGTAACATAATAATGGAGCACACATGGCAATAAGCTGCAGGCTATCACCCCTCTGATTGAGAGAATCTTTTTTTGGCCTGGTTCACTTGATGTTGAGGCATCACGATTCAGTTGTGGGTTGATTATGATTTTTTTTTTTTTTTTTTTTATTGGTTTGAATTGCTCTGTGCCAAGAAAAAAGATTTTTTTGCAGAAAATAGCCAAAGACTTATGGAAAAAGTAAGAGATGAAAGAAGTGAAAAAGAGGATTGGTAATGATTTTTAATTGGTGTGAAACAGGTTTGTGCAACATGACAATACTGTAAGGCGTTTATTATTATATACCATGTACTATGCAGAGGTAGCAATTCATGGAATATCTCTGCTTGTTGTCATTAATTTGAATTGAATGGATTTACAGGTTTTTGTAGCATTGTGAAGACATCTTATTCTTATCTTATTTTATCTACAAACGATTTTTCCATTGAGTTTCAAGAAAATGTTCTATATCATGAAATGTATATCAATGTTGCAATTGTATCCATAATGCCCACCACTTAGTGTGAAGGGGGCAATGTTCTATCATAATCATCAGCAAACTTCTTTCAAAAGCAGCTGGTAAAATGAGTGCCTTTCTGTAGACCAGGAGGATGAAGGGGTTGAGTGTGTTTGTGGGTACAGTATTTTCAAGTGTGTGCATGTGTCTGTGTCAGCAGGACTTAGAAAACTTGACAGCTGGGAGTTGGGTTGACTGCAGAGTAGGGCCCTACTTCTCTGTATGTGCCTGCCCTCTTTATTTTATTTCCCCCATTGCTTTGATTTCTGACGTATGTGTGGAGGCCAGCTGTATGCACCAGTAAGCTCTCAGAGCAAAAGAAAAGATATTAAGGAACGGGGCCATATAGCCTCTTTCTCATTATTTTTATCAGTACTGTTTTCTCATACACAACCTTTTTCTGGCCATCATGCTCCTGTTCTTTGCCTCACGCCGCTGCCATTAATGTTTTATTGGCTCACACGTCACAGGCCCCTCTGAAAGCTCCTCGTGCATTTGTAATTTTTGATCCCTGTGAAGTGCTGTTAGAGTCAGTCTGTACCAACTGTACCTTTGGGGGGCGTAGACATCCAATATCTGGCTTGTAAGTAGAGCAGTTTGTATTTGAAGATGTTTTCTGTTTTGAGAGTGTTTGCTGGATCTCGGGGAATGAAATTGACCTGAAAGTGGTGCAAACTTCTCAACTGTCCCTTTGTAAATTTTAAGTAAACTACACAAAGCAGGGCTGTCAGCTTGTAAGATGTTGAAGCTTGAGGAAGTTTTGAAAGAAAATTGGAGGAGACAGTCTTGGTGAAAGTGTGATTGACAGTGTGTAATCTACAATGCCATAATTCCCCCGTTTAACCACAGTAGACAGTCATATAAGCTGCTCAGATATTTTTTATCCTGCTCAGTCCACACTCTCTGTGCTCGTTAAATCTGGGTTATGTCCTGTTCTGGCTGATTTCAAGTTGTTCCTCTTAACAAATCCAACATAATAATCAGTGCAATCAATCCTGACTAACCACCCAAAACCCTCACTGCACATCCTCTTTTTCTGGGTCACTAAATATTTATGAAGCCTCCAAGCACATTGTGGGTTGTCTGTTTCTGACAACAACAACAGGGAGTAAGTCTTCTGAGACTCTGATTCCTATCAGAGCACACTTACACACTAGCTTGCCGCTCGACTTGCCCGTGAATATGTATGAGATTGCTCCTTTGTGACTCTCTGGGAGGTAAATCAACCGAACATGTCAACAAAGACAGTATCTGTTTCTAAGTGCTCTGTTGGCAGATTAGCAGCATCTTGTCAGGGTTGAATATCTTCTGTTTCTCCTCAGGGATCTGGGAATTAGAAGGTTAGCAGCAGCTCTCAGGACCAACTTAGGAGGGATGAGGGCGGGGGGAGGCTTTTGAGTGTTGCCGTGGCACCAGGTGATGTAATCCACATTAGAGAACTGGGAGGCCTACATGTGGGTCACTGAAGAACATCTTGACCACCTCTTTTCTACAGCAGCTGCTAGCTCACGGAAAATGGGAATGCATGTGGTGAAACAGATGTGTTGATGTGAATGTCGAGGAAATATATAAAAAGCTGCCTTCGTTCATGTTGATACACACGTTCAATCTGAACCGAGTTTGGGTTTTTTTCTTCACGGCAGTCATTCATCACCTCCGCCAAGGAGGTTATGTTTATGATGCCGTTTGTTTGTGTGTCTGTCAGCAGGATTACGAAAAAACTACTGGCCCAGTTTTCATTAAACTTTGTGGAAGGGTGTCGCTTGGGCCACATTTTGGAGCAGATCAGAATTACAGGGCAGATACAATTACTTTTCACTTTCGTTAACATTCGGACATTGACATTGGGTCAATTGTAGAATGAACTGATTTTGCTGCGTGTGTGCAAACCTGTCGTGATTTAGTTGAATGGTGTGCTGAGACTAAACATAAAACATAACAGCCACCTTAAATATCAGTGTAGAGATAAATGTAATAGGTATGAAGAAATATGCTATCAGGGATGTGATTTTTCGGATTAATCCAGGCAGGAATTCCGGATTTTCCAACCTGTGTTGTACATAAATGTTCATAAAGTTCAGAAGTTCATAAATGCACAGCTGAGATGGTGAGGCTTCAGCTAGGCACAACCGTATTTACACATACTGTAATTCTTAGACAAGAGGTAGATCTAGTGGTTGCACTTGAAGATTTGCATATCATACAAGACTGGACTATTGGCCTTAGTGGGGGTCTGCCCTTTTTGAGTTTTATCAGCTTTTCCTCTGGAACTCAAACGATTACTTGATTAATCCAGTAGTCCACTAACAAAAAATTAAGGCATTTTTAACCACATTAGTGGATGGCAATGTCAGTCTGTTGGTCGGTCCACGACTTTGGTCCAGACTGAAATATGGATGTGTGTGGACTGCCTTTATATATTATACAAAATATATATTTTGTACAAACAAAATGTTGTCTATTCCATGGCCCCCTAAGGATGAATCATGCTGACTTTTCCTCTAAGGTCACCATGAGGTGCAAATCTTTTTTGTGAAATATCTCAACAACTATGGGATGGAATGCAATGAAATTTGATACGGATATCTATCGTGCACAGAGGATGATGATGATCATTCATGTAGCGCCACTAGTAGATTGAAGTTTTCACCTGTGTGAAATATCTCAACAAGCAGATGGATTGACATTCATCTTCAGGTTCAAATATGTGGTTTTAAACGGTTGTCTCAACAACTATTGGATTGATTTGCTATGATATTTGGTGCAGACATTCAAGTTCTCTCTCAGGTGTAGCACCATCCTAATTTTTATCCATCCAATATTTAAGATTATAACCAAAAACCTGCAAAACTAATAACATTCCCTACAGCGCCAGCTATGCTTTGGGTTTAGTGCTTATTAGCATGCTAACATGCTAAACTTAGATGGTAAACGTTTTACATGTTAGCTTTGTCTTTGTGAGATGATAGCATTTAGTTAAAAGCACTCCTGTCCCAAAGTCCAACCTCACAGAGCTGTTAGCATGATTGTAGACTTTTGGTCCTGTTAAAGTAAAAATTCCAATCATAGTAAACTGAATATCTTTGGGTTTTGGACTGATGGATAAAACAAGGAATTTGAAGACACATCAGGCTCATGGTGTCACATATCATCAAGCAGGTAACACAGCAACACCGGAGATTGGACCCAAAAGCAGACACACTGGCAGAGCAGGAGCAGTTCAATGATTTATTGGGAAAACGAAAAGCTTACAGACTTACTCAGGCAGAGTAAGATAAGAGATCAAATTCCAAAGGCAGTCCAAAACATTAAACATAAATCCAGGGAACAGACAGTAGAGATACTGAGGTAGTAAAGCAAAGACACCAAAAAATACTGGAGAAAGCACAAGGAATGCTCAACACATAGACAAAGACAATCTGACACAAAACAAAGGCAGAACACAGACTAAATACACTCAGGTAGGGAAGATAATGAGCAACAGGTGAAAATCAAAAAGGGCAAGCAATCAGTCAAAAGCAGGAAATAAAACTACAAGACACAAGAGGAGAGGTGAATACTACAAAATAAAACAGGAAATGACCAGACACAATCCTCAAATCCATGACACAGGGAAATTAAAATAGGCATTTTACCTATTTCTAATATTCTATAAACAAAATGATTAATCAATTAACCAAGAAAATAAACTGCAGATTATTTGATAATAAAAATAATCATTAGTCGCTGCCCTAATTTCCTCCACAAACAGGGGAAGCTATGGAAGTGTAGCATTGGTCTTATAGTATGGATCAATAAGATGTAATGCCTGTAGTTGTTGGAACAGAAGTGACTTCTTGTCACAAGTCAGTTGTGCAAATACACTACAGGGACAAGTCAGTCTGATAAGTACTGTAATGATTTGTAAATAGCAATCATTTTTAAAGTCAAATTAGCAGAAATAGTTGTTTGTTCTTACAACTGATACTAAAAAAGAGCCCAATAGGCATAAGGCACATTTTTTCATGCCTTTAAGAGCAGCTCTACTTTACATTCAGTCAAGTTATTTTTAACTTGAACCAAATCCTGTCATCATTTAGACTGAATTTAATTTGATGACAGGTTGTTTAACCTTTGCACATCCAGCCATCAAGATAGTCAACCTCTGACCTGGTAAATTGCACATCCATTTGGTTGAGCTTCACTCTGCTGTGTGATGGAGCAGATCGAAGCCGAGATCAGAGGAATGTCTCCCTAAGATGGCGAGACGGAGGGAGAGCGGAGGAGAGCTGCAGGGGTTAATCCTCTGGAGGAAAGAGGTGAGGCTTCATCAAAAGGGCCCTAAAGTGAGGTGGAGATATGCAATATTGATGGAAAGAGGCGAGGAAAGTGTTGGCTGCTAGATGAGAGGAAGAGACTGTTCAGACAGGTGTCTGACAAACTGATGCACACTTGCACACACACCTGCGGTTGTATCTTTCCTGCACTGTAAAGATTGTTGCTAGTTGGAAAATATGTTTTAAATTTAGGCACTGTCACTTATGATTTCTTGCTTATATTTCCAGAATAAAGTCCTGAACATTGATGGAGTCAAGGTGAAGCTCCAGGTAAGGTACTTAAATTTATCCAGACAATCGTCAAACAACTCTTTCTAGCACAATTTCTATCAGAGTTGATGTCAAGAGAAAGGTGTCAACCAAATAAGAACCAGGCTCCAACCCCTGTGGCATTGTAGCCACTTGTCAGATCCTGTTTCCAACCCCACCTGTCTCCAAGATAAACCAATTTTAGCTTTAACCTATTTACTTTAGGCACATGAATCAGCTAGCTATTTGCACAAGATGAGGTAAAGATTGGTCGGTGGCCTTATTTTGTGAGGACAATCAATAATCTTGATACAAAAAGCTCCTAAAGGATAATTAGAGTTTATCTATCTCCATTAATACTTTCCATTAGGTTTTTGTCCCTACTCCACACGTCCTTCAGAGAACTTTGAGAACTGGCGCCCATACTGAGAACAATTCAGCCTTGTTGATATTTCTGTCAAACAGAGCAAGTAATTATGCGAGACATACCTAATGATCTTAATTAGGGTTTTGACAGGGTTTAGTGGGCCTTTGCTCTGTGATGTATTCATTTGGGGTCAATTGGCTCAAAGTCAGTTTGCAGAGCAGCCTGCAGCCTGCAGCCTACAGACAGCGAGAGGGGGTTATTTTTCCTCCTTTAATTGCAATTCACCATTACCGCCACTTGGATCCTGGTGGGAGAGAGAGGGTCCTGAACAAATTCTGAAAAAATCTAGAGAATGTTGTTCATGCAAAAAGCAAGTGAGGGATGCAGTCAACCTGAACAGGTCTACTCTTAAGAGAGGAGAAATTGTAATTGCCATTGGAGCCAAATTGTGATGAGCGACAGAAGCTGCGTTTCGACCACAGGAACTTTCCTCAGGTAGTAGGAACCTTTTGGAGGAACTCGGTGTGTTTCCACCGCAAGGACCAGGGTCTAAATAAAGACCGGGGACATTTTTTTCCCCAAAAAAGGTCCCTGCTCTGGGGGTAGTACTTTTCAGAAGTACCGGGACTTTTGGGCGGTGCTTGCTAAAAGAGGTGAGACTGCATAGGTTAAAATGAGCAAAGGTCCTTATGCTAATTTGCAGGTGATGTGTTTAATAAGTTCAAACAATAGAGTTACGCAGCTGTGTGATGGGTGTAATTTGCCTAATCTTCCTGGGTCTTTAGACTGCGGTGGAAACGCACACAACAATGTGCTGAAGGAACTTGAAAAGAATTTCCTGAGTGGAAAAGTTCCTGGTACCTTGGGTCGAAATGCAGCTAGAGATGCCTGATGGGGGAAAAAGGACTTGATTAGCCTTATTCCACTGAGGTTGGACAATGGGATGCATGCCATAGACCACGGCTGATTCATATTCAATATCATGACCCTGCTGTGACCTTAAATCTGCACTAATCAATATGTTTGACAATGAATGAAATTACTATGTGTAAGGTAAAAAGGTTTTCTTGTAGTAATAACCCACAGAGAATGATCACCTGATCTTGATCCACTCAGCTCCACAGAGTGTTTTAGCATATTCTAGCTCACTGTTTTGATTTTACATCCTGGAATTTTAGTTTTTTGTTTCACTCATATCACAAAAAAAAGGACAACATTAGGGAGTAGCTGGTGAACATGGTGGAGCATTTAGCAGCTTAAAGAGCCAGATATGCCCTCAGGAGTCGGTGGAGACTAAAAAGAAAACATTTGGGACTAAAATGTCAATGTATTTATAGCTTGCTAGTCTACTCCTAAGTGGCCAAAACAATCCATGAATGCAGGTTTAAGTACAGTATTTTTTCAGTACTTATTTCATAAAATAATGGACTATTCAATAGTATGCTGTATATCTCCTTTCCATATTCCAGACTTATTCAGTATCAAAAGAGTAACGATAGAAATGTCTTTCTCTTTTCAGTGATTACCTTCCTCTCTTATTCCCTGCAGATCTGGGACACAGCTGGACAGGAGCGGTTCCGCAGTGTCACTCACGCCTACTACCGTGACGCCCATGGTGAGACATACACCCACACATATGCACACTTGTATACAGTATTGAGATTGTACTACTACTGCTGAGTTAAAAAGCAATCTCTATTTGCTGTTAAACTTTCAACTCAGGCCAGTGTCCTAATATGCAATTTATGCGAACCATGCGAGTTCATTGAGAAAGCTCTTAGTGGCAACACTCCATTGTTTTCTCACAAAGCTGCTAATCAAGGCAGAGCTGCTTTTAATAAATTGCTTGAATCAAATCCACATAACCTGGTGTATGGGGCACAAGACCATGAGCAATACAAAAATATATTAAGGTCTAGTCATCTTTCATCTTATTTTAACCATCCAGGTGAGTTAATGTTAGGAGAACGCTAAGTAAGTCCCACATGTCTGTTATCAACAGTTAATCATTGTGGTTGATACATAGACAGCCATGGCATGGGAGTCCAACAATTGGTGGGTATTGTCATATAAAAGGAGTATGAACCTATTATACTGGACCAGGAGCACCACAGAGTATAAAAACTATTTTCTCATGGTGTTATTCTCCAAACGCACACACTGTTAAATAACAAACAGAAAGCGATTCACCAAATAACTGTTTGAAATGAAATGAAATGTGCCTGCAAGAACTGAAAGATTTTACCTTTACGCACAGAGAACAGCTTCCCAGGCTGGACTGAATTTTCTCTGATGGGGCCAAATGGTGGCTCTGCTCCTCTTTTGGCACTTGATATTCACACAATATTGCAGTATGTGTTTTTGTCCCTCTCATATGTATGAAGAATGCATCACCTCGTTTGGTCTTTCAATCTCCGGGCAGTCAGGGATCCCTGTGTGATCAAAGGGAAGTTTTACTGTCTGGGTGTGTGTCTCTGTAATCAATCTAAGTTTACACAACTTAAGCAGAGACAGATCGTGTGTGTGTGGGGGGAGGGGGGGGGGGGTTGATTGACTACATGAATTAATGAGTGTAAATGATCTGTGTCTGTGTATTATCCTCATTATGCATGGTTTGGTGGTTAGCCTGCATAATTCTAGCAGGATTTATTTCTCTCTCTCCTGGAGGAAGGAGACCCCGGAGGACTTTCCGCAGGTCCAGTTTCAGGCATGACGTCCAGGGACATATATTCCTCTGAAAACCACATCACACAACTTTGGAGTGGAGCCTTAGACATCTCAGTGTCAGGATGTTCATTTACTTTTCCATTACAACCATGAAGCATGCCACAGGAGCACAGTGTTACATCACACATCATCAGAGATGTGACCTTTTTAAATGCTGATCACCTTCTCACCTGTCTGTGAGAAAATGCTTACAAAATAGCCTCTGGTATTTCTGGAGAAAAAAAATGTTAGGATAGGATCTGAACATCAAACTTCATTTATGGCCTTTGTAAGATTTATGAGAGCTTGACAGACTCGTGTAAATGAACATATTTTGTGCC
Source organism: Coreoperca whiteheadi (assembly GCA_011952105.1). Taxonomy (NCBI): domain Eukaryota; kingdom Metazoa; phylum Chordata; class Actinopteri; order Centrarchiformes; family Sinipercidae; genus Coreoperca; species Coreoperca whiteheadi. Next base: position 11,403,309 of record CM022470.1, read on the forward strand.
TATGGCAATACCAAAGTAAAAATACTCCACTCATCACTTGAACACCTATGTAGATACCAAGCGTATAAATGTTGCTGACTGTGATTCACAGCAACTTTGTCTAACTAACAAACTCCTGTTTCAGCAACAGACTGTCAATAAGCTTTTGAAGTCTCTGAAGTGTTGTACAGATGGGTCTGCTACTATAGTTTCCCCAGCTGTCAGTATTTTGTTCAAAGAAAACCACGTACATTTTGATCTGCCTGCTTACCTTCATACTGTGTGTAAACTAGAAGAGTTTCCAGTCTCTGTGTGCTTCCCATAAACTCTGAAAACAAACTCAAGTTTCTTTCCATCAAGTGTACCTTTGTCCTTCTCTGTGTCCCCACAGTGAACTAATCATGTAACACAAGCAGTTGTTGCAGGTTTTAGAGTAAGCCCTGGTGACTTTTGCCTGTTTTTAAGCTGCACTATACATCTGTCAACATCAAAGTATCTCTGAAATCCCACTTGACCTTGGGCAACCCTGTGCCTTGAATTGTATATGAATCCGTAACTGCTGTGTGGCAGAAGGTAAAGAAAGAAGGTTCTCTTTTGTTTTTTGTTTTTGTAATTTTCTGTAGAATTGAAAAAATTATACACTTATGCTGTATACAAGATGATTAAAGGTGCAGTAAGTAATATTTTTATGTCCCAATGCCCTTAATTCTTAATGACCATAATGTAATTACTTAAAGGTGCCCTGTGGAGCTGTCTTGCAAACAAACAAAAGCTATGTTTACATTGAGTACATTTCCTTCAAAATGTATCAATGACGATGTGAGAAGGGTTGCTCACAGTGATGAACCTATACAGAAAATTATCACCTGGAGCTTTATAGTTTCAGCTCGTTGTTTAGCTGTCTGGCCCACAACTTTACTGCTTTGGTTCACTTTCACCACTCTCATAGCATCGTTTTTGGCCACAGCGGGCAGCTGTTTTCTAAAAAAAAAAAAAGCTCTAAAAATCCACTGTTCACTACCTGCCCAGCACTAAATGGAAGACAAAATAACTGACTAGCTGGTGAACATAATGGAGCATTTAGAGCCAGATTTCTCTCAGCAAGAACAGAGGTGAAAGAAAGTGAATTGCACTTACATTGGCAGGGTGGCCAGAAACACAACTCCAAATGAATGATGATTTCTCCATAACTGCTGGATGTGTTAATAAGCAAATGTTTGCTTACAAGTTCACCATATAAACTTAGAAGGTGATGATATGTCAGTGTTGTATTCACAATGTTTCCGCTGCCCCAAAGTCGCCAAAAAGACCAGTTATTGCAGGTTTATTTGCAGATATTCTTACTGTCATTCCTGAATGTAGTCTCGTTTACTAGAATCTCTTAACTCCCATTTTTGACTTGTTCACAAAAATCTCTACATTAGTACTGTAATCATTATTCTTGTTGATTCCCCCTCTTTTACCAAAGTGATCACTGATTGGCCTCTGCTACTCAAGAACAAACTCTTGGTTTACATTTACATTTACATTTAGTCATTTAGCAGACGCTTTTATCCAAAGCGACTTACATATGAGAACGTTCACAAACCGAAGGCGCAGCTTCGGGAGCATTTTGGGGTTCAGTATCTTGCTCAAGGATGCTTCGGCGCATGGCTGGGGGATCGAACCGCCAACCTTCCGATTGGGAGGCAACCGTTCTGTCACCAAGCCACGGCCTCCCCTTTACTCGAGGTAAACACAATGTTGCAGAACTATACCAAGTCCAGCAACGTTGTTGCCAAATTTAGCTGCACTAGTGCACAAGGCAGTGTTTTTAACAAGATTGCCTAGTCTGACAAGACCTCAAGCTTTTCACAATAAATAATGATAACTTGAGGTCAGGGCACTGTACTATGATTAATGGTAACGGCCACAAATACAATTCTGCCAAGACTCTAGCCAGCCATGGGTTACTGTAACAATTTTATGGTTTATTACTGTTTATATTTATATGCAACAAGGATTATGTTTCAGCCAGTCACATTATGACACACTAAAGGATTTGCAGATCGTACAAACTGCCAGCAGCACCTTTTTTATGGCCATAAACCAATTTACACACCGAATGTTTGACATGCAAACACCCCTCCATGAAGCCAAGTTGATGATGAATGGAGCTAAATGTCTCTGCCATAACTTTTTGGGGCCGTAGCAGAGCTGCAGGGTGAGAAATCCAGAGCCAAAGCGCTGGTGTGGGAGGGTGGAGGTTAGGAGAGGCTCTGTAAGAGGACAGAAAGGAAGCGAGAGAGGCATGTAGGGAGAATTATTTTAGATGTTGGGGAGTATGCACTGTATCCGCTGTGTGAGAGAAAAGGTGTAGACAGCCATCGGATATTTTTTACTTCATTTTTGTGTGAAAATTTAGTGATTTTCTTTAATTTCAGTTTTCAGCATGTTTTGTTTGTTTTTTTTACACTTCATATGCTTGTCTTTGTCTAGCATACAAAGTGTGTATTGTGATAAAACAGAAAACCACAGTGAAAAAATGAATAAAAAAGAAACAAACAGATGCCCACTGTGCAATCTTTTTAGTCAACTACTCATCTGAAAGATGGCTTCAGCCAGCAGTACCTGAATTCTGGAGCACCTGATGAAATGTGGGGAAAGAAACCAATTAGAATTCAAAAATCATCTATACACTCCAGGTACAAGATAATTCAATTAACAGACTACCCTACTTAAATTTAGAAATTTTGCGAAATTATTTGTACTAAATGTATGCATCAAATTTTTCTCCATTTTGTAGTAGGTGTAATTCACAGAATCTATTTTACATCTCTTTGGGTTGTGCCCATTACTGTTGGTCAAACATGTATTACATCAAGCTCTAGCGGTGTGCCTGGTTACAGCCTAACAGATGATGTTGGCAATGGTAAACTGAGTAATCATCAACTTTTTAATGTTGTACAAGTAACTAAAGGATCTGTTCTTTTAACAAATAGCACATTTATGTTTAATTGAGGCTGATTTATAAAAACTATTATTTGTGTGTCCTGCAACTTTTCCTAAACTTGCTAAGAAAGGCTTCATTTCACCATAATGCTTGATGATATACTAACCCTGTAATTACGTTCTGCTTCATAATGCGTCGTACAATTTAGTGAAAAGCATTGAAGCTCAAATGGAAAATTCAATTTTAAAATTATAATTATAAAAATAAGGATTCATACAATCCAGAATGCACGAGGGAAAATAGGAACAAATTAAAACTTTTCAAATGATGTAAATGAAATTGCAGATGTGAGATTGAAAATGAAGCGCGTGTGTGTGGATGTAAAGAAGAGACTCATAAAGTTTTCTCCAATTCCCATTGCTGTTCTTCCATCTTTGATTTTATCTTTCCTCTTCATTGTTTTTATTGTTTTCTCCTTTTAAAGTGTGTCGCCAATTTGTGTTTCATTCCAGCTTCTGTTCTTCCTCTTCTCATCAAGTCTTTCTCTATTCTGTGCTCGCAATCTCTGTTCATCTCTTTCTTCAAACCTCAATTTCACTGTTCCATTTGCCAGTAAATCTTGCATATAATGAGACTCCTTTATTGAGTCCATTGTTTCCAGTGCTCAAAAGAAAGTGGTTGTGCTGTATATTTTCCATAAACTTATTTTTCACAAATAACAATTGAGGCTGCCCTTTACAGATACTGGAACATTGTTAATAGAAAACAGATTTTGGAAAGGATTTTTAATACAAGCTGGCAGAAAGGCATGCCGTGGCAACAGGTTATGATTTTCTGTGTCCTGACTTTAACTATTGAGTGATAACCGATAGCAAAAGCATGAGAGACACCTCCAGGGTAAGTCTACCAGAACCCAGCTTTATTACACAGCTGTTTGCATCATGCTCGTCTCTCCTGGGCCGCCTCCTTTCTCAGCTGTACAGTCTGGGGGAACTGCTCAGTAGACAGAGAGCGGGACATGGGCTGAGGCATCGCTGCAGTTTAAAAGGCTCTTTCACTCATATATACCCATGTTCGTGTCATGTCTCATGTTCGTGTTGTGAAGTTAAATACTTGACAAAAATATAAATATATACCATAATGTCTTTGTTTGCCATATTTAAGCAATTTTAACATGTTATTATTTTTTTTAATTAAGGTCATGTGAGTAAACATAATGGGGAAAAATACTGGGTTATTTATCAAATATTTCAAATAATATCTCATGTAGTACTATAGGCTACTCATGTAGTGCTTCCTGTGTTAGAAATGGCCAGAAAAAAGTCTAAAAGCAGAGGCATGGCTGACGCTGGTGGAAAAACAAACTTGTTTTTGTGGGCAGTTGTCAAACATATTGTTGGTTTTATTACGGTAAAGGTCGCTGTCCCTGACATTAGCTCAACTGTTCAACAACTTCTGAACTTGTTATCGGGGAAGTTTGGTTATTGTAGATGCCAAAATGATAAAATGATGCTGTTGTGTTAAAGTTTACAGCTTCCTCTCAGTCTGATTCACAGCGTCAGAATTTGAGTCCTGTTAGAGCAGCCATGTTGACAGTAGTGCTATTGATTGTGGAAAACCAAGCCAGTGTTTCACTGCAATATTTCCTCAAGGTTGAGTTCAAATTTATCAAATGTCCATGTTTTGCAGCGACTTGTCTTTAAAATGCCAAACACTGTAGCATGTTATGTACAGTAAATTGTAAATTCCCAACCTAAAGTCTTAACTCTGGTCTGTCTGAGTCTTGCAAAATGTGATGCAGGACTTTGCCAAGAGAGAGATCTCAAATGAATCAGTCTTGGGCCCGGAGTGAAAATGAACTCTTCCATAATTTAATTTGAAAGGGAGTTGAGACGTCGAGGTAAAAGATTTAATCAAACATTTGCTGAGAATTCTTTCCACCAAACCATTTTACAATTATAAAATGACTTTTATTCATGAGCTGTGAGACAATACACTTAAACGTTTCTCTGTTTCTTGTAGCTTTGCTTTTGCTGTATGACGTCACCAACAAAACATCCTTTGACAACATACAGGTAGGTAACATTTTGTATCAATTAAATAATTGTGTAGTTATAATGTCTTGTTGTGTTTATTGTTATAACTACTTAGAAACCTGTGAATGTTTTGTGCTAGGTTCAGCAAACTTCTTTTTCATACTTTATTCTTTCCTAAACGTCCACCAAATGTTGTGCCGGACATGGTCATTTGAAATTTTTCATTTTAATTAACGTTATCTTGACCCATCAGATACATTTTTGTAGATTGAAAGGCTGTGGCTACACAGTGTTGTCGCAAAAGGCTCCGTAACATCTGATACATCCATAAATGATGGATGATATGGCATTGTAATGACAAAACTCTGAGCTTCATTGTCAGTGTCATTTTTGGCAGCATTATTTTTTAGCAGAGGCTGTCCATGTGACAGACGGTTGAACAAGCAGAGAGTGATCTGGAGTTCTCTCACTGAAATGGGGACCAAAGAAAAAGGGGAGAGAACAACAGCAGAACAAACAGGAACAGTGGGGGGGAGGAATGGGGGAGACTGAATGTGATTTAGTGAGGGATAGCATGGTCAGCTTTTAGTCAAAACTTGGACCAGAGGGACTATTCAACTGTCATTCTTCTGGCAGACCTCCAGTCTCTTTCTTCATCCCTCTCTTTCTCTCTCCACTGGACACTAATGCCTACAACGAGGGGACGAATATGTGATCTCGAATGTGACTTGGCTGCCGTGGCTGCTCTCCTTCTTAGAATCCTAGACGGCAACCAAAGAGAGTCGATGCGTTATATCTTCCCTCTCAGAAGCTGTCCCTCCTCTGCGCTTGTTTTCCCCCAGAGCACTTTACCTCCAAGTTTATCAAACTGAAAAGGAATGGCTTTTATTAAGCAATTTAGTTGATATTTTATTAGTCCCCTGCAGGGAAATGTGTCTTCTGCATTTGACCCATCCAATTATTACTTAGCAGTGGGTAGCCACACTTCAGCGCCCAGAGACCGTCTCCAGTTTTGGAGCCAGTGTCTTGGTCGATAGATATATTCCTGAGAGGTCTTTTTTATGTAAGATGTATGTCTTTGGAGTATGGGAGGAAACCACCCTGGGGAGAATATGCAAACTCAACACAGAAAGGTCCCTGCAGTGCTGACCACTGAGCCACTGTGGCGCCTGTCCTGCTTGTTAGCACAGACTCTTTAAATGTTGTAGCTGTATGCACTCTGACAGCAGGAAGACTGAAAACAGATTATATGGTGAAGGATAAAACAGATAAGAATTACCTGAGCACTCATGCAAAGGAAACAGATTATACCTCGAAGCAAGAGAAGACATTTTTAAAAAATATCAGCTACACAGGGAGGGAGGATTTGAAAGGAGAAGAAGGAGAAGTCAAACTGTGAGTATGTATTCAAATCAATACAACAAATATGTCATATCTTAATATGAAAAAAACTCTTTGTTGGGAAAAAACAAGCTTAACAGATCGACTTCTCCTATTTTATGAATATACTGTCAAACGTAAAAATAGCAGTTAGCACCACAAAATGGCAGCTTTTCAGAAACATCTATTTCTCAGTTACCCTCCTGCATAGTGCCGCTGCTGTCAGAGGAACTGAAGGTCGTGCCAGCTGGTGTCACTATGTCATTATACCTGCTGTTTCCCTCTGAATAGTAAACGTACCCGCAACAGGAGGGGTGGCAATTTTCAACAGCTTTAATTGACACTGGCCATCAGTAAAAAATGTTTCTTTCAGAGCAGCAATGCAGCTGAGAGAACATTAAAGCAGAAAAAGGTGCTTCTTTAGCTACAGATGTGAACGGCAGCTCAAGGAGTGTGTGAGAGTGCAGAAGGTGAACAGGAAGGACACTGATATGTTGGGCAGGCAGTAACAGAAAGGAGGCATAGTAATTCTCAACCATCTGAACCTAAGTCTCCAGCACTGGTGAGCTGGTTCTACAGAGGACTTTATCTTATCTCGACATGGTCCATGGTTTACATGGTTTAATTTTCAAAAAATGCCACCTTTTTTTTTTCTGATACTGCACATTGCTGCATCACCTCTTTTCACCCTGTTTCTTGAATGCTCTGGGTTGTCTACCGAGTGAGGCATTCACTTATATTCTTTGTTGGGAGTTACACAGTACCTAGGTAAGGACTAATAGCCAATCAGAAGCAGAGTAGGGCGGTTCCTGACGAGGTAGTGTGAGCCAAAACGATGCCGCTTCAGCTGGTAACAATGACTTCGGTTCAGACGTACATGTTCGAGCCCGAGCCTGATACGAAACACAAGCAGAACAACCCGAACCAGGTTATTAAATTGTAACTAATTTATCTTTTCATAGGTAACGTTTTAACTGTGCACTCTCTACATCAAAGTAACAACTTTATGCCTATTGACTGCCTGAAGGGTATCTAACGTTATATTAATTTCATATTTAGGTGTACTTGTGGAAACTGGGGAGTGGGGTGACAGATTTGAGTCTGTACCTGTAGCCGCAGGACTGGACACTGTATCAGCCACACGATGCAACATCCTCTCAAAAGTTTCCAAATTGTTGCACAGTCCAAAACAACAATCTAAACAATGCATCCTATTGGGATTGTCTCTGCATGGTACAACTCAACATCTACGCTGTTGCACTCACAATTCAGGCTAGCCCCGGCTCCTGTAGGACATCAGTTATGACATTTTGGCATGACACAGTAGGAAAAGCACAGGTGTAAATAATAAAAATTAACATGACAAGTTAAAATATCTGTTCCTATATATGCCCTAATATACCACAAGACATATCACTACATAGAATCTTTGTTTGCTGTATCCTACCTTGAACTTCATCACAGAGACTGTTGAATGTTATTATTTGAAACAGTTTTTAGTCTCCCAGAGATAAATTTGGGGTAATCTTAGGAGACGCACACAACTCCTTCCCCACCCTGCTTAGCCTTCCCTGCGTCCTTCCTCATCTCCACATCCCTCCACCTCTCTCACATTCAGTCAGTGTCTATTACAGCGAGGAGATTTGCTGGCGGCAAGCTACAGATGCTTGCTGGCACACCGCTGCCTAACGAGCACTAACTCATGTTAATGAACACTAATGGTGATGAATGCCACTCTGAAGGAGAGGGAGAAATGAGAGGGGCAAATCGTTCTCTCCTCCTCCGCCCTCAGAGCCGCTCCTCTCTGCGGTGTATAATTGTTTCCCCAGCTAGGAGACGTTTAGGCAAGCAAAGCATTAACATCCTAAGCTGTCTGTCATCTAAGGGAGAAAGACTTAACACTGAAAGGTGGGGTATGTGATTTTGTAGAAATCCAATACCATGATATAGAGCAACACAACGACGCAGCAAGCAATGTAAGTAACGTTAGCTGGGTTGTGGGTTGCCTACAGTTGCCGCTGTGGAAATAACAGCCTGAGAGGACGAGACGGTTTCCCAGAGCAGCACACCAGCTTCAGACAGCGATACTCATAGCTCTCCTGCTACTATACCTAACATCACATCAACAACAGCATATCTTGGCAAACTAGAAAGTAAGCTGAATGTCTGTGGGCAAATCATTTAACATGACCTGACACCCAAATCATGGCTGGAATAGTGTTGTGTGGCCCGGCCTGAGACAGTTTGTTTGTTTAGCATTTTTCAGGGCTGTGTACAAACACCGTATTTTTTGGGGACACAAACACTGAACGGACAGCTGATGGGATATTCTCTGAATTTGACAAAAAGAGGTGTATTGGATTAGAATCGCATACCCCACCTTTAGAGACTCAGTCGAAGTAATTCATCTTATGCTCCGACATCCTACACTGAAATATCAGCTGCTGGATAGTATAATTAGGTCTTAAGATCAGTGTTGGAAATTAACTGTTTTTGTCCACCTGCCACTGTAGCTGTTGGATAAAGGGTGTACACCAAGCACACATGCATGAAGGTGTTTCTTGTTTCGAAGGTTATGTAACCGCTGTTCCTGCCATGGCAAGTTTACATACATTAGTCAACTATAACTGACCACACTGACTTTATGAATAGTTCCATCATGTTGAGAATATTACTGTTAGCCAAACATCTAGCAGTATTAGGCGATACCATGGATGTGGACATGGACTTATGGTGAATGAGCACAAGTAGTTTGTGTTTTGAATGATTTAATTTACTTACTTGTGCTGAGCAAATTAAGCCACATTGGAAACATCCATTGTGAGGAAAAGTTACAGTGCATGCAGAGGTCGAGCTCATCTAATAGGCTAGGCTATGAAAATGGAGGTACTGGTAAGCAAGCTTTCCTTTCCTGCAGATGTTGTGGATGCAGCACAAGCTGGCCAACATTAACAGGCTGGTTTTTTAATGTTTCTTTTCAAATGCATCACAAATGAAGGAACACAGTGGCAAGTATTTTTTGGTGTAAGGCATTGTTGCAGATATACACGAGATTTAGTAATGTGATGAATGTCTTCTTGTAGTAGTGCTTCCGGGAGACTATAAGAGTCAATTTAGGGCTCCACTGCAAATAATTTGTCTGGGTTACTCTGTTAAAAAGCAGCCTGGCTCCTGTGTTGCCATCATTCAAAACTCGGATCATTTGCCGTTGATGGGAATCAGAAAGATTGTCAAACCAGAATGATTCAGGGCTCTCTGTCTGTCAGTTAACCTGCAGTTCCTCAAACGCACCATTTAGAAAGGGCAGCAGACTGCTCTGGTGATTAGAGCGATTGCCTGGTCAGCTTTGGGATCTTGGTCTAAGCTGTGATGTTGGCAAGAGACTGTCCTCACCAGCAAAACACCAGCATTGGTCGTTTGTTCAAATGGCAAAAAAGACCTGTTTTCCTGACAAGGACCATTTTTTAGCCGTGTGAATGATAACCGTTTCCTGTCAAAAGCAAAGGTGGAAGTAGAGGATGTTGTTATACCGCCACAAAATCTTTTAGGGAAGTGGTCAGGGCTGATGGGTCGGCAAAGCATGTTACTTTGACACCGGACACCACTGGTTGCTATGACGACAATCTAACCGTAACCATGTATATTTTGTGCCTTAACCTAACCAAACCTTAAACTTGCATTAACTGATAGTTTTGGCCATTTTGGAGCAGTACAACAAGCTGTAAACACACAATTGTATAATATGCAACTCCTGAGGGAAATTTCTGGCTCTTTAGCTGCTAAATCCTCCACTATGTTCCAGCTAGTCGCTAACTTTGTCTGTCAGCTTTTAGTGCTGAACAGGTAGTGTACAGAGTGGTTTGCAGAGCTTTTTTGTTGAAAACAACCGCCCCCTGTGGCTGGAACGATGCTGATGAGCACGGTGTGACTGAATAAAAACAGTAAAGTTGCATATAACCACTGCGAGTGATCCCCTTCAAATAACACATTTAATTCATTGTTAATGTCAAAATATTGATTAGAGCAGCTTTAACCATAGTGCTGGCAGAAATTTCAAATGTCATTATTTATAATGTTTGTAATGATTTTGCAAGGCACTGACAAGGGCTTGTCAATAGGGGAGTCAGGTCAGAAAACTTTCATATGGATCATTTTTTAAAGGCAATGACAAACAACATATTTTGTTGTTTGTAGGACTTGCTGATGTGTCATTAAGAAAGACACCAGCTCCATTCGTGCTGTTTTGTAGCTCTCATAACATTAGAACGCTGTTGGGAATCGATCAATTGATCAGTGCTCAGGCACTGACCCAAGTGAAGCAGTCTCATAAGAAACAAACTCTCTGTTTCATATTGACTGTGCAGATCAATAGCTCTAACCTGGATTAGAATACATTATCTATAAATATAATAAAAATGTTCTTGTTGAACAGTCTGGCTTTGATGCTAATTGTCAAATGATGTATTACTTTGTAGCTTCACTTGCTTTCTATGTGTGTCTGCACATGCTGATGCCCAAATGCTTGATCATGCTTACGTGTCTGTGTTGTAGAAACCCAATAAAAGCAATAAGAGAGATGAAACCGTCATCTGTGTGCCTTCATTCATCTCTCTCTGTCTGTCCCCAGGGCATGGTCTGGCTTCAAATGAAATGGCCGCCTGCCTACCGCATAGCTGTTAGTTAAATGTCATGGCACCACCGCACCAGATGGGGATGAGAGAAACTGTCAGTAAATAATGCAGTGATATGAATTCAAATACCATTCATTTATAATCAGTGGACACTGGCATTTTAGAAATGAATCATTTTAGGCAAGTGTTGTATGAAGAAACACATCATGGATTATTCTGCACCATCAGGTTCTTTACAAGTTAGTGAGGGCACGACATGCAGTAATCCTCATTCATTATCTTGTCACTCGCACATCACCTGTAATTTAGTCTCCTGCATGTAACACTATTAGTATGTCGGCTCCATTGCTTCAGAAAAATCATTGCCTGTGCTTGACTGTAGTCGTATATGACGCAGCCAGTGGAGCGCAGCTCCACAGAGGCAAAGTGTCAGAGGGAAAATGATCCTTCAGTGTTCAGCTACTTTCTGTGGACATTTCCATTTACTTTGATGTCAGCTGCAAAGTGACAAAACAGATGGGACGCTGTGCACACAAATACGCACTCAAACACAGCAAGATGAATGAAGGTGTCCTATAAGCTGCCTGCTTTTTGTTGTTGTTGGAGCAATGTAATAACAATATAATAATAATTAATGATAATGATAAATGAAATGCCTCTGGTGTTTGACTGCCTCCATAGAAATAACTTCAGAATTGAGGGGGGGTGACTTTCTTCTGTTGTTGCACGTTTAGGTCACTTCTAGAGCTCAAAAAAGGCTCCTTTTTGGGAAAAAAAGGATGGCCATCTCTTCTCGATCATCTCGCTGCTCTTTGTTACATAACATCTCTTTTCCTCCTGCTCACCAGAAAAGTGCCTTTTATGTTCCTCTGAGTTTGTTGCAAATCTGCAGATGGAAGCTCTTTACCTGTGAGGGGGCTGACAAAGGTCAAAGCCGTTCAGACACTCGCAGAACAAAAATATGATTTGCCGACTTTTTTATTTCTTCTTTCAGCATCAAAAAGCAGCATGAACTATTTAGAAAAATCAAAGATACCTTTGTCATAAATTGAAATGTTCCACCACCCCTTCATCTTTTTGAACTGCAAGTATACAACTTTATTATATAAAAGAGTATCCAAGAATGACCGGCATGTATAAGCTCTATTGTTTGCACTCCCATTACACTAAAATATTTTAATTTACTGATGGTGTTTTGCTGTAAGAAAAGAAGAAATATTCAAGACTAGACGGTTTGGAATCCATTTTTGAAGCTAGTTTGATTAATGTTGTTATGGGATAGTGTGGGTACAGAGTTTTGGACCTATAGCCCATGAAAAAGAAATACAGTATGCTGCATAAATAAGCTGTTCTGAAGCAAACAAAAAAACATTTTAGGAGTGGTCTCTCTTACGGCCAAGAAAAGAGAACACAAGTTTCCAAGAACCTTAGGGTTCTTTAGTCACTTTTAGGTTGTCCTTTTTCATAAAATACCTTTTCTAACGTGATACAAATTCATCAGATAACCTGGGAGCCCGGGGTCCTGCACTGTGTGACTTCAGATGAGCCATCCGATGTTTCTGTATAATTTTTCCTGTTAGTCACAGCAACTATTGACACTACAGTTTTAGGGACAATACAGTATGATCCTTCTAAAACCCAGTTCTGCTCCCTTTCTCTTCCCAGTTGTCCTTAGTGCACAGAGATGTTTCTTTGTCGCAAGGTAAACAATTGGTCAAAGACAAATATTGTTAATCCAGCACAAAAATTCAGTTTTTCTGTCACTCTCTGTCTCTTGTGTTTTACCTCTGACTGACATGAATAAATGCAGAGGCGTTATTATTTTTGTTGTGGTTACTCTGGCTTTTTATCACAGTCCTGCAATCCTTTTATCATCCAGACAGAAGGCCCTTATAGCTTCTATGTGAAATAGAAAGAGTGTGAAAATGGATTTCAATTATATGTATGAGCGGAATAGTAAGTGGCCTCTAAAAAGTGTAGGTGGCTTCTACAAGAACGCATGATGAACAAATTTGGACGTGAATACTAATTATATTAATTTTATATAATGACAAAAACAAATTGAATGTTACTGAAAAACAGCAACCCAAAACTACACAGCAACTTCTTTTTTTCAACACAAAAAGAAATGAATTTATTGAGATGATGCAGAAGTCTCAGCAGCTGATCTCTCAAAACCTCTGCAACGAAAACCAAAACTGCATGACCACTGCAGAAAAGTGGAAAATTTGGGGGTAAAATTTAGGGTAAACTTACTGTATCCTTTTATTTGGGAGTAAACATCACAAATTAAGTTACAATTGCAACAAATATAGTGAAGATTATGTCAGCTCGGACGTTGAGACTTGTTAACAGAAAGCCTGCCTTTCAAACTGCAGGGATGAAGAAGTGGGCGTTTAACAGGCAGAGAGGATCTAACAAAGGTTTCTATCACATTGCATTATGAGAAGTGTAGGACCCACCACTTTGGTCCCCTCAGGATGAATTGTAACCACTTCCCCTGACTTTTCATATAGCCAGAAAAATCTGTTATTGCATGTTTAATAGCAAGAAAGCATACTTACGCACACTATTACATATTGTTTGTTCTGTAAACATGAATGTCCTAATAGTTGGTAAGGAGATAGGAAAACAAGCAAAAATACTATACATGATCAACATTTATGTAATTTTTTAACTTACGTCGTAACTTATCCGACAAAAGGAGAGAATATACAGTATATTGACAGTAGTGTGTACTATACACACTACACGAGTAGTGTGAGTAAGTATCTGTTGAGGGTTTCCTTGGCAGAACCAGAACAATTAAGTACATCCCTGCAAGAGTGCTGTAAAAGTTTGGGGCCTGATGTCTAAAATATTGTTGTTTTTGCACAACACAACTTGTTGTCATTTGGTGTCTGTAGTGTTAATAAGCCTGCAGCATGTCAAGACATTAGCACTGGGTCTAAGATGTTGTTAGGTACGTAACAGCAGAAGGAGAAACACTGGATCAAAGTAGAGGTATCTCAGCAGAGGTCACCCACCTCCCACTCAGTGTGACTGTATCAAAGTCAGTAAACTCTATAAATGGCTTTAGGTGTCTTCTGAGCTTTTCCACACTTGTTTTCTTCTTCTTTCTTTTATCGTGGCCTATCAACTTAAAATTTGAATTTAAAATAATATTTTTCTAGAGACGATGAATGCACTTTATGAACAGAGAGGAAGATTTTTTTTTATTTTCACCCAAGAATAGTTGCGCCTTCAGGCCAAAAAAAAGCACATTTTAAAGAGAGTAATTGTGTTGACAAGGACTGACATGAGGACTGACAAGGCATCAGTTTGATTGACAGACAGACTGGTACAGAGCCCCACACCCACCTCTGATAAAGTACATGTTTTTGGAAACCGTTGGCACAGATGTCACAGAGATCATGATAATGAGGACTGTGTGTGCACACAATCTCAAAAACCGGCACACAACTAACAGGGGAACGCCTGCATCTACATTTCTGCCATGAGGTTAGATGGTACGTGGATCAATTAATTATAATGAAAATGTAGCAAAGTGACACATTTGCAGGTTAATGACTTCTGTTCTTTGTCTCTGCAGCTTTGAGACCTTTCAGCCTGCTCACACTGAATCTCCATTTTGCTGGCACTTGACATTTTTCCCACTTCATTCTTTCCCTTCATAACATATTGAAAACCTTAAATTATTGATTTCCTCTTTTATATTCATAATTCAAAGAAACAGAAATCCATTTGCAAGGTTGACATCCTGGCTTACACTGGCAGGGTTTGTGAAGTGATTCCATTTACCTCTTGGCTTGACCACTTGCCACTAATGAAACAAATTAGCAAATTAATTCAGGTAAGTATATTACAGTAGACAATTGAAGATTCAATTTCTAATATCCACCAACAGTGGAAAAGTGGCCAAACAGCTCACTAGTATTGCAAAGAAAAAAGCAGGGTAGCTGTTAAGTGCAGAAAGTCTGTTTAATTTATGTACAAATGCAGGCACTGAAAGGAAAGAAGACCAATTAAGATTTTCTAAAATATTCTTACCAGTCTGACGAAGAAAATAATGCATAGAACGATGCTTACATCAGCTTATTTCTAAGAAATACTTCAATTGTATCTTAAAGAAATGTGAAACTGGAGAGAGAAACATTTTTATCATAAAAGGTTTTCTTTATAAGTGATTATTGCCCTTTCCATGCATTTCAAAAAGCCTGTACTATACATATGAATATAATATTAAGCTTTGCAAATTACAGAAGAAATGTATGTTTGTGAAACTGAGATGTTAAAACAAGTATACATAACTAGGCATGAGGTAAGATATAGCTACCTTCAGATCCTATAAGATGCAAGCAATGAGTTAGGTTTTATAAAAAGTATTCTATGTGTATGCTTCCTGGGGAGTTATGCCAAGAAATTCTAGTTCTAGTTTTGTTAAGTTATTGCTTGTTACAGTATAATATAGGACTGTAAAAACAAAAGTACATGGAGATGTGCAACCTATAGCTGGTTAACTAATACTTTGTTAAATTGAAAAAGAAGAGTCACATATGCGTACTTAGGGTTTCAGAGTAAAGCCAAGGCATAGTTGTAATATTTTATTTTAGCTTGTTTATCTCAGTCATGTTATTCCAGACCTTCATCTGCAAACGCTGTGAGTTGACCTTGTTTCATCCTCAGCTCATCAGTAATTTTCCTTCCTTTGGCAACGTGCTATTTGCTCAGAGGGCCAAGCTGAATCGCATTAACATCCGTAAAGGAGAGACATAAATAGAGGAAGAACAAGGGAAAGTTTTCCTTGAAGCAAAGCAGTCATTTTATTCAGTTATTCTCTCTTTGCATCTCTTTTGTCAGTTCTCATGTTCTTTTTTATCGCAATGACAAAATGCCTTCAGTTAATTTTCAGCCACAGGGTTGGTTTAATATAATGCGAAACTCTGTCACACATGAATTACTTGTGACAACAGACACTGGCACGTTCTGCTTAGCAAAGAATCCACATGTAAAGCCTTTTATCGGGTTTATATAGCACTGTTTAAAACTGTGGTAACTTATCAGTGACTGAAAGAGACGTGCAGATTTAGCGCCAGCACTTAAGTACACCAAAAAGTAACGTCAAACGTCGAGAGAAGTTAGGATAGTTCCTCTATACACGTCTCACCCGTGCTCATACTCACTCTGTGACTGCAGCTTTTCAAAGCACGTCAGTCAACCAGACATGTCTCACACCCATGTTAGCTGGCAGATAGATGCGTCAGCTGCTCTTTTATAAACATAAAAGACTTTTTTTCCCCCTGTCAGGCCACAGAAATCAGCTTACAAGGCTGTTGTATTTTAGTGTTATTTTTGGGCTTTTTATTATGTGAAGTTTTATAACACAGACGGGACTTGATTACTGGTGTTTTATTAGCTATATTGCCTGTGCCTATAAATGTTGCAGAAGACAACATGCATAAAGTACTTCCACAAACATCGACAAGCACATTTTAAAATGCCAACATTATAAACCCTGGATTTGAATAAATCAAACATAGCTTATTGATTTGCTTCTGGCATCTGCATGAATGTGTGAATGCACACAGAGTGTGACAGGATTTCTCAGTGTCTTCCTCGTGTGTCAGACACAGTGTAGCTCAGCTGCCTCATGGAACTTAAACCTCCTCTCTGGGGGGAAGTCCTACTTTTGCCCTGCGCTCTTCGGGGCTGGCTCAGTCTCACTCTGCCTGTTGTTGGTAGAAGACTTCCCCACTCTGTCTGTTGGTGTAATGCTCAGATCAAAGCTGGGCAAGAATAGCATTGTCACCCATAGCAAATCAATATAGACAAAAGTGCAACAGAGGGAAAGTTGGGTCACGTGGAAAGACACTCTGAGGCTCCTTGAGGAATTTAAGCCGCGTTCATTATTGTACTCAGTAAACTATGACCTGAGTTTTAGAAGGATGCAAAGAAATTATGTATACAGTATAAGGGGGAAAAAAATGTTGTCAGTGACTAGAACACATTTGATAAGTCAAGGATAAATCATTCAGATTTTCTGGTAATGTTAGAGATAGTTTTTCCATTTTTTTTGAGGAAAATGTGGCAACAAAGATGATTTTATGACTGGATTTCATCATATAGGTAAATGTTAACACACAACAAGGTGTCCTGATGGAACAAATTACACAATACAACTCGGGCTGGGTATCATTTGATTTAATTTTTTTAACAAAATAAGCCAAAGTTTCTATATGTTGAATGTAAAATGCAATTTAAATTGGGAACAATCTGATCAAAGAGTAAGTAACACTACAGAACTGACCAGACATGATGCTGGATTTGGTACTTGACAGTTTTACTTGACAGTTTTTGATAGTTGTGCGTCACTTTGTGTTGAAAAGTGGTAGGGACATAAGGGCTCCGATGAAAAAACGTATTTTAAACGGGTCTTCGTATGCTATTTTAGGCAATGTCAATATTTATTTATATATTTTTTTTTTTATCCATGTTCATTTTAAACAAACTAAAATCATTGATTTGATTTTTTATTTATTTTTTTTTATTCATTCTGTTAACAAATTATGCTTTTAAAAAGTGATGGGGACTATATCAACCATTTCAAAAAGTGGTTGGGACATGTCCCCAGTGTAAATGACACCTTTGGTTGTGCTATGGACACATTACATTTTTTTACAGTAACAAGGGTAAATGTAATTTGTTACTTCCACCCCTGTCTGTTATACAGTTTTAAACGTCACCTTTTCATCTCAGTAACAACAAAAGGTAAACAGAGACAAGGCAACATCAGAAGTACCCTCACATACCTGACAAGCCAGTGACAACTTGTCTCACCAATGTCACGATGCAGCCGCCAGCAGCTGTCTGCCTGGCTTTTATCTTCCTTCCTCTCTGATACAACTCCTTTGGTCTTTGGCTTGTCTTTCAGTGTCGGTCTCTCCATCTTTCTGCCTTTTGGCACCCTCTCTGTCTCTCTGTCACATCTCTGCCTCTGTCTCTTCCTCAGTCACACCACTCTCTCTGCCAGTTGAGCAGGCAGCGTGAGTTTCTGCAGTGCGTTTTGGCATTTTAGCTTCATGAAATGTAAAATATTTGAGAAAATAGCTAAGGAATTCTGATTTTGTTAATATTGACTGAAAGGTTTACTCGGAAATTTTTTACAAAGCTTTCAGACTGACATTTTAATTCATCAGAGCTACTAGACTACTGAAAACAGAAATCATAGGCGGTGTACAAAAAATAGGATTTGAGCAGTTGAATTCCACCGGGTTTGGTAAAGGCTTTTTGGCCCTTACAAAGAAAACAAAACTTCCAGCTGCATTTGATTTGCCACACTATTTGGGGACTTGTCATTGCCAAGGCAAGGAGCAGAGACATTTATTACCGCCCCTGTCACTGTCCACATTGTCATTGACAGTTGGCTCCTTGAGCATTTGGCCAGAGATCCTGGTATTAGTCTTGAATAAAAGATGAACCCAGTCCAGTTCCTTCAGCCATGGCCACTGAGAATATTAGACTTATTTGAAGCCTGGTATTTAGCTTCTTGAAGCCCTATTGTTCTAAATAGACAAATAAATTGATTTATTTAATTGTATCTATTTATTTTTAAAGTATTTACTAGAAGCTCTGCTGTCATGTCTGCCTTGATGCCAGTATAAACATCTGTAGCATCTGGTCTCCCAAGCAGAAAACTACTGTTACTTTTGTTTCTTTGCAATAATCATGAGTTAATAATGAGTTGCACATATTAATATTAATAACGATATTGATTTTACACTGTTAGTTACAAATTTAATCTTGTATTGCAGTCTCTTACTGTGTGCACTGGAGAGCAGTCTCTCTTTTCCAAAAAAAAAATGAATACTCACGATTATAAATACACTCAGGAGAACTGTAAACGCCACCTAGAGTCACAGCAAAAAAATATATAATTCTAACACTTGCAGTAAAAGTGTTCAAAATAAAAAGATCAAACGAAACAGCAGTGTTTCTAATATTCCATTTAAAAGTTTGTAAATGGAAGTGGACAAAACATTCACAAAATTTGGTTTTATTGCAGGGCTGTTTATTAAAATGCAATGGATTTATCATTTATTTTGGTATCAAACAAAATGTAATGAGTAATTCTTCACTGCTTTGATGTGCTCTGCCTATATGTAAGAGAGACGTTCAGCTCTGGACTGCTGCAACTTCACATAAGAGCACATAGACAAAAATATTCCAGCCAACTGTTGGAATATTCTATGTGCATTCAGTTGTGTGATTGGTCCAGGACCTCTTAAGCCTATTAGCTCAAACACTGGAGGCAGGGGGAAAGTGCCAGCCTGTATAAAAAAACACATCTTCCAACAGCTCCACAAGGGTCTCCTGGGTTTTATTCAGATTAACTAATTTACATTAGACATCTTTATAAGTAAAGCAGAGTTTCAGCTACCAAATTGCTATGAGATAGACTGCTTTTAGTGTCTACAGTCTACAGATGCCATACAAACTTTAATCCACATTTCTATGTGTGAATTGAGTAAAAGAGAAAGATCTACTTACAAACTATTGTTCATCAACGGTAATCGCAGCGTTTGGAGAGAATCACTCAGAGGTAAGCTGTCAAATTTGATCCTGCAGAGGTCTTCTTGGACTTGTTGTAGGAGGTTGAAAGTTTGCAAAGTTGGATAGATGAACAATAATCTTCTATTACAAAGACTAAGTGTGCACGCCAATATGTCAATTAATTTGATACAGATTACCTCATACAAACACGGGCAATTTTTAAAGGATGCATAATTCAAAGTTGTGCTGTTTTTCAAAGAGAAGCAACAATGGCAAGCAGTGCACCAAACTAAGCGACATGATGGGAAACCTTGAAAGTTGAATTATGCATGAAGCAGGTAATTATTCACACGCAAAATGTTCCTCAGTAACATTTCACCCCTTCAGCACTATGTTGAAGAGCACTGGTGATGCAAAGTCGAACAACCCAACCCAATTTTTTTTCCGCTATCTCAGAATGTCTTTAAGTGTTGCTCTAAATCGGTTCTCCACTCCCCACAGGTGGCGCTCACTGCCTAATTAAAGAACCTCCGAGCCACCGTCTGGTTTCTCAAATCACCAAACCTCTCTGACCTCGTTAAATCCAAAGCACATCAAATCGCAAATGTGATTCAGCATTGAGTTCAAGGCCACACAATAAACTAGAGGATTGGTTAAAGGACAAAAGACACAGGTAAAAGTACAGGTGAACAAACAGCGTATGCAGAATAGTTTAAAACAGCTCCTATATAATCATAACGACTCATTACTCAGTTTAGCTGCGTGCACACACAAGAAATACAGTTTAGCTAACTGTAGCACAAAATTATAAAATCAGATGCAAAAGTAAATTTCAATAGAGAGGGCTACTGATGATATCTGCGATATATTTGGCTTGACTCTAGTCATGTTATTCCAGGAAAAGAAATCAAAATACAAAGCCATTGTAGAATAAAATGTAGTTTTGTCCCTTATGAGCAATAAGCCTTTAAACATACTTTGTGAAAGTGAGTGACTTATTGCATGAGTTTGCGGTACGATGGGTTGGTAGCGGAGTGAAATGCAGCACCTGCGTGTTTGAGCATGGTCATGCAGTGCTAATCCTGTGAGCCTGTAGAGGGCCATGCATCATTCTGTTGGATGTGGAGTTGACTGGATAAAGGCTCGGGGGCAGAGTTTGGATGTGGGGTGGTAAAACAACAGCTGAAGACTAAAAGATGCTGCGGATTGCAAAAGCTACAATGGAAGTTATTGTTCCTGGAAAAAAGTTCATATTCTTAATTTGATTTTGATGATAAAGATAATGTTTTGATTAATTAAAAAATGTGTTTTAAAATTAGATACATTTGTCATTACAGTACACAGAGCTGCAACTAACAATTATTTCAATAATCAATAAGTTGGCATATATATCATTGTGATAGAATTATATAGATAGATAGATAGAAGACCAAGAAAAGAAGATTTATATTTAAGAAGCTGGAATCAATGTTTTTGTTTTGTTTGGCTGACATTTTTGCTTAAAGCCAATACTTGATTATTGATTGTCCAAAATGTTGCCGAGTCATTTTCTTCTGCTTGTTCCCGTTAGGGGTCGCAGGGGACTGGAGCCTATCCCAGTGACTTTGGGCCTTAGGCCCCCGCCTAAGGACCAAAGTACACCCTGGACAGTGGCCAACTCGTCGCAGGGCTCATTTTTTTGTTGATAAACTAAATATTTCAGCCCTACATTTGAATTCAGTTTGAACAAGACTAGAGTGGTCAGCCTTTCTAGTGGTACAGTGAGGCTGTATTTAGGCACAGCAGGTCTTTCAGATAAATGCTAACATGCCAATGGTTAGCAGCTACAATGTTTACTATGCTCACCATTTTTTTAGCATGTTAGCTTACAACATTTGCTAATTAGAGCAAAACACAAAGTACAGCTGAGGCTGATGTGAATGTTTTTAGTTCCGACCGCAGGTGGCTTAAGAGGTCAAATCAAGGGATTGCCAAAATAAGTAGGATTCATCCCCTGCGGACCGTGAATGTGTGTACAAAGTTTCATGCAAATCCATTCCATAGTTCTTGAGGTATTTCAGTCTGAACCAAAGTGGCCGACTGACAGTCGATCTGTAGAGCCATTCTGCTAGCTTGGCTTAAAACGTCAGTATTTATCAGGTTAATTTGATCATTTTGACCCCGGTTGTCATTATTAAGACATTTTCATATCAACACATACACTACCTACTGTTTATACTAAAGATTCCAATTGACACATGCATACAGTCTTGCTCAACCACATGCATACGCTCTGATATTCACAGGAAGCAGTGTCAACACATTGCCTGTCTCATCTCCTGTTATTTAACATGACCTTTAGCTGGAAGGTGACCCCAGTGAAATCCTTTTACAAACACAGAGTCATCACCAGAATTAATTACAGAGGGGCTGTCAGAGGGGAAACAGCTCCGGAGTAGGACTACTAAAGAAAAAGTGGATTGATCACCGGCCAGTCAGAAATCCGATGTGGAGTAATTCACTGTGGGTGCAATTAACATTTGTGCTGAGATGAGGAATATTATTTCAGCAGGAGAGGTTTGTAGGTGTCGGTCTGAGCTGATTAAATGCTCACTAACAGTGAATGGATGGTTCAGGTGCCGTCAGAGCTCACACAGTCAGAAGTGCTGTTTGTTCTCACGTAGACTTTTATCTTTCCCCTGTGTACATACTGTTGTTAAAGCAGGATGGAGCAGACAGTTGATTAAACTGATGGTGATGATGGTTTGTTACAGTAACTCTCTCTCTCTCTCTCTCTCACATACTCTTTTATGCTTTTACCCCTTTTATCTCTTTGTCCTTGCCTCAGTTTTTCTGTCTAGTCTGTGGACATTTTTTTTTTCTTCCTTTACCCGTATTCATCTTCTAAATGCCATAGTCGCTTCCCACTTTCATGTTATTAGATTTAATGCTAGGACTCGTCCTTGTCAAGTCTCAGACAAGGTTCCCTTTTTATGTGTACTACACATTTCCTCTTTCTTGTCTCTTATCTCAGGTCGTTCCTCTTTTTAGGTTTTCACACTCATGATGTCTTTCTGCTTGTCTAACAGCTACTCTGTCTCTCTTGTCTCTTTGTCCTGTATTGTTACCAGGCATGGCTGACAGAGATCCATGAGTATGCCCAGCAGGACGTGGTGCTCATGCTGCTTGGAAACAAGGCAAGGCGTTATGGGAAATATTTGTTGACTGTAGGAGACACAGTGGAAGATTTAAAAAATAAAATAAAATACTCGAGATGCATGCACACTGAAATGTGTTTTTTGCACAGAGTATAAAAAAATGTTTGGCATTTAATGCTTTGTCCAATTCTTAGTTTACATTTTCTTTGATAAGATTTCCTGACTTAAATAAAAATGTTGCTAATTTTATACAAATTTATTTAGGCAGCGTGATGACAGCTTTAAATAAGACAGAATTCATTTATGGGATAAGATTTTTTTTGTTAACAGATCCCATGAAATGATCAAAATGAACTGTTTTTACTAAAAAGTAGCCTATTGTCTGTGTGCCCAAAGTCTGATATAGCTTATTCCGCTGGGCTGTAGAGCTCCATTGTTGTCCAAAAACTATTAAAAACACATCAGTGTGTCACTCTGTTGCACTGAGTGACATTTTCCTTCATTACAGTAAACGTGGGCACTGTAGTTCATTTTGAGGTAACACCACACACACCATCCTGCTCCCGTAAATACTCTCTAGAGGGCCAAATGTGTGTTAACCCATGGCTAAAAATGGTCCCCAACAAATACACTATTAACTCTTGCTTAAGTAACGTTTGCTAAAAACTACAATGGCCAGCTGTTTTAGCCTTTTTTTTTTCTTTTTTTTTTAAATGAAAGTATATATTTGTGAGCCGTTTTTAAAGATTTACTTGTTCAGTAAGAACCAATAGAAGTATTTAGAGAAAGACGAACTCTGCAGATTTTAGTCTTTTCATAGGATTTGTTGACACACACATGCACAGTCAAGCACTGTATGTTCAAGCAAAACTACATTTAAAAAGGAACCAAACCAACTTGAAGCCAGTTGATCATTGGTGACTATTTGCCTGATAATATTTCTAAATGTGCAACTTGTTTATTTCAAGCACACATCTGACAATATTTCAACCTGCTAATTTGCAAATACCAGTGTTACACATTTTTTTATTCAACTGCCATTCACATCCCTCCCTCTGAGCACAGAACAGATGTCTCTGCCTTGGAGCTCTGTCTAGTTTCAGTCCCCCACACTCCATATCAGCCCTTAATTAGCACCCTGAGAGCCAATCTTGACTCATTAGCTGCCATCAGGCCTGAATACCAGGATAGGCTTGTATGTAAACTGTGGACAAATATGAAAGCAGATATCCACGGTGAGTGGGTGGATGTGGTTTTAGCACTGATGTTGGTGCATGATGCTCGCATGTGTGACCTTGTTTTTCCTGTCTCACCAGGCTGATGCCACTCATGAGAGGGTGGTGAAGAGGGAAGATGGCGAGAGGCTTGCAAAGGTGATTAGTTGAGCATGTACAAAGATATTTGCAAAATGTTCACTGTCCAGATAACAGAGCTGCTACAATAAAGCTGCACCCTACATAACCACAACGTTTTCAACACACCTTGATTTCAACTCATCTGTTGAAATCAAGGCCTTGTATGTGACCATGTCCAAGGAAGGCAGCAATTTCTCCTTTCAGGTGATTTTTCTAAGGTATTTGTATGATTGAATTTCCATGGCAGATGACAAGATTATGAATATTACAGAAAGGTGGGATTATCTAGAGGTCAGTTCTCATTTTCAATCTTGTTCTTTATCTCACAGATTTCTTTCTGCTCTGTGAGGAAAATTTACCACCTGCAAACCACAAAGATAGATATGTCAAAGAGTCCTCAGATGTATCGCCCTCCTGTAGATAAACATTCGATAATGAATTTTTCTTGAATAAATTCCTGCCTTCTGTGTCATCATCTATAAAGGTTTTACGACCCTCTGCAGAACATTCATCAGTCATAATCAGTTTCATAGTCCTTGTTTCTGTGATAAACCTCAACACAGCTACAAATACAACTACTAAGCACTGAAACCAGGAGCAAACCATTCTTTTTATCAATCTCCCTGACTGCTGCTTCACAGCATGGCACACAAAACAAATAGCAAACAGCCAAGCATTTCTCTCCAGAAGTGGGAGCAATAAATTGTCACTAAGTAACTTAAGGCTCAGCCGGGGAGGGGAAAAAGCACATCCGTTATCATCACAGTGGGCTGACTGAGACAAAATCCCCTGCAGAGGAAAAGCTGGGAGACAAATGTATAACATCCAATCCAATTTATCCTGTTCTCTATTGTGCTGTAAACGTCTATATAATTTTTATCACCATGATATTTTTTATTTTTGTAGCGTATCAGAGAAGCACCCAGATGTAAAAGTGTTAAGTGAGAAAATCTGCAATAATTGTCATTGCTTTGACTCTGTAGGAGTTCGGAGTTCCCTTCATGGAGACCAGCGCCAGGTCAGGTCTCAATGTAGAGCTGGCTTTCACTGCTGTGGCTAAGTGAGTATTATTCTGTCTGCAAGTATTTTGGACTGGTTCAATTTAAGAGATGTTTTGTCATTTTAATCTACTAAATATTGACATACAACTACAAAGATGATGATATGACAGGATTTTACTGTCAGGGAAGTTAAATGTGAAAGTTTATTTTTGACGTAGACGTTGGCATAGTTTAAACAACAACTTCCCTAACTCAAGCTTGCTAGCTTTTCCCCTCCAGACAAATATACTCAGCTGGGAATAATAATTTGTGTCTGATCGATGTTTTTTCCAAAAAAAAGTACCCTATATATATATAACAATTATCTCATTAAAAATTATTAAAATGACATCTACTATTTCTCCCTCATTGGAAAATCCCCAATCTATGTAAATATTTTTCATTTCAAAAGTTTAACTACTGGACACAAGATGTCTCCTCCTCCAGTGTAAAGTCCATTCTCAGTCTTTGTGCCCTGGAGGTTGCACATTTCCACATCACACTTGTAAGTTGCATGTTGGATCACGATTGGGCTCCAAACTAGTAATAATGTCAAACAAATCCTGCTCAAACGGATATCTAAGTGTCAAACTCTGCGCATATATCATTCTGCACAGTGAAGGTCAAACATCCAAGTAAAGTAACAGTAAGTGGATGGGGGATTAAATATTTTATTTTAAAATAATAAATGTTGTACTTCTGACATACCAATAATCAGTTCCCTCTGTTCTTTATCTCAAAAACAATACTTAATAGAAACTTTGTTTTTACATTAGATGTTCCTAAATTAGTTTTTGAGCAACTTAGGGAATAAACAGACCATTTGTAGCATTTATGGTGCCTGACTCTGTTTTGTTTAACCTCATCTTATCCTTTTCCTTTGTCTCAGGGAGCTGAAGCACCGGTCTATGAAGGAGCCCAGTGAGAAGTTTAAGCTCCAGGAGTACGTAAACAAGGAGATGAAGAGCACAAGCTGCTGCAGGTCTTAAAGCCTGCCAAGATTCTCTGGATCTATCTGTGTGTGTGTGTGTGGGTGAATCACTCATTTTCATACAGTAGGTGTTCATAACTGGCCCGATCAAACATGAGGAGTCAGCTCCAGCGAGGTAGAAACCTTTTTGTCATTCTGTTTCTCCACTCTCAAACCTTGCCGTCTCCGTCAACACAACCTTTTAACCAGCTGCCGTCCCGCACCCATCTCAGTGCCCTACTCCAGCTTGTATGTCCTGCTTTTTCTCACCCACCTGCTTCTGTAGCTGCATGATAATATTTTATCATTGACATTAATTCGGATACCTAGCAAATAGCTTTGCATTACCTTGTGTGGTTAGTTTATTGTGAAGTAATTAAATCACCCATTAATTTATAGTCTTTTAAATGTATTTCTCACAATAATTTAATATGTCAGCGACAGTCATCATTATGGTTGAATGTTCTCTTCTTGCGTGTGGATGAATGTTCATATAATAGGTGTATAGTGTCTTCTGTCCATGTCAGTAATTCAGCAGGCTCTTTGCAGCCAGTTTAGCTCACCAGCATAAACTCAATCGAAGCATTTCCATGATTCAGCTGTGGATATATGGGAATATGTTTTACTTCTACATAAAAGTAAATGGATGTTGCTATTTTGTATTTAAGGATATTAAGTACAGAATAGCATCATTAGCCACAATACATGATTCTTTTAGTAGATTTGAATTCATGCTAGATGCAGACATGAAGTATACAGTAGTTTAAACAAGCCTTCAGAAACATGGCAGTGCATGGGTCACAGAACCTAAAACATTTTGGGGATTGTTTTCAATATTAGGAGAGCAGTGTTGTCTCGGGGTGCTCTAATGCAACCTCTCTTGATAATATACATTTTCTTTTGTTTTGAAATTGTTATTTAAAAACATATGGTCAAACATGCTGTATGGAATCTATATACACTTTTGACAAACATGATGTAAATAATTTTCTGCATGTGTAAAAAAAACAAAAAAAAACAGTTTTGATCGAGGAGAATAGCACTTTAGGTGGTAAATAAGACTGCAAGTTGAATTCGAGGGAATAAAGACCTACAGTATGCTGACAATGTTACCTAGAGTATTGTATACGACACACATATGTTTTTATTTAGAACTTTTTTTTTGTCAAATGTGCAACCAATAGTATGCTGCTTTAGTTTTGCTTTTATTTTCCATTCATGAATTTATAAACGGGGTATATAGTGCCATGTTTTCTTAACATTGACCAGTACATTTCTTGTAATCTGTTAACAGTATTTAACCTGTTTCTCATAAAAGAAGCATAGGTCTCTTTATGATTTGCTTTGGTAGATTTCATCTTGATCATAGAAACTGAATCTCTCTCTACAGTAGTTACTGTACATTTTTCGAATATTGATGTTCAGAGTAATTTTGTTGTTTTACATCTTTTCAAAAGTGCAACTACTTTCTTGTAAATGAAAGTTAACTACAATAAAAGAGAAGGTAATGTGGCTTTTACCCTTAATATTGACCATATTTCCGATTCATTTACACGACACCAGCTATTTGCCAGTTACAAAACAATGTGTGCATCTCGCTCGGTGACACTTAAGCAGGGCAGATGCTTGATCCCAGCTATTCAAGAGTTTGAACATAGGGACTGCTGCCCCATTGTAATATTGCTCCTAAACATCTTCATGCCTCCTAAACAAATAATTTAATGTGCGTACCTGCAGTCACTGGTTTGATGAGGTTAATGAGCCCCTAGAGTTTGTGTGTGGGGGTCATAGTAAGTTTAAAACCTTTCCTTTGTCTCCCTCTGTTGGATAAATAATTATTCCACAGGACCTTAAATGCTACATTTGATCAGACAAAAAGGAATGCATGCCAAATCTTAAACATAATAAAAAAAAATAAAATCACAAAGCAGTTTACATTCAGCTACTTGAATATGTACAATAAAGCAAAAATAGCTTATTATACCTGCAGTGCTTAACATAACATAACAAGCAGCAAATAGCAAATTAGATATTTATAAAAAAGATAAATACATTGAAAATTAAATACCATTGTACTCATACATGGAAATAAATGAGTATGAGTAGTTTGCACATAACTGGCACAGTTTGCACACTTGGTTGAAATGTAAGGTTAATTCAGTTGTATTAAACATCTTGATATTTAAGTGTTTGTTTATATATATATATATATATATTTATTTCTAATACTATTACTGAGAACAGAGAGAACCACATCTTTTGACACCGGAGCAGCAACAATTCTGATTCCTACCAACAAGTCACGCACAGTCAGGTCAGGATGACTGACCTCTTTCAAGTATGTAAGTCACAAAACAGATGAGTGAGTTAGGCTAACATTCATGAGTTTAGGAGGGATTCGGACTCCCGAAGAAATGCACGTAATTTAGGTGAGTTTGAGCAGGATGGCAGGTAGAGTAAAGGAGTCATTGTGAGAATGGTAACTGTAGGCAAAGCTGTCTAACATTTTAGGCCCTTGTCTCTGTCACCCTTATGTTTTTATAAAGGCTCCCATTATGAGATATCAAGTACATAACTCAGGTCTTTCTCTTCCTCCAGATCCACTCCCCACTACTCATTCTGTTCTTCAAACACTAGTCATGGTTTGTGCTTAAAATAGGCCTCCACTGCAGAGAGAATGGAAAAATATGTATATTAGACTCAGAAACTGAGGAAAAAAAAAAAAGAGCTAAATAATGACTTGACTTAGTTGGGTTTTCAATTTACCTGCATACTCCTGAGGCAGCATTGGTCTGTCGATAACAGTCTGAAACGCAGCAATCCAGTCTTTCTGATCCTCTTCAGTCTCGCATGCAAAAAGGAACTTCCTGTCTGGGGTCACTATAGTGATTCCAAACTGCCAATGGTAGCCCTGAATGTTTGGGGGGAGGCCGGGTAGCACAGTGTAGCTGTTTTCCTTACCACCAATGAACACCTCGCCTCGTGCATAGGCATCCTGGAAGCAGAGGGAGAAATACAGTTTAATCATCTTCAATGAGTGTTGATGAACACTGAGTTGTAGTTTCATTATGGAACACAAACACACACTTCTAAATTAAATGATTGTGAAAAAACTCATATTTCAAAGAAAACTCTGCATGTTGAGAACCAAAAACCAAATTGTCAAAGTCCTCCACTTTTAACAAATTGCATTCAAACTATCCAGATGGAAATATTTTATATTGACTTTTTAAGAGCACTGTCCCTCAAAAATAGACCGAGAGAGTGATACACTGTACACAGTAGAGAAAAGGGCATAGCAACATCTGCTGGTCACAGTGTGTAACTGTGAAACATGACTTGCCGCTTTCATACCAGTGGATCTTTGAAGTACATGAGCCTCCGGTCATCCATCGTAAACCATCTCTTTTTGAAGCCCTCTGTGTGCTGTGGGACAGAAATATGTGGAAGTAGCTCAATTCACAGAGCAACAAATGTCAAATAAATAATTTGGCTTTCATATTCTGCAAGACACTGTTTTTCATATTACACAATTTCTAAGTTAGGGAAACTTACTAACTACTACTAAACTAGAAATTGTGTTGTGGAAAAGTATTAACACAGAAAATGCATTACCTTTGGACCAGTCTTCTCCATGAAACCCTCCTTGATGTAGTTCCTGGTTAGCTTTGGCAACAACTAGACAAAAAGAGCAAGACTTACTGACAAAATGAGTGTGTATGCATGTAGAAGATTCTATGTCACATACACAAAACAACATCTAGTGAAATTCAATCTCTGCATTTAAGCCATCCTAATTATTGGGAGCAGTTTGGGCTTCAGTGTCTTGCCCAAGAACACTTCGACATGTGGCTGGGGAGCCAGGATTGAAACACCGATCTTCTGAGTGGTAGACGACCCGTTCTGCCGCTAAGCTACAGTATGTATTTAGGGCCCTTAAAGCCAGTATCTCAGAAATACTGTGGGCAAAAGGAAAGGCTTTAGTATTTGGAATTTTCACTATTCTAGTTATATTTACTGTACGTTTTTTTTCTCCGTCCTCCAACATTTAAGTTTCAATGTTGTTTCAAAGCCTCCTCCACATTGCTAGGAATAAAATTCTGGTGTGTATATTTTAATACTTAAAAGTAATCACATTTTTTTTATACTGAGTCTGTAAATATTTGAATCAGCCAATTAAATACTTGGTTGTTGTTGGGTTTTTTTTTTTTTGTTTTTTTTTTAAATTGTAGGATGTAATGTCCCCCCAGTTTGTCAAAACTCCCAAATCCCCAGAAAATATATAAGAATGTGTTGTAAGTGTCCTCAATTGTAGCTATGACCCTGTATGAATGTGCGTGCGTGGATGTACTCACATCAGAGTTGGAAGCTCCAGGAAAAGCCACCTGCAGGTAGTGAAACCTGGCTGCTCTGATGCCGTTGAACCAGTCTACCATTTCCTACAGCATCAGGAAATATGGTACTGACTCTTACTGCAATATCATCTCCCCACACCTCAACAGCGTCTAATTACCTTCAGCGCTAAGCACAGCACTCTTTACTAGACAAAATGGCTTTTATAAATGGCATTTGTAAAGAAATGCTTTAAAAGCTTTAAACCCAAGAGAGATGTCTCACAATATTATTTAGTCAGCTGTGTGAGTGTTTTGTAAAGCCTTTAGCTATTACAGAAGTAATTATACACTGACATGTAATGACTAACAATTTCCAACAGAGGGACGCACATGCCTTTTCTGCATCCTCAGACACACTTGTGCTCTTTTTTTTTTTTACCCCACCTAAAACACAAAAAGAGAGGTACCGCACCTCACCTTTCCATCCTCATGGTAAACAAAGATATTCCTAGTGCTGTTGTCCTTCAAATAGGTTATCTGCAGGCCGTGGGCAGTGCCGATTTTTGTTGGCTGGAAATTGGCGTTCAGAGTATTGATCTTCATTATTGCTTTGGGCTCTTTGGCCTGCAGAGAGGAAAGAATTTTTTAGATGAGAGATAGCAGAGATGGCATCGTCTTGACTCCCCTTACATCCTTCTCAAAATGATCTAAAAGCATATGGAATAGAAAATGATGAAGAACTTTAAAATACATCACTTAATACACAGTGCGACATTATGATCTGTGAAAGCTCTATTCAGCTGTTTTTCCTCAGCACTACTATCAAAGGCAGTTTAACACAACAAATCTAATACAGATTAAGAAAAAGATAGAAAGAGGGAGAAAACACTCACATCATGCTTGTTGAAGTACTTCAAAACACCTTCCCGTTCTGACAGAATAAATTTGCGACTGATGTACTGTCCGTTGTCTCTGCCTCGTTTCCATAGAAACCCCTCTCTGTAGCCTGCCAGGAGGGGAGCCACAAGGGTCCCGTTCCATTGACATGGAGCAGGAATACAGAGAGAAAAAACAGAGGGAAGACACAACAGACTTTTACCAAAATACTACATGCAATGCCCCCAAATCTAAGACAAACACTCAGAATAGAAATTCACAAATGTGACTACAAGGGAACATGAAGCTATGATAAACTTGATTATTATTAAGATAAATCAACTCATGCAGTTGATTTATTTGCCAATTGTGGGCACAGAATAAGCTGTAGACACAATACTGACATGTTATCACCATGTATAGTAGATATGTTAAACCTGTTAGCAAGTTGCCTATTTACACATCCAGCAGACGCAGAGCAACATTGGCATTCATTTGGATTTGTGTTCCTGGCCACCAGAGAAGTCCAATAATCACTCTTATTCCGGTAGCTTACAGTGGGTTTATCAGATTGGGTCTGAGTTTTTTTGCTGAAAACAGCTGCCTTCTGCGACAGGAAACGACACTGATGAGAGTGGACTTTACTTGCCAGAAAGCTAAAACGCTCTGTAGAGCTGCGGGAAACTGCACATTATACAAAGCCTTTGGATCCATTTTTATGTAAAAATAGTGATTAGGGCAGGTTTAATAGTCATAAATTATTTATTCATGCCAGGAATCAAGTGGCCAACTTACTTTATGCATTGGTACTCACCAACAGCTTGAGTGATCTTTAACCATGTAATATAACCCAGGACATGGAGCCATAAACAATGCTGGAGGAGACCACTGAGAGCTCCTACATTTCAAAAACCTGTGATATTGGTGACCTAGTGTGTGTAACGGTCTGTGCACACTTTTAGCTTTTGTGGTCACTGTTCTAAGCAGCTCAGCAATGGTGGGAGGAAGCACCTCTGCTTTTACTACATATAAATAATTCAACTTCAACTGATGACTTCCTCTACAAGCCTGAACACTGCATTTCTTACTCCGCTCTAACACACACACACACACACACCTTATTGGCTCTGTTCCTGGGCCTGTTCCTGACACTGCAGGAGCCAACAGAAACAGCAATACAGGAAGAATTGCGTTGTCATTTCCCTATGCACACAACACTCACTTGCACAAATCCACAAATCAGCAATATTCAGAAATAACAGAAATACCTCAATTGGGTATTTTCCTCCAAATATCTGAGAACTGGATTACTAAACACTAATCTTTCTTTGAATTTTAGGTCCACAATTTTATTTGTTATTTTTTTTTTATTAAAGGAAGCACTTTTTTGCATAGCCACAGAGCCTACTTTTAGGCATTGTTCATTAAGTGTTATCAGTCCATACCGATAACTGAAAACCATTGCAAAGTACTTTATTATTTATATTAGTGTTAAGCAAATTTTACCAGTTTTCAGCTTTTTCCTTTTTTAATCTTAGTGTTGTTTAATTTAGTTATTCAGGGTGATTACCATCTTTTTAGATGATTTATTTAAGAATTTAGGGTAGTTGTGTGGCATCTATAGATAGGTATAAGAAATATAATAATAATAATAATAAACCCCTGTAATGCCGCCACACAGCCTCACATAAATGGCACTTAACTGTTTTCTTGTGATTACACGGACTCCAAAATAGCAGGCTACATTAGAGACAACTGATAAACCACTTCCCCTGCAAGGAACTGTACAAGAAATGTATTTCTATTGACAGTGAAGTACCTCAGTTAACCGCTGGCATGGCATGAGTTAAAGTGCAGTGTGAGAAAAAGCAAAAAACAGAGACATTTTGAGAGAAAATTTCCTCTGGGAAACGGATCTGAAATTAAGAAACACTTGTATGTTTGTCTGGTCTGGTTTGGCTGGTCCATTTGCACCAGTCTCCCTTTATCCCTTCCCTTGGTTCTTTATACAGCAATAAAGTCGTCATGGTCACCACAGACCGCAATAAACGTCTGGTTGAGCAATGGCTTCCATTATTCATGGGTCAAAGTTTTGTTCCAACGCTGAGAGGAGCTGGGTAACACGAACATACCACAACAGAGGATAAGAAAATAATTCATTCACTGATACAACGGGCAGTCAAAGATTTGCAAACACTTGGGAGAGCAAAGGAAGTTTTGGACCACAGCGTCTGTCTTTGTTCAGTTCCTCTACAGATCACTACTAGTTTCTCCTGGCCTGAAATCTAGGAGCGATATTATATAGAATAGTCAAAACACAAAAAAGCCCATTCTTCCTCCCTGGCACAGACACACAGCCACATGCTCCTTAACCTCTGCACAGCCCAACACAAGAGGCCATTGACCGAGAGGGAGAGACACAGAGAGACACAGACAGCAAGAGTTTGACAGTCATGAGACTCCGATAGTGGGTTATCTCGTCTACCTTAAAGTGAGATTTCACTTTTGCTTTAGGAAACAGCACCAATCTGTCAGGGAAATTTCAGGCTGCATTTTAGCTTTTCAGTGAAGTCCCTTCTTAAAACCCAACGATGTTTTAACTGTAAATGCAAGAGGTTGCTCAATTGTATCCCTGCGAGAGCTGGCTTTCGTTAAAAGGGGAACTGTGTTGATTTTAGACATCAAAATCTGTTTCCTCATCATGGGGACTATAGCTTGTGAACTTGACACTGTGGCTATAGAAATGACATCACTCTACTACAGATTTGAAGTTCTGCCCATATCTTCCACAGTGGGGTGGAGTAACACAGTAATGCCTTTAAATGTTCTACACACTTGCACAACTTCCTGTTTCCGGCACACAAGTCACAAAGCGAAATAGTCACCTGACAGAAAGTGTAGTTGGAGACCATCTTTTATTTATTTATTCTTTTTTAAACAGCAGAACATATAAAGTATATAGATATGTCTGACTAGAATGACAGCTTTCCATTTTCCCCTTAGACTGGCTGAAGTCTTGTGAGAAGCTGTGCAGTGAGTTTCTCAAAATGTATCTATGAAGTTTTGCCCTGCATTATTATAAATGATGGGAAATAACACTTTAATAAGGTGCAGGCTGAAAAAATGTGGATCTATCCTTTAATGATGGCCCCATAACATTTAGATGTCCTAGTATCGGTCAACAACTATAACTCCTCCTGTGGACACCCATAAGTGGGGGCTGGGGTTTAAAAAGATGATGAATGAAAATATAGTAAAACACAGTTGTTATAATATATCTTCATAGAATTTATTATTGTTGACAAATATGGTACATTAATAAACACTTAAAAACATCCCAATATCTCCTTACAACTACATTACAGTATTTTATAAACAATTTGTTAAATTTTTATATACTGCATGTAAATGCTAAATAGGATGGGTGAAAATGGAGTGTTTTGTTAATGGTGTATGCCTGTTTTAAACTAGCGGTCAAAAAACTGGATATGGCTTTTAATAGAGAATAAGGTAAACAGTAATTGTTTCTTTCAGCTGAGTAAAATTTTAACTACTTCACCACAGTTACAGTATTCGAAAATCTTGGAGACCATAATGGCCCAATCATCTGTTTCAGACCGCAGTTGCATCATCAAGGGCCAATTGCCAAAGTCAAACCCCCTTTTGGGGAAAAGAATCCCACTTTCACATAGAGAGAAACAGAAAAATGCCAAAAAAGCTGTTGCGTAGCAGGTTATAAAACAAATAAATAAACATATGAATCCAGATCCCAAAAGGAGAGCAGAAAGAATATATGAGCGTCCAGAGAATGGTAATTCATTATTTTGGCAGCAGTTTAAAAGACAATAAATATGAATTAGCTTCTCTTATTTAAATTATGCTGAATAAGAAACTAGAGATGACCATATAATTGAGGTTTTAACACTGAGATGGAGGAACATAAGATACAACAATATTCCAAGTCAGTGTGGTAAATACTGTAGCTAAATGATACTGGGGGTGACGGTCACTACTGATGCATAGCTAGCAGTAAATTAACATTATAGCAGCATCAGTAAACATGATCGTGGTCTCCAACTAAATCTCAGCATAGCATAGATCAAAACAGTTGTCTATTAACAGGTTGGTTATTTACAGACAACACTGACAGACAAACCTAGTGATTCGATCAAATATTTATAGATGTGCGGATAAGCAATCTCTGGTCACTGCGTTGGGTCACTGATCCACTTAGACGGGGGAAGTAAGACTGAAGGGGCATGATGCCTGACTGCTCAAGCTTAATTTATGTATCGCAAATGCTCAGGTTCAGGCAAGGTAGCAAAATAATTATAAGACATGTCTATAAAACAAAAGGTTTGTTTAATACAAAATTAATGCATACAAAACTGTCAAAATTGTAATCCAAACACGCATCAAATAGCATTGACAGCAATAGGATCTTTGGTTTTCAATCCCCAAAAAAATAGCACGGCCATGACATTTTGCAAAGTAGCCGAATGTGCTGGTCTAATGTATAATAGATAAGATTCTAGAATCTTATGGGATCATAACAGGCCCAGTCTTAGCACCTGCACAATCGTTGCTGTGTCTGATTAGCGGTCAGGTTGGTATCACTTTCTCTCTTTTAATGAGGCTGTACCTGGGGCGATTACCCGAAAGACATTTGTCATTTGTGACAAACCGGCACCTGATTAGCACCAAAGACAGAGATAAGGATAATATAATACACATTTAGTGAGGAACTGAGCTTAGGCCAAAATTATTTCACACAGAAAACATATTGCAGTTAGGTAAAAAATATGAAGGTAGGGCAGAATGTTTTTTGTTTTTTTAAAGAGGACACATGAGGAGGTAAAGAGGACAGTAAAGGGCAGTTTTCTTCCCCTGATGACCAGCCCTCATTGTCTCTGCAACATAATCCATGCTGACACGCCATCTATCTACCAAACTACCTAACGAGCCATCAGACAATCTGACTGGTGGGCTAATTGGGCTGGGCTATGTAAATGAGCAGTGGACAATGGCGCCTAGTGGGCCATGAGTTGTTTATTATTACAGCATAGTAATGCCATTAGCAGGCAAAATAGCACCTCCTACAACACATACTGAACCCTGACAGGTAAATACACTTTTTTGGAGGTAAAAAATAAATAAATAAACTGTACACTAAGAGTGCATCATGTGGTGATAAAATAAAGATTTGAAGGATGTTAAATTTTATGATTTATAGATTGTGAATGAGCAAAATACATTACAATTATAGTAAACATTTTTTAAATAGCTTTCTTTCCAAGAGTTAGATGAGCAAACTTATGTCAGTCTCCTTTCTGCGTGTTAAGTACAGACGTGGTTAGCTTAGCTTACCATAAAGACTGGAAGTGAGGGGAAACAGCTAGCCTGGCTCTGTTCAAGATGAAAATATATGTCTGCCATATGTAAATGGTACAGAAACAGAATTGTAAAAACTAACATTTCAGGTTTTTGGAGTAGTTGCATGTACTATACTGTAACTATTTTTACCCAAGTATTAAACTACTATTTTAAGGGGAGGCAGTAAAGTGGGGTGTAAGATGAGCCCTTCCTCTTTTTCTTGGATTTCAACAGCTGTTTCACCCAAGAATGTTGGTAATGATAAATAGATCATGCCGTTTCCCTGCTGAGTATTCATTCAATGCTGAATAGGTGGTGCTGTGTGAGACTCAGACAATTACTTGTTTTCCTGAGTAAACAAGAAGTGTTGTGTGGTGGTGCACGTAACTATACAGAGACACATTCAATTCTTACCTGCAGAGTAGGGCTCCTGCCTCTCCACACACACAAACTCCTTCCTCTCGTACTTGGCTCGGATCCATTGTTCCCGCAGGATCCTGCAGAACAGGTGGTGTTGATGTTCACTTTATGCTTGAGCTAATTTGTTGGAAACGTCTCATTAATTTACACGTATAATCGAGCCTCCGAGCTACTTTTCATGCAAAATCTGAACAAAAGCAAACAAATATTACTTGGCTCATCTTCTCATAATCACTTCTGTCTCCCTGGTCCACATCTATCGTGATACGTATTATACGGCTTGTGCTCTTCTTTCATCCCTCATATCCATCTTTATTAAACTAATTTCTCTGGACTCTTTCTGTTCCCTTAGTAAGTGTCTGTAACATTCACAAAGCATCATGCATAAACAAACACCTTTCATGTGTATGCATCGTAAGCATGCAAGACAAATCATTATTTCACCATGCTTAACCAGCTATGTGGCTTTCAATAAATAAGCATCACAGTATTTAATATTAATGAATCAGCTCTTCCCCCGAGTGTTTAAAGCCCTTCTCACTTCTTTAAATAAACCAATCTATTCCAAAATAAACTTCACAGCTCAGTGTTTTGTTGTTTCTTATTGTTATTTATGTCACTGGATGGTTAAGAAGAAACCTTTGTACTGAATTGTTGCTTCCTGTTCAATCTACAGGAACTTGTCATTCTCATCGCTGAGGGGTTTCTGCATGTCAGCCTGGCGACCAAAACCACTTGTTGCCTCTATGTTTCTGAATTCTTCCATCTGCGGAACAATAATTGCAGTCTTAAAGATACTATCAATAATATTTTACTGTCTCTTTGCACACAATATATCAGCAAAGGTTTGCAATGTTTTTGATCGATGACAGACTCTGAAAACTTCAGCGCTGAAGCCAAGTGACATTAAATATGTTCTGGTATGAAGTAGGTAACATCAGCATTTATTACTATTATTATAAATTACCAGCAATGAGTCAAATCCCAATATGTGTAGTTTCTTGCAGCTGCCACTAGATTTTACTGAAGTGTCATATATTTTTGACAACACCTTTAACATTTGAAGTAACCTGGTTTTTCAGTCATGGCTGTTCAAAATCAGAACAAACGAGGATGAAGGAAATGAAAAACTTCTAAAGTATCCATCTGTGCTGAAGATTTGTGCTAATCACTCTTCCAATTAGAGGTGACCAGTACGGAGGTGGCAGAAACACCTGGATCAGACATCAAGGAAGATAGAGGAAGACACATCACTTACGTGCAGTCTTTGTGTGTGGGACGGTAGTAGAAGGCAGGAACTATCTGTTCAAATTTGGCCTTGGCAGCATTGTTACCAACAGAGTCCATAAACTGCAGAGGGGAGGAAGCAAAAGATCGGAAGTTTGTAATTGATATCTGTATGTATGTGTATTTGCTTGATGAGGGCAGGTTGCACTCTAACTCTCTCACACACACACACTAATGAGAATGCTTGCAGCTCAGTGTTTGTGTGGCTGACACAGAGGGACAGTGCTGCTGCCATGGCTGCTTCTTATTTTGTGCCTCTCTATTTACTGCTCAGCATGCCTTAGCAAACAGCTAGGAAACTACATATCACACACACACAAATCAAGTAAGAGAAAGAGAGAAAGGGGGACAGAGAGAGAAAGTGCTAATGAAAAAACACAGCACAAACCTTCCTTTGCTCACACAAGCCCACAGAGTGGATGGCAGCGTGATACGGTTAATCTGACTGGGCTAGATGTATGACAACAATACATTATTCTTTTCACCTTGTTCTTGATATTTTCACTGTGAAATCAACCTGCTTTACAGTTGGTTTTAAGATCTGCGAGTCCCAGGATTCAGCACACACCCACCAACACCCTCACACAAAATCACAAAGATGTTGGTTGTATCTGCCAGCTGCTGGCTCATGCCTTCCAGGCCATGCGGAATTGAGATGGATAACTTGTCTTATTCTTCCAAGCAGGGATGCAGGGGCGGAGCGGCAGGCAGAGAGTGCTGCTCACAGTGGAGCAGGGTGGGCTGGGTGAAGGCGAGGCCAGAGGCTGCAGACATTTCTTCAAGCCAAGTTTCAGACTATTATCGATGGTTTCTCTTTCAAAACACAGAGCTTTCTACTTTGTTGAGGATTTGTACAAATAAAATCCTTTGGCACTTTATATAGACAAACACACCAGACAGACAGGAGTTCTCACCTCCAACTCGGAGGAGCTCCAGGGATCCAGCAGGATAGATTTCACCTTGCTGATCTGAGCAATGTTTCTATGGAGGCCTGAGCAGCTTTGACACACAAACACGCCCAGGGTATAGGATGCCCACTCCGGATCTGCAACACAGCATATAGATGTGTGTAGATGCACCAAAAATATATATATTTAAAGAATTCAAAATAACTTCACAGTGACACATTTCTGAACTTCATTATAAAAAGAAAATGATGGCTCCTCAGCTATACATAAAGCAGGTTGACCATAGTGAATAGCAGACAGCCAGAACAGTTGTTGCCAATACAGACAAAACTATCGCACCGTGACAGAAAAGAGCAGAAACTGGTATGGATAAATTCTGACACAAGATGTAAGGCAAGTAAGATAGAGGGTTAAGACAGGGTAATGACAGTGAGAAGAAACACGGAGAGACTATGGGGTTGTCAGTCCCTCAGATACTGGAGGACACCGACAGAACAAGACCGATGGATAAATTTTGTTTTAGGTCTGTCTTGCCTCCATCTCTAATATATGCTCGCAACTCCCTCGAAAGTAATTTGTCTTTGCATCTAAAAAAAAATATATTTTCAAAGTATGCTCACAGCAGCCCATACAGGAGGGAGATCACCCAAATGACCTAGATTTAATAGCTCAATCCACATGTTCAGATCATAAAACCCTCGCCCAGTTTCAAAGATGATCAATATTTGGGTGAAAATTATGTCAATCAAGATCTGATCTGTGTGTGGGCAAACTGGGTGTTTCCTCAATTTTTCAGTGTGGTACCACTGATGGCACACCTTGAATCACCCCGGTAGGGTAGTGTTTCATAGATGCTATTTCTGCTCTTGCACACACACCGACAGAAACACAAACACATGTCTCCCTTAGTACAGTATTTACACAGCCCACATTTACTGCACATCAGCAACACTTGCTTAGAAATAGTGATGAACTATCTTCAAAAAATTTCCTTTGGGGTGAATAAAGTAATATTATCTTGTCTTGGAGGCAGGCACATTCATATATATATATATATATATATATATATATAAAAAAATACCTGTTTTTAACATGGCATGATGCATTTAAACTTTAAGTTAATCTGTTGAAAGTTAAAATCTCTATAAAATCTTGGAGCTACAAGGTTTTGACTGAAAATTTTTATGAAAATTGGAAATTCCAAGTTATTTATAGTGTATATACTATAGAGCTACCAGTGTGTGCAATTTACATTACATTCATACGTTATTCAATGAGTCACTACCTCCAACACCTCTGGAAGCAAAAAAAAAAACCCTTACTGAGGAACTCTGAAATAAAGCAAACATTACTGACTTTGTCTTTTGTAACATGTCACCCTGTTATAATTCAGTGCTCACACCATCTTTTCTTGTTCTCAAAAAGTTCAGTGAAAGGTCAGAACATCACAGTTTTGCAAAAACGTCTTTGAAGGGAGACAAAAGAGTGTGCAATGTGGAAAGCATCAAATTTCACACTAATCCACACTTTATTTGTTTGTTGTTTTTTTCCCCTTTTTTAAAGCCAAGAAATAAGTAGCAAGACAGATTATTTTGGTATTACAAGATATACTACGCTAATCCATTTAAATTCAGGTCTGTGAACAGACAGAGACCAAATGCAGCAAATGTGTGAATGGGAACACATATACACACACAGCTCCTCCTACACTTCAAAATCTAATTTTCATTATCATTATGATCTATGCAAGGTGAGATTAGAGCTGCCATGGAGATTATTGAGCAAGAGAACTAGGGAAGTGTCAAGTAGTTGGTATCAGCATG
This sequence comes from Coreoperca whiteheadi, assembly GCA_011952105.1. Lineage (NCBI taxonomy): Eukaryota > Metazoa > Chordata > Actinopteri > Centrarchiformes > Sinipercidae > Coreoperca > Coreoperca whiteheadi. The sequence continues at coordinate 11,444,340 of CM022470.1, forward strand.
CTGCAGTCCTTCAACCATTTTTAATGAAGACTATGTGATCACACACTACAAAAATAGCATGAGAACAAAACAAAAAAACTACATGACTTCCTTTTCCATAATCACAAAGCTGCACACATGTAAGAATGTGCATCTGTACAGAAGAGACAAGAGGATGATGTATAGTTAGCCACTCCCATCTTATGTGTGTTATGTGGGCCTGTTGTAGCTGAGACAATCAACCAGTCTAACACAGACGTCTCCAAGAAGATAGGATGCACACAAAGTCAGACAGCCAGTTAGCAGATACCGAGTGAAAACATATTTGGCATGAGAGAGAAATACAACAACATTACAATGTATGAAGCACCTTAAAAATCGGTACAGTTGATTAACAGATTAGTTGATCAACAGAAAAAGAATCTGTATTTTGATAATTGGTTAGTAGTTTCAGTCTTTTTTCTGGGCAAGATGGAAAAGATGCCAAACATTCTCTAGTTTCAGCTTCCTAAATGCCTTTTATTATCGTAATTCACTTTCATCTAAAAATAATCACTTTAAAACAAAACAGGACATTTATGACATCCCCTTGGTCTCTGGGCAGTTGGGGTGGGTACTTTTGACATGTCCTAGACTGTACTATTAATTGTAAAAAATAGTCATGTCATATTAATTGATAATGAAAATAGCCGTTAGCTGCAGCCCTAAATTTGAGCATCCTTTCAGAGACCTGGATGGAATGGCCTTCAAGAGAGATGATTGAGTCAATGCTTTAACATATGTATGAGCTAGGGCTGCACAATATGTGAAAAGAAAAATTATTTTGACATATTACATTTGCTATATGATTCATAATTAGTGGGAATGATCATTTTTGCATCCCAGTTTTCATTTTCACAGAAAAACTATTAAAATCATGATGATGTGACATTTGTTGGGGTCTGTATCAAACAAACATGTTTTCTTACATCTGTGTAACAAGATTTGCAGGCCGGGGCGTCTCTGCAGCACCACAGTACTTCATTATAATGCTGTTTTGCCACATATTTCACCTTTATCAAAAAAATTGCAGCTTCTGCGATTTGGCACTTGGCCACATTGTGATTGTGATAATATTTCCATTAATTGTGCAGCCCTAGTGTGAGCTCATGGCATTTCACAATATTAATATTTCTATATCTTGAATACTAATAAGAAAAGCTTAGAACCAGGAGCAACGCCAAGTATTAACATAATACATTCAACACACTAGACTAGAACTTGATGACTTTCACTCAGGTTATACAGTAGATGAGCCTTATTTCACAAACCACACCTTCCCTGTGGGGGGGGGGGATTTCCTTCTTGTGTGCACATGTACTGAACTGCAGATTTGATAAGGGCATACTGTAGGTGTGACCATCAGGGTGTGTTACCATATGTGATTACACATTTGGCCAACAAAAACTGCATCTTAAAAAGACACCCCACCGAGAAATATGAATATAAAGCATATTAACTATATTCCCGTAAAAGAAAAAAAAAAAAAAAACATATAGGTCTAAATGTGTTACTTATTTATAAAGTCATCTATGAAAAGTGATAGAAGCCTACTAAATAAATACAGCCGGTTTTAAATGGCTTGTACATTATATAGTTGGTGTTACATTAGTCCTCACAATTCCTCTGTGAAGAACTTCATTATGTCAACTGCTTTATATTTCATAACCATGCCTAGACCACATCGTGACTGAGAAGAGAAACTAAACGACCTTGTATTCTCACGCAAAAAAGAACTGGACACACGCTGTGAAATTGTGGTAGAGTTAATTATTTGTATATTGTAAAAAAAATAACCCAAAAGAATAACAAAGAAGTAGGATAGAATGTATAAACAGACTGAAGTAGGAAAAGGTCAGTAAAACGTGTCCCGCATCTGTCAGAATCCCCTCCAGCCTACCAGCAGCTCCGCAGTCGGCACAGTTTCCATTCCCAGGTTTCCCCAGAAGCTGTCTCACACGCTGTCTGTTCTTTTCTTGATCCGAAGCCATAATGCAAATGATTCTTCTCCGATGCCTGCTCAGCGGCTGAAAACGTCAAACTCTCATGCATCGAAAGTAAGATTGCCGCCGAGCGCGCGGGACTGGAATTGTAAAAGCGCGTCCTAACGCGCCTCAGCAACTAAAGAGAAGGATGTAATAGGTGGAGGTTGGCTGAATAGTGGAGCACGGTCGCTCTAGAGTAACGTTAGGTGCTGTAAAACTCATATAGATACATACAACAAAAAATGCATTTAAATAATCTCTCGGTCTCTCTCTAGAGTGAGACCCCCAGCGGTCATTAACGGTGTAAGGAAACGCGCTCACGACACACATTTACCTTCTTAATGCCTCCTTCGCTACTTTAGTAACCTACCTGGAAATATTTAACAGATATTTAAACCTTATCTCAAGATAGATTAACGACCTGAACAGACCTGATGGAGTGGACTATATCTGGGGGATATAGTCCACTCCTGCAATGTATCGTTGATATAAATGTTAGCAATGTCGTGCTGGAGGTTATCAACTCACTCTGTGCCATAGCCAGGATTTCAGAAATATTGAAGTCATAACTAAGTCCAGAAATTGCCCCAGCAGTATCCCATCCACCTGAAGAAATCTGACATGCTACCGCCAAACTCACACATGCCTGTTGTATAATTATGGGGCCGATTACTACTAAATTCCTCTAATTTGATTTAAAAAAAATTATTTCTGCCATATTTCGGCCTGAAAAATATCACCCAGGTGTTTTCACTTCTAGCTGATTTCTCTGACGGCTGTGCTCAGGTTGAAGGTGGGCGGAGCTAGGTTGGGATTTATGTGAGGTCACCGGTCTCCATGTACCATTTAGGTTGTTCAGCCAAAATAATTCAAATCACCTGTGTGGGTTTACAGATGGCCTATTAAAAAAAAGGTGGTGCAGACATTTTGATATGGCATTGCAGGGAAATCACTGGTGTAGGGGGAAGCAAAAGTGCCCTCTTGGCTGCCTCTATGGTAGATGAAACATGAGAAAGAACCCTCTAGAAAGTGATGCATTGTCATATACCTGTAGGCTGCCCTACATACTGGAAAAGGGTTTTCAACTTTTTCACCATAAATGCATCACAACCCACTGTGTGCAGCTGTCCCACCACATGTAGCTGGTGCCCTTTTTATTTTTTTGCCCCTGATCATTAGACAGCCTGGGGGTGCCACTGGAGGAGGACATAAACAAAGAGACTCCGTACGAACATGTAAAATGCACTAATTGTATTCCTGTTCTTGTGTCCACCCTCTGTAGCGTTTCGCAGTGTGACTTGCATTACACGCAAGAATCTACAGCTTTCGCTATGCTTCGAAAACATATTATGATTGAAGGGGTGCTGCTTTTTGGGCTATATGTTCTTTTAGTCTTGCCTGTCACAAATCAAAAACATTCATAGAAGTTAATGCTCTTATAAAAAACATTTGTACAATTTCCCTGGATCTTATGTTTCTATGCAGTAAATGATGCTCAGGAAGAGGAATATGCTGTTACAGCTGCAGCAGTACTGTAGCCTGCTCTCTGCAAAGAGACAATTAGAGGATCATGGAGCAAATGTGATTATCAAGTGTTGTTTTTGAATTGTGAGCACATTGCTGTATACCTTTTATGGGTCATATTCTTTTGAATGTATAGCAGACATATGGAACATTAAACATGTTAAGATTATGTATAGGTAAAGAAAGCTGGCAGCCACTGCGACAAGAAGGTTAACAGCGAAGGCTTTTCAGAATCTTGGCGGTTACAAACGGAATTCACATAATGTACACGTTTCAGCGGTTTTATTTTTCAAAATGTCAAAAAATTCAGTACATGGTAAAGACAAGTCACATGTTAAAAGAAATATTTGTAGATCTCAGTGGAGCCCAGACTCAGGTTGAAACAACAGAAATACTGAGGAAGATTTTCAGGATCAACTTAACAAAACATGAAAAGAAACTCACATTTGCAGAAAAAAAAAAAAAAAAAGACTTCCACTTTCTACATGCAGGCAGATGTTAACTACAATGCAGATGATTTTATTTCTGGTGACTCCATAATGTCTGGGAAAGCAGAAACTCCAGCTGATGTCAAGGAATGAGATCACTTGGTATCAGGAGGCAGGAAACCCGTCTATCTGGAGGAGTTAGAGCTGGAACGAGAGCGGTGGCGCCTGCGACCAGGAGATCTGGAGCGAGAGCGGCGGCGTGCTGGAGACCGCCTCCTTGGGGAGCGGGACCTGCAAGGACACAAGAAGAAGAAATAAAACTCTTGAAGTGGGAAGACAGGAAGAATGAGCAGACTTAAAGGTCCGAACCAAAGAACATTAACACACGTTCACATAATGCACAGCAGTAGTGTGACATCAAATGCAGATAAACACAGTTACTGATTGAAACTCATTCAAATGTACCTTCTCCTCATGCGTGGTGGACTGCGACGCCACATAGGTGGTGGGGGGGGCATTCTACGAGGGGGAGATGGTCTACGAGGTGGAAGACGGACTTGTTGAGTCAGCACGGCAGATGCAGTGATTTCCTGTCCATCAATCTGACCTATCAATAACAAAGTCATCACAGAACGTTACCCAACACATACACGCAGAGTAATCCTGCGATACAGAGGTACTGAAACAAACACTTTGGCCTACCCCCGTCCATGTGTTTGAGGGCTTTCTGGGCCTCGTCTGGAGTCTCAAACTCCACATAAGCGTAGCCCCTGGACAGGTGTGGGTGGAGCCTGTCCATTGGCATTTCTACCATTTTGATTTTTCCATAAGAGGAAAAGATCTCCTGGATGTGACCCTGTACAAAACAAAGACATACAGTATGCTTTTTAGAACCATCTTAACACAAAACCTTAATTATGTGTGAAGTAATGCTGTTATTATTGATGTACAAAATAATCTGAATTAATACTACATAAAATCGACTGCTGACAACAACAAGGAAATTAAAAGCCTGGACCATAATCATAATGAATAACCATAATAACACCATCTCAAAAATCCTTCCTTCATTCTTTTTCACCTTCAACAATTGCATTTTGGTCCATGAGATTATGAACGTGGATCTTCTTATACCTAACGTGATGTTTGTGAGGTAGCCCTATAATCTCAAATCATGTTAAATCACATTCATGGGTTCTGCAATAACAACGTTAACAATGTCTCAGCTGACCTTGGTGACGTTCCTGGTCAGCCGCCCTAAGTGAAGTTTAGTTGGTTTGGGGCTTGGGCTTCTTTTCCTTCGCTCCTTATCATCTCCCCTCTTCTGCGTTTTGGAGCTGCAGAATCACAAACAAAACAGTGATTAACTTCATCATGACTCAAACAACTGACAATACAAGACACCAGCATGTATAAATATTGTGTGGCTGCTAGGAGCGAAAGCGACGCCTATGTTCATCCCGAACCGTTTGGTATGTGACTTCCTTGGATCGCTACACCCTGTGATCCAAAGTATTACTGTCAAAATAGTCTATTTATGTCAACTACTCGCACCCGCCGTACAGAAATTGTGCAGGTTTTACCCGGAACGTTGCGGCAGAGCACTAGTTGCTGTCTATCAGCTACAGAATGCTAGCCAGCTTAGCCCAGTCAGCCAGATGGTCAAGCTCATATAGTGTGAACGGATGAGGTTTATTGTAAAAGCGCTTTGTTCCAGTAAGGTAGTAAAGTGCTATAGAAATGCTGTCCATTTACCATTTACCATTAGTGTCGCTGCCTCAGAATGGTAAACCCAAATGAGAGACCAGAGCTTTAGGATCCTCCCGTGACATTTAGACCCACTGCATGGGAGCATTACGGTTTCCTGGTTAGTTACAATGGGCAACCGTGTCAAACTCCATGCCGACGTTGTTCAACTGAAGTCGGGTTTGTCTGTGGAAACAGTGTGCTTGAGCCCAGCTACAATGTGTCTTCAGGTGTGTCTTTTAGTCAGTGTGTTGTGCTGCTCTGTTGAATGTTTACATGGTTCAAAATACCACACCGTCACCCTGAAACAAAGGAACATACCGAACCGTGAGTGTTGTGCACCGTTACAGCCCTAGTGGATGCATTAGATGAAGGGACTTACGCTGAGCGGGAGCGGCGGCGGTTGTCATGGCGTCTACGGCTGGGGCTGGGGGAGCCTGAGGAGCTGGAGGAGGAACGAGAGCTTGAAGATCCAGAGCGACTGGAACCAGATGAGCTGGATCCACTTGAGGAACCGGAGCTGGAACCAGAGCTGCTGCTGGAAGTAGAACTAGATCTGGACCTGGGCGAAGCAAAGAAAAAACAAGTTATGTCAGAAAATGCTAATTTTTAAGACATTTAGTGATTTTGTCACTAACAAACACAAATAATAACATAAAGATGTAACTTAGAAAACAAACCTGCTGCTGCTGCTGCCTGTAGAAGCACTGCGGCGTTTTCTTACTTTCTCCCGTGCTCTGTCCTTGTCTCCGTCCTTCGTACCAGTCTTTTCTTTGCCTCTGTCTTTTGTTTTTTCCTCCTCTTTCCGCTTTGTGGGTGATGGTGCCCTAAAGCCAGAGGCAAGCTGCCATTACTTTGAGATCGTATGTGCTGTGACTGGCGTAGGGCTGCAACTAACGATCACTTTCAATGTCAATCTATTTGTCAATAACTTTTCTGATTAACCATTTAGTCTATAAAATGTCAGAAAATAGTGAAAATTGTATGTCACAGTTCCCCCCGAGCTCAAGATGTCTTCAAATTGCTATTTTGTCCGATCAACAGTCCAAAATGTAAAGATATTGAAACTACTGTGATACAAAATCAGAAAACAGAAGCAAAACATTTGGGAAGTTCCTACCAATAGTAAATGAGATTTCTGGTAAGGTTAGATAAATTACTAAACTGACTATTCAGTTCTTAAAATTGTTGCCCACCACTTTTCTGTTGACTAACCAAATATTGTCTCAAAACCAGTGTAGTTAATGGTGGTTTCTTCAACACTTGAACGTGATGCGGCAATAAATATCACTTACAACCAAAAAGGAGTAAGCGATCGACGAAACTCAGTTACTAAGAGTGCGACCTTCTTCCCGAGAGTAACGTTAAACACATACGGCGCAATTAACGTTTTTTTCATTTTAAAAATGTCGGTGGCTTTAATGTTATTGCACCGGGAGTACATCTATAATTTAAGATTACCACCGTTACGACTGAAACATCTCAGACTACTAAACTTTACTGCCAACAACGATGTGCTCGGACAGAAACCCGCCGCCATTGATTTCCAACGGACTAACGTTACTCAAAACAAGGAGGAGGTAACGTTAGCCACCGGGGCGGCTTCCTATCCCTTACTACTCTGTTCATGGAGCTCACAAACGGTTGTAAAATGTAACGCGAGTTTCCATATATTATAAAATATACTGAAAATGGAACTAGCTTGATTGCAAGTCAATAAACTTACATATTTTTCAAACGAGGTGATTTCGCTTCCACCACTTGCGGCCTGAGAACACGTCGCTTGGCGATGACGACGGAGCGGAAGTTACGCATCCACCTGCGCGCCACTTACAACTAACGTTAATTTGTTTATTTATGTTCTCGATCAAAAAAAAATGTGAGTATGTGCGTGTATGACCACATCGTAGCTATGCAAAGACGAAGTGTTTCATCATTGTGATGGTACATGGAATGAGCTAAGCGAATAGGAAACACCAGTCGATCTTCCCTCTCGTCGAGGAGGTTTCGCAGGGTGAGCGCTTCACTTTGTAACGGTTCTGGTAGCTAATGGTATAGCCGTTAGCTCCGCAGCTCTGCTAACGTGACATCTGCCAGTTACAGATGAACTTAATTACCACGTTACTGCAGCCTATTCCCCCTCCAGGACAACACATATGTTTTAATCTGAACAAAATAATATGTATTAAGACCTAGTTTAGACCCAGGATCAGTAACTATTTTGTTATATATTATACATGTTATATATATTATACATGTTTGTTATATACGTTTTTATTTCACACATGCTTTGGCAATGTTAACGTCCGTATCCCATGCCAATAAAGCCCATTGAATTGAATTGAATTATAAGTGGTTTGTTCTACAGAGATACGTTGGTAATGTGAAATAACAATAAGATTCTTCTGCTTCTTGATATAACATGATGACATGTAATATAAGGGGAAGAATATGAAAAAAAAAATCATTATGACCGAACATGAATCCCGCAGGAAACTGAGCTTATTTGCTGCTGCTTTTTGTAATGGTGGCAACAATACACTGCTGCACTACTGGTGTTTTCACATACCAGAAGACGTCCACAGGGGCAGCACCTACAACAGGCTAACACATTCACGTGGTTTACATTTATTTCTCAATGTTAAACACAGTTACAGTTTATGTGATTGTATTAATCTTCTAGAGATTAACAGCCAAACTCAGAGAGTTCCTCTGGCGGGAGAGACCATGGGCCGGCTGGATGATGCTGCCAAACATAAAGTGGTGGAGCTGCGGAAGGCTGGTCTGAGTTTCCGTAAGATCAAAGCGGTGCTGGAGCTGGAGAACATCAAGGTGTCTGCCCAGGCCATCTACCTGTTCCTGAGGGAGTTTCAAGGGAGGCCACCAGGGAGGGTCAGACCTGTGGAGGCTGGAAGCAGCACATCACCAGCACAGGTGCAGCCTCGAGCCGGGGCAATACAAGAGAGCTGGAGTAGCATTCATCTCCAAAACCTTCTGCGGAAGGCATCTCACCATGCAGGCTTTGCCAAACAGACTTCCACAAACCCGGATACTGGTGCAAAGCCATCCGGGTCTGGGGAGACCAGTGGAGGCAGCAGGCCAGAACAGCAACATGAGGGCGACAAGGAAGAAAATGACATCCAGATTGTTAGTGTCACCTCCCTTGCACAGAACAGCCAACGAAGAAGTCCCCAGTCCACTGTAACGAGGGCAGAGGCAGGCGCTGTGTCTTCCACACTAACAGCTTCTGGAGCATTGATGAGGAGGAGGGTCACACCTTCTCCAGCCACCAATTCAATGCTGGCTGCTCGTCGGAGGCTTTTGGACAAAGCGCTGTCACACAAGATGAAGGCACGTACTTATACATCATTTCTCCCATGTCCCACAATGCCAATTGTTATGTTTGCACAAAAATGGTGTAATAAGACGAATACAGTAAGAATCACATCATCTTTCAGTCTAACTTGTACAATGCTTTTCAGCAGTCATTCCAGCAGGTGGCATCATTGTTGAGGAAAGATCACTTGAGTGTCCAAGGTGCTGATTTGAGAAGTACAATGCCACTACCATCTGAAACTTATGATCTGACCACGGAAAAGGTGAGAAAAGAGCAAACCTCAAATGCCATAAATGAGCTCAGCCTTCATTCACCTTAATAAAGTGTGTGCAGCACTTAATGGCAGACTGTCACTGCTTGTGACTGGGCCACAGTACCTGTTAAGTCCAAGGTTATTTTTGTGTAGTGAATCGTTTGCACCAATAGCTGGTACCAGGTAGTATTCCAGTATATGTCCTCAGCTAATTCTGGGAGTCTGACCAATTTAAGATTTATTCTAAGTTTTATGTTAATAAGATTTCATTATAACTTTTCATAGTTTGTCACAATTTTTATTATATTTCTTTTTGGTTGTGCACAGACTGTTATGGAAGGTCAGCCTGGAGGAGGCGGTGCTGCCAGGCATTTTCTCACACAGAGACCAGGTCCTTCTGTCCGTTCCCTTCACCCTCTCCCTCGGGTTGGCATTCGTCTTCCTAACCGGTCACCATCACCTTTAACATCTTCGGCTCCTGGGGTTGCCGTCATCCGCCTACAGACCCCTGGAGGCCAGGGCACCACTCGTAGTGACAGAAACCCGAGCCCCCAGCAGACAGTCCAGGACGCTGGAGGGAAAGGTGGCCTGCAGGATCAGATTCAGACCCTGGGATCTGAGGTGCGCAGCTTGGGTCTGGCAGTGAAGATGCTGGTGGAGCAGCAGTGCCGCCTGGAAAGGGAGCAGGCGCAGCAGACACACATTCAGAAGCAGATCCTCAGCACTCTCCAGAGTTTCGCCTCCAAACTGGGACGTTGTAGCAGTGTTCAACAGCAGCACAACAAAACTCCATCACCCTCTGATTTGCCAAACCCTTCTGCATCTACCTCCTTCAGCCAAGACGTCTTTAACTTCAGTCAAGGCACATACACTCAGTGTAGCCAATCCCAGCCAAGCTACAACTCTTTAGAGAGTTTAGAAACTGTAGAGGCCTTTAAACTGCCAGGGCTGAGCCCTTCAAGCATGAATGGGTTTCCACCATGTAGCAATGCTGAGAACCTCTCACTTACTCACACTCCCCCTCAAACACAAGCATATGCAGCTGCATACCCACAGCAAAATAGTCAAACACTCTTGCCACCCTACACACAGTCCTATGTCTCTACATACAGCCAGTCACATTCTCAGACTTTCAGAGGATCAGAGAGTAAAACATCTGATTTCCCAAGCAGCTTTCCAGCCAGGACTCTCCAGGACTGCAGTGTGTCCACCCAGCCGGTGATGAACTCCAACCACTCTTCACAGGATCAACAGATCAATATTATCAAAGTGGAAGGACCTTAGAGGGCTTCAGATGCCACAGAGTGTTTTTGGACCATAAGGGCTTGGATGTGCTTTTTTAGAATTCCTTTAGAATACTTATGTAAGACACATGTTTTTACAATGAACTTGCTGTAGCATTTTCTAAATTGATTTATTTTATTTCCAAAGTACTTATAAGTAGGACTGGCATTACAAACTGTTAGTTTTCATAGCACAATGCCAGCTGATTAACAAAATAAAAAGTTTTCTCATTTCAATGTGTAAGCCAGTGTATGAGATGTTAACATATTAAGTTTTCCACAAAAACACGTTCCATGATACTTTATCATAAAGAGTTTTAGTTAGTGCTACAAAGTTGTTTTTACAAGTAAAACAGTGAGATTAGCATGGTGACAGTGTACAACTGAAGCTTAATAAATAAAGGTGCACTTCATCTCATGACCTGCACTGGAGGAATGAAATGTAAGAGCTGTAGTGTAATCTATAAGCAGAACTACTTAAACTAAACTAAGCAAGATAAACTGAATATTACAATTAATTTTAGGCTTCATATTTAATGACTAATCATTGTAAAATGTATCTGTGGAAGATAGCAGTGTCAGTTCAGTTAATATTTGTCAGACCCTGGTGATAGCACAGAGCCCATTAGGTGAAGGGTTAGGGTGAAGCCCACAGGTGGTGTCAGATCCAGTTCATCCTCTGCAATTCCAGGAGTGAACCGAAAGCGCTGGAGGAGGGAGGTGAAGAGAAGGAAGAGCTCCATCCTGGCCAAACTGCCCTACGCAAACCCCTGATCCTGAAACAAACAAGGAACACCACATCTTCAAGTAAATATTTTCCCTCAAATTTCTTGGTGGTAATCAACAAAATCACAATTACCTGCAGAAAATGGTAGAAAAGCAAAATTCCCTTCTTTATCTAGGAAATGGGCTGGTTTAAAAGTGTAAGGCTTTTCCCATTCATCTTCCTCCCGAAGAACAGATTACAGTAGAACAAGCACAGGAGTCCCCTAAAATATGTTGGAGATGATAAGTTTTAAGGTTGTACATGTTTTTACTAGTGTTATGATGGGTGGAAATCTAATTTATGGCAGTGCAAATGATAATATTGCAGCTCATTTTTAACGCCACAGCTTCACCAGAAAACAAATCCAGCTTCATCCTCTGAAAAATATCAATCACTACTGTGAGACTGACAAACTAATTCACACTCAACACTGAAGGCTGTACATTAATAGCTAATAGATTAATAGCAACAATTTGGGAATTTGGTGAATCACATTTTACCAAGTGTACAACCCAAATAATAAGTCATAACCCTTTATCCATTTTCCTATGTCAGGACACCTCAGAGTGATCTCTCATAGAAACACAGTAAACAGATCACACAGTGTTTGAACTTTAAGTGAATGAAAGTGTTCTCACCAGCCATACTAAATGGACAAGGCACATTGTACAACCTGGCGGAAACACTGCATGTTAAGTACTTTGTTTTTAACAGTTGTTTTACCTTCTTGATGAAGTAGCCCTGGAAGGTGACGTCGCGGGAGGTGCGATGTGGACTTGGTCGGCAGGTCAAGATCCACTGATGGTCTTGTATGTTGGCTGGCCAGAACTGGTGGTCGGCAACGTGGCTGATGACGTTCACACAAAAAGGACCCTTTTCCTTGGATCCTGGCACATTTGTCAGTTACAATTGTTGCACAACACTTAGTGTTCTCAGGCCATCAGTTTCACGTAGGGTCCCAGTGCAGACCAGGACATCGGGGGACCAGGAAGATAGTGGGCCCCCAGCAGGGCTCTACAAGAGGTACCATTAGGGGATACAGTGAAGGTACAGTCTTTGTCTACTGAATCTGCGTTACATTGTGGTACTGGCACCAAACAAAGGCATGCGATGGGGTCAGGAGCCTCACATCGACAACAACAATATAAATAATATGACACTGAGGAACAATGTACAAAATCTAGACATTCTTTATTTAAAATGTTCACAGTAGTAGTTTTTTAAACACTATTCATATAAAAAACATTAAACCTTGTAGTTTTCACATATAAAAGAACTTAAGAAATTGATATACCAAAAAAAACCAGGGTATATATTGTCATAAAGAATCTAGGCCATGTGTTGCCAAATAAAGTGAATTTATCAGAATCAGCTTTATTGGCCAGGTATGTGTACACATACAAGGAGTTTGAACAGGTTTTTCGTTGAACTCACAGTTATCAGTATCAGCCCTGAACTGCCTGTGTTGGGAGACTTCCTGCTCATGATAGGCAGGAGGTGGGCTTCATGCTGCTGGAGGTGGACACTGACTGAACTGAGATGACCAAAAAACAACAAAAGGATATTTAGGGGACATGGTATATGTTGTCAATTAACGTGGAATTCTGAACTAACAGTTCTTATTATCAACATTTGCAGGGGTCACTTTATACTTCTCTATTGCTGCTGTCTGAAACTTCAATAAGTTTCTGAGGAGAGATAAGAATGTGATATAGTAGCCTATGATAATTATTAGAGTAGCATTTCAATGAAGTCAATTCAAAATGCTCTCACACTATGGAAATAGAATTCCTTATGTTGTGTTGATTCTTTATGTTGTGCCATGTACTTAAAAATATGTATTTTTTTATTTTGGGGTGAACTGTCCCTTTAACAGTAAAGTAAACAACAGGTCTATGCATTATTGTACATTTTGTGAAATAGTTGACTGGCACAAATAAAAGAATAAGAAACTAGATCTTGCAGAACACCTTTTTTCCAAACTTAGGACTGGCTTATACTTATTTGCATTTTATTGCCTTGCTCTGTGAACACTGAATGAACTAAATGCTCTAAAAAAATAACGACCGCAATGTGCTTCAGTATTTACGCAAGTTGATTCTAAATGTACAAAAATTAATTGCAATTGTTTTTAACATAGAATTGCTGTTGCTTTGTTCCTGTTAATGGATCTGTAATGGAGGTTTGATGTTGTTTAATCAAGATGACCAGGTGGTTGGATTGGCCGTACCATCAGTAAGATAAATGAAGACTTTTGAGCGGAGCTCGAAACGATTATTCCGTGGCTCAGGTTGTCAAACTATGTAAATGAATTACAAGCCGTTATTTTGAACATGATATATAGATATATATAGTATATTGAGTGCGATGTCACATGCTTGTCATTGTTGTTATGTATATGTATGTTTTTTTTATGTAGATGTTCTATGTAAAGTGGGACACCCTAGAGTAACCCTGTTTCTGGTAACAGCCGAGGGTGGGTAGTATAAAATGCTGCCCTTTTTGTTCCAGCTCGGGTGGTAATCCTAGTCGTGGTGGCTGGTCCTGAGGAGTGCTGCTGCAATTTTGTGCTGTATGCCAGGGGCACATAAATGCCCACAGCTGGGATTTGCTTTATCCCATGTCTCTGCCTCCTCACTCATGGTCTTGGCTACTGGGAAATGTCTAACAGGATCACAGCTTTTATAAATGAGTTAGTTGATAAATGACAACTGTATAGTGCATATGGTCACACAGAGTAAAATGTATAATCCCCATTCTCCACATGACAGATTTTAAATGTACAAAATCCAACCTCTACACATAAAGATTATTCCTTTAACTAACCCCATACAAAAGTTTGACATACACATTGCATTAACAAATTGCAATTGCTGCTGATGAACTTCATTGAAGTGATAGTGAGATGTTGACCAAAGTAAAAGTTGGATTTTGAATAATTCACTGGATATGTTGTCATGTCATGTTGACACGTTGGACATGAAACCCCTTAACATCATGCATAGCTACTCGGGGAACTCAACGACTTTGAGGCAAAACATCTGAAAGTATACACAGCAAGCTCAAGACCCGCAGTCAATCTATTTATTGCTACAAAATGGTATACACTCACACATTCCATTACTTTCACATGCATCTCAGGTGTATTACTAGATACAGGAATCAAAAACACCAATGTGCCAGAGGTATTAATTGGGGGTTAACTGTTGTGTGTTGATGGAACTATGTAAGTACGGATTGTTTACCTGTTCAGCTCATTGTTGAGATTTTGCCATTTGTGGTGCAAATTGGCAAGATGCAGCAGCTAATTAACTGACCCCGTGCCATAATTCTGCAGTTCTTCGGTTCATGTGTTGTTTAAACGTGCATATTTTAACATTATTCAACTCTAGTTTTATTTGTGCGTGGCTGGTTAATGTGTTTAGCATCAAGAATAAGTGTTTTTGCCATTATTACTGTGTTGAATCACCCATTGCTAATCGTTACTACAATGCATCAAGAGTTTTAAAATCCCTCTCGACTGATGGCACACAGCTCATGAGGTGAAGGGTTGAGGGTGAAGCCCACAGCTGGTGTCAGATCCAGTTCGTCCTCTGCAACTCCAGTTGGAGGAGTGAAACGAAAGCGCTGGAGGAGGGAGGTGAAGAAGAGGAAGAGCTCCATTTTGGCCATACTCTCCCAGACACATCCTGCGACCTGTGAGAGACAACGTAGAAATAGGCATTCAGATGTCAATATATATGGATCTCAAACTATGGAAAGAAATGACCTGCATAACTTTTCTTGTAAAAACAATTTACTGAGATGGTCTATAGTACCTGCAGAGAAAGGAATGAATGCATCTCTTGTCAAACTTTCCATGTTCATTCAGGAAGTGTCCTGGGTTGAATGTGTGTGGGCTCTCCCAGTCATTTTCATCACCAAGGACAGATGTCAGCAAAGGATACACAGTTGTTCCCTGTCAAAATAAATATGAGGAACTTTACCTCCACTTTATCTCACCTCGTCCTTACAGCAGATTGGAGAGAATACACCATATAAAACAGACAGGGTTAGACCACCAAAGAGGAATAAGGGAAAGAAGGATATTTTATGGGTAATGGAGATTATACCAGGGTTGCAGTAGCTGGAGTTGAGGAAAACTTAAATTGAAATTCCACAATACAGAAAATCATCAAATTCCTTGTAAGAAATATTTTAATAGGCTGTATTCATATATGGTTATTCATTTGTTATGGGCTGAATTTAATGTTTTATCTGCTTCAGAGTATGAGCTGTGCTATAAACTTGTTGGCGACGCTTCAGAATTGGCCAACTATACATGCCTTCAAATTTGGGAATAATATAATGAAGTAAATCTACACAATTAGCACATTAAAGAAAAATATGTGTAAAAATGTAAACGTTTCAAATATAGTATAATTATGAAAAAATATGTTCATGTGAAGTCTCAGTTAGGATTAGTGCTATGTTTGTACTGTATTATTCAGCCAGTCAACCTATTTCACCATATCTGACCTTCTTGATGAAGTAGCCCTGGAAGGTGACGTCTCGGCTAGTTGAGTGTGGAACTGAAAGTGGGACAACATTGGCCAGTCTCTGTGTCTCATGGATAACAGCGTCAGTGTACGGCAGGTTCTTCCTGTCATCTATCCGGACCTGACGACTTCCTATCACACTGCTCAGCTCCTCCTGTACCTGGTCTGGAGATGACAAAATAATGAATTCACACACAGTTAATGAGTTCAGTGTCAAGGACCGAGCACGAAAGAAGCAACACTGGGGGTAGGCAAGTCAGACTATCCAGGGGTTCGGCCTGCATCCTTTCTTTGCCATCAGCAACCAGTGGCATTCAGTATCTGTTGTGGCTTGTAAGTATGGCTACAAGGCTTAGTGTTAATCAGTTACCTTAGACAAAACAATTTCAACACTGTCATGACAGTCTTCACTCCACAGAGCAAACAACAATTGCCACAGCTCTGTCCTTACCCTGTATTTGTGGATATTTAGCCATAAACAGCAAACTCCATCTCAGTGTACTTGCTGTCGTATCAGTACCAGCAGCAGCGAGGTTAGTCACTGTAGATATCAAGTTCTTCTCATGGTAGTGAGTGTCCGAAACACAAGATTCCTAAAGGGAGGAACACCCACATGTTATACAACAGATAGTGTTGTACATTTTGTTAATGAAACATACCAAAGTTATTGTCATACCTCCTCTTTCTGCTGATGGATCAGAAAACAGTCCACAAGCCCCCTGGATATCTGAGGATTCAGAGTTGCTTTCAGAGGCTTGATTAAATCTCTGACAGCTCTAACATTATTCTCAGCATGTTTTAATATCAGCCTCTGGTTCTTTATCCATCTGCCCAGCCAGGGAAATGTGTTATAAAGCTGTAACACAACCGTGAAAACAACAGTGATTATTTAGGACAATGTACACCAAACACCAACCCCAGTAGATAACCTTTGTGTCAAATTTGTCAGTTACCATTGCCTGCTGAAATTAGCTTATTACCATCCCCTTAAACCAGCTTCATGTCTACAAGAAAACATCGGGCTTGCCTGGATTGATGCAGAACCCGAAGTGCGTATCATCTTGTTGGCTCTTCTCACCAAATTTGCAAATGTTTTTTTGAACGAACATAATACCATGACCTCGATTGACATCAAAAGAAGAAGGAGTGATGTCTCGGTCTCCAAACTCTTCGGGTTAGCTGACCAGAGCCTCTCTGACTGTCTTGTACCCAGCCAGGACCACCACTTTCTTGGTTCCAAAGAAAACCGTAAACACAGACCCATATCTCTTTGAAAGCTGGAAAAGTTATGTATACATAAATATGTCAGAAAGAAGCTCAGAACATTTCTTAAGGCAAAACACGCAGACATTCTGACATAATTCGCACATACTGTATCCAGATACGCATAAAGATAAATAAGTGGTGTTTAATTGTGTCAATATAAAACTAAGTAGCCTATTACTGCTGGGAGGAGCATTCTGATTCTTTACTTAAGGCTATCTGTCGGTAGTGGAATAAAAAATACAATATTTCCCTCTGAAAAGTAGCCAAGTAAAAGTGTAAAGCAGCAAGAAATGAAATTACTCAAGTAAAGTCTAGCCTACCTCATAATTGGACTTAAGGACAGCACTTGAGTCGGTCTAAATGTAGCCCGCTTAAATGTACTTTCCACCACTGGTATTAGACCTATTGTAAATTAAATCGGAGGTGGCAGTCTCTTGTTAAGGATAGCTTGCTTCATCTGATGACATATGCTCTTGTTGGTATTAAACTCACCTCACAGAGGGTTCTGTAGGGTCTCTTGAGATCCAGCTGCAACAGGTTGCCCAGCAGGGGAAGAGGTCTCGGGCCGGGAGGCTGCTTCCCCATTTCCTGCGAAGTGACGCTACCAGAGGCAAGACAGAGGACGAGCAGGAGGGCAACAGCCCCCAACAGAGTGGTGGGACTAGAGAAGAGGAAGAAAACTAAATCTTCGATAAGATACATTTCTTCTGCTGCTGAAGGTAGGCCTACTCCTTTGACTGAGCCTACAGTGTCTACACAGTCTGCGCAGTGAAAGCAGCACGCTGGCAGAAGAAGCCTCACTCCTCTTTATAAACTGTCTTAATACAGGATGGGTTCAGACACAATATTGAGTGTAGGTCAAGGCATGTTGGCATGTGCTCAGATCCAGTGACGCCTGGCTGTCCCTTAATTGGCAACCATGACCATGGGCGTCGCCAGCCCTGGGTCTTTCGGGGACCTAGGCCCGGCGATTTTTTTCTTTAACCCCCAATATTTCTCCACTTTGAGCTGCTTGTCACTAAAGAAGAAGACAGTGGGGTAATTTTGTATTTTCAGTTAACGCAACGGGGTGGATCAGAGATGGGGGTTTTTTTTACAGGAAATACTTGTCTCATTGGCCGACAGGTCCGTCAATTCTTCACTGCAGTGGCACACACCTCTCATATTAAGTTTGGAAAACGTCTCTAAATGTATGTATGAGTCCAAGTGTGTTTTCGCGACACGTCATCAACCCGGAAGTCAGCCATATTGGCGATACTGAACGTAACCAATGCCACTGAACCGAACGGAACTCAAACTTTTGCTGATTATTTCTGCTAAAAATGGTCAATTATTGTCGTGTTTTAGGCTGTACTAATCGGTCGGTCTGGGAAAAACATTTGAAGTGTTATATACTGCCAAAAGTAGTAACAAAACAAGGAGAAGAGTGCAAACCACTGTCTGAGGTAAGAAGGCATTTGTGGTTGTTGGTCAAACTGAACCAGGATTTCAAGGGCAAGAATCTTGACAACATTTGCGTTTGTTCTTCTTATTTCTTGTCAACTAGGTGAAATATTAGGCTACTATCTTAACAAATGTTGTAGTGTAATAGTATACTCTCATATTGATATTAAGTTGCTGTTTGTTATTTTTTTGGCTAAAAATCAGATTCTAATCTCATTTCTTAACCTTCTCCAATAATACAAGACTTGCATATTTTCTGTAAAATGTTACTGAAAGTTAGTTAATGGTGCTATATGTATTCTAGGTAAAAGATCTGACCTGTATACAGACTGGGTGCCATGCGTTAATATGAACGAAAAACAAGGACCACGATCACCTGAGGACTCCTTAATGTCACGCTACAAACGTTGTGTAAATCGAACCTACATTTAGTCATTTAGCAGACGCTTTTATCCAAAGCGACTTACATATGAGAACAACTGTGAGCGTTTCTGTCTGTCAGAGGCTCAGGATTACTTAGAGGGAAGTTTGAGGCATCTCCTAAAAGTAGAGATTCTGCGGATTCCATAGATACTACTAATGGCTCCATGGTAAATACCAGTTCTGTGGTGCACTGGGTGTATGTCATAATTTATGCATCTCCCTGTTTGTCAACAGATAAGCATAGACAGTTTTTATTTGTTACTGAGCCATCTTTGGTAACAGTTCCCCTGTACTGTAATTACCTTATCAATAGTGTGTAGATAAGGTAATTATCTATACCAATATAGCCTACATGTTGTGTTAGGTTTAGAAAGTAGTGTTTAGGTAATGCAAGTTTTATTTTGTCATTTGTTCATTCTGTCATTGACCACCAGAAAATATATTGAACATTGAATAGCACACTAAGTAGTAGAACCGTAGTCAAGAGCAGACTCTAGGACATGAGAAAAGTAGCTCAATTTCATTATTATATTAGTATTTAACTTCCCAGGTCAGCCAGCAACAGAGACCAGGCATCCAACACAGCAAACAGCCATATTCATACAATGCAGAAGAATTAAATGAAATGTAGGTAGCAGTGTTTCAGGCAGAACAGCAGAGGCAGCACAGCCCCCCCAGTCCTCAGCCCCAGGTGGCCTGGTACAAAAACACCCCTGGTACACATCCCAGCCCTGAGTGGGTAAGTGGTCAGTACACAACGGAATGACCACGTTGCACTTTGGTCATAATTTAGTTAGTTGCAACATTACCCGCATTGCTCTATGGTTGCCAAATAACCAGTAAACATGGAGACTGTTGTGAAACGTTGCAGTAACATTATAGAACTCCTATGAACAGGTAAAAAGTAAAATGTGTTTATATTTCATTTAAAATGGAGCTCTATCCATTTTCCATCTTCCATTACATTAGATATCAGTACCTCTAGCTTCTGTTTGTCGGCCAGAAAGTAGTCCACAAATCCTCTGCATATCTGAACATTCAAAGTTTCCTGTAAATGTGTGGTCAGCTGCAGTATTTGTTTCAACACAAAAACATAATGAATATGAAACAACAACAAAGGTCTATATTCATGCTAAGGGCCCCATGAAGCTGAGTGTGTTATTACACAGCACAAACCAAAATTGGTTGGAGGTTTGGCACAAGTAGGCCGCACCAAAGGACAGGGCAATGCTGTTACATCCATCAAAAGGGATGATCTTAGAACAAGGACTCTATTTTCATGAAACCCCAAGCAAA